>OZ034972.1:49340037-49662537 GCA_964030785.1 Siderastrea siderea
GGTCAGTGGGTCGACGCCCAGTCCCTGCCATCCTGTTCTTTCCTTAGACAAGAAACTTTACTCCACATTGTTTCTCTCCAACCAGGTGTATAAATGGGAACCGGCGACATACTGCTGGGGGTAACCCTGCGATGGACTAGCATCCCATCCAGGGGGGAGGGGGAAGCAATACTCTCAGTTGCTTCATGCTACGCTACAGAAACCGGGATAAGCTCCGGCCGTGTGAGCCTTCTTGGCTTGTGTGCAACTTTACCTTTACCTACCATGAATTCTTACGCTTATTTTTTCTGTTTCTGCCAAAAAATGATACAGCGCAACTGAAGAATATTCTTAAGCGGATAACAGAAGGAAAAAATGAAAAAGATCAAGAACAAGCATCAGAAGATCTGCAGGAAATCATGACCCTGGTTCAGTTTGCAAATGATGAGTGTGATTATGGTATGGGGCTTGAGCTTGGCTTGGATTTGTTCTGTTTTGGGAGCGACCGTTTCCATAATACCATCCTTCAGCTGATGCCGCTGGCTTACAGGCTTCTCGGCAAGGATACGTTTGCAGAGATTGCTGAGGTTCATGTGAACAACCGAAGTAGAGCTCAACTCAGCCAGCTGCCATCATAACTACATGGTAAGGAGAGGTGTTCGACTGTCTTTGTAGAGACTCTTCCACGACCAAGCAAGGAGACTCAGTGATGAAACTCAGAAATTTCCTATTTACCAAACGGAAAAAATAACGCTTGTCGCTAAACACGAAACCTTTATTTCATACCATACCGTGAAATGGTTGCTCATAATATTGCAAAACGTCAATGGCCGCCGTTTTTAGGCTGGGGTAAAAAGAAAATTAGCCACGCCCTGGGGCCCGTTTCTCGAAAGTCCCGATAACTTTTCGGGCCCGGAAAGCCCTTTTATTAGCGTAAGATTTACCTTAAAGATTCAAATTTTGTTGGTTTTTAAAGCTAAGAAGTAAAATTTTAAGTTGACGAAACAATTCGAGCTGGTTTGCGGGCTTAAAGCTACACCACCATTCTGTAGATTTTGATTTGAAAATATAGCTCCGCGGGCCCGAAAAGTTACGGGAATTTCGAGAAACGGGTCCCAGGACCGCATCTGTAACAGAGATTCCCGTTGATGATTCAGATCATTTGCATATTGTCATCTATATGATAACGTACTTGACTTAAGAAACTTTCGTTCTTTTTAATGTCTGGCTTGGTTGCCTAATGTATTAGATGCGTAGAGACGCTAATGGTTGTTGTTGTTCTTGTTGTGTCCACCCATCAGTAACGTAGCGCATGCAGTGTTGTAAATATGCTAGCTGTACAGTTTCTGATAGGTAAATCGTAGTCAAGGTTATTAGATAAATGTATAGTGGTGTGGTGATTTTGAAATGTTAGCCCGGGAAGTCTCTCGGTCAAACAACTCGCTGATGTCTTCTTGGGAAGACACTCGGCACACTGACATCTAAAACTCAAATTTTGGTAATATATAGAGGATATTACGTGGTCGCGCGGCGATACGACATTTATCTTCGAGTGTTGAAAAATATTTCACGAGAGAGCGCAGCAAACGAGTGAAATATTTGTCATCACGAGAAGATAAATGTCGTATCTCCAAGCGGCCATGTAATTTTCTATTTATTTTATAGACACCGAAATACCCGGATAATGATTTCTTGGACTAATCCTTTATTCGCTGAATCAATCTAATAAAATATAGATCTTATGCACATTTAAATTTTGGTCGAAAAATAGACAAAATAAGTAGAGTTTATATTTATTCCGAACATTATAGCAATAAGGCATATAAATTTCATAAAAATGATGCTGTGATGCTCTTTTCCTATTAACTGAGAATGAAGTAGCCATGACAACCGTGATATCTTCACATGTGAAAGATAAAAATCGTATCGTCACTGGATACGAAATTTTCTTCATTGGAAAAATCCTGGTATTTCATCGGTGTCTACAAAATAATTGGAAATTACAACCTTAAGATTTAGTCCGAATTAAGAAGGATGGAAAATGTTTGAAAATGTTTCGAGTACTAGATAAATCCAGCTATAGGTTATTCACAAACCCAATACAGTCACTACAAATTAAAGCTTCGTTGAAAGTTGTAATTCCGGGGAAAAAGATTGCGTTCCCAGAAATGTTCAGCACTGAATGACGGGCCAAAGAATCCGAACGCCTTAAAAACTCTAAGCACCAATCGGGAAAGAAAAAAAGCGATTTTCTATGTTTTCAGCTTAAATTTCTTCGTTGGTTGCCTCCGAAAATCTTACACGTTTGCGGCAAACGGGAACGTCAAATACCACCTGAACACGATTTTCCCCGGGAAAATCACGTTTGCCGTCTGCCGTGTTTTAGCGCGAGAAAACTTGCTTCGTGTTCGACAACAAGACAACAAGGTGAGTATTTGAAGTTTTGAATAATTTTGTACCGAGTTTAAACCCAGTGATGTTTTGAATTTAATATTCTATGTCAGTACAATGACGGGTTAACTGTCAGCGTTTACACAATTAGGAAGAAAAAAATTTACGAAAAAGCGAGTTAATGTTTGGCTGTTGCCTTCGCAGAGGCTGTCAAGTGTTTCATAACACTTATCAGTTGCGATATTTTACGAAAACAGGCGCTCAAATTATGCAGTTACGTCAAAACGTCCCAAGTAAACTACCATCAGCCGGTAATTGAAGGTAAACCTGTAAAGTTGATAGCTAGAAAGCTGTTTGTTATGTGTGTGTTTCAGCTTTTGTGACTGAGTTAACGCGAAGCCTAAGAACAATTCTGTACCATTTTAAGCTTAATGTTTTAATTAGTTGCCGTTACAATCCACTTAAAAGTTCTAAACCTTCTTTCACTTCCAAGACTACCGAAGATCAAACTTGGGAAACTACAAAAATTTGTAAAATACCGACTATAAACGAACACTAATCAGCTCAATATTAACTTTCCTTTAAATGCTGACACTATAGGGTTCCATCCACAAATTGAAAGGTACAAACCATTAGCAGATTGCTGTTTAAAACACTGTCACATGATCCATGTAATTTAAATGAGAAATTTCTTTTTAGGGGATAGGCCCACAGTGTCATACAGCTTGAGAGCGCGGCCAGTTCCGAGTCGTTCATGACAAGAGAAGAGAGAGACCTGAAACGATAAGTAGACAGATATTAATTGCCATTGTCAGTGATACCGATTTAATTCACTTTTGTATACGATAGGCCGCAAAAAGCTTAGAATGGCGTCACTTAGACTCGTTCAGACGGTGTGGTCGTAGAGATAAAAGTTAGACTCGACTGGTGAATATACAGATATAAAAACTAATCAAAAGCGCAGCGAGTTCTGAAACAGACTACAGCTGCACTATTTCCCATCCAGCGGAAAAATGTTAATCCCCTGAACAAGTTCGGTTCTAGAATGTATCATTTTTATCCGCTGTAGAGTGAATAGAGGTTTATCTACTAGATAAATTAATTCTCCCATTGAACAATTAGGAAAGATTCTTAAATCCTTCAGGTATGTTAAACGTTTCAGCAAATACTGGAAGAAGAAAAGCTTTTTAGCCTCTTGAGAAGTAAACACCCGACAACGACTGATTATGTTTGATGAGAGTTCCAAAAGGCGATTTCCTCGTTTCGCTCGAATTTTTTTTCTTGGGGGTGGGGGGGGGGGGTTGGCAATGGCCGATTCAAACCTCCCTATGACAAGAATGCGGCCCTCCGGTCGCCATTTCCTTTGCTAAAAGGGAAGAGGGATGCTGGGTCCTGGGGATCCTCTTCTATATCAGCCGCTGCCTGGGTACTTCTTCTGTAACAACAACAACAAGCTTTATCAGATTTTCACGGGCATAAACTCTTAAAGTATTCAGCCCAAAGTTTTCAACAACAAGATAGAAAGGTAATTAGTACAGAAAGGCCGATCTGAAAGTGAACGTACCGCATTTTCTCGATGAAACGCCGGGTATCAAAGAGGGAATGGTAAATGAGCCCCTCAGGCGTTTATTTGTTGTATAATAAACTTAAGATTTAAGGACAATATACACGGCTGCCAAGAAAAACAAATAACAACCCTTTCTTTAAAAAATGGCGCTCCCAAATAAAGTGCTGATTCCAAAAAACGATTGGTCCACCATACCAAGTTTGAAAGAAACGCCCGGGGGCGTTGAATTGAGAAAATACGTACTCTTAAGTTTGGGTGGGGATGTTCCATTTGGTTTTACACCCATAAAATCACGATTTTTCCAAAACTGGTGTTTAAATCTGACCTCTAACTTCAGTCCAGATAGGTCTAGTTCCGCCCCCAGTAGTTCTGAAGGACTATGTCAACAGGAAGCAGATAGTCTAGTGGTTAGCGCTCCAGACGTTTGATCAGTGAAAGGTTGGTGGTTCGAATCTCTGCTGTAGCGTTGTTTTCTTTGACAGAAACTCTTAGAATTTGTTCCTTTTTGAACTGACTTTCTCCACCCGAGATGTATCACTCGGTACCAGCGAACCGTTAGGTAAACGTAACAAAATGCTGGGCTGGTATCCCTGTGATGTATTGCCACCCTAACCAGAGGGACTAGTTCGAACCTTAGTGGTAGACCTGTGGCTTGAGAACAACGTTGTCTTCTTCCTTGTGAAAAGCAAACAGCCTTTTTGGGTTCTTTCTTTCTTCGTTTCTTTGTTTTATATTATTATTATTTATCTTTCTCGCTTGTACGGCCAAGGGCAATATGTAAAACTTTATTTTGGTCAACTCAAACAGCTTCGTTGTAATCCCCTAGAAATGAATGTGTGTAGGCTTTACCCAAGGTGCTATACCCTTTGGGGGGGGGGGGGGTACTATCCTATGTAACTTGAGGAAGCTCTTGACTCCCTCCGCTTCCCCCGGGAATGTTAAGCTTACAATAACAAAATGACCTGAAGTGGATCAAGATCGTGGAGACATTCCTTCCTTTGGTGAATGATGATACCGACTACTCTTATAAATTCCGGAAGAAGGTCTGGCGGAAGTGGCTGGATAACTGGTATTTAATTATCTAGTTTTCTTTTTAATTACATTTGTAAAGTCAGGCAAAATTGTCTGAGCCACAATATGAATAAGAAGACTTGTGGAAATTATTTAAAAACGTAGCTGAGAACGTATCTTTTCCCGACCAGTCGGAGGAACGTGAAAAATAAAACCGGTAAACAGTATCTGATATCTACTACCAGTGGAGAGTCAGTCTAATATCTATTGAAAATGTATATTTCGCCTGTATTGCTTGAACATATTAATGCAACGACGGGCCTTTTTTATATTATGTTCATTTTGCCTTGAATAATTTAGCAAATCTTCGGCAGGACCATTTTAAGTTTGGTATAATATGCCTGCATTACATGGCACATTCAAGATAGAAGTATTAAAAAGTAAAATGTGGAGAGAAGATTTTAAAATATTTTAATCTTGAGACTGCAAGAACCAAACGAGTGAAGCTCAATTTGAATACTAGATAACTATTAAGCTTCTTAGACGTAAACAGGTGAGGATTTGTCTGAGATAGAAAGTCACAAGCGTATTATAGAGTAACTGCTGAAATTTCCCGAACACTGGATAATTTATACATACATACATACATACATACATACATACATACATACATACATACATACATACATACATACATACATACATACATACATACATACATACATACATACATACATACATACATACATACATACATACATACATACATACATACATACATACATACATACATACATACATACATACATACATACATACATACATACATACATACATACATACATACATACATACATACATACATACATACATACATACATACATACATACATACATACATACATACATACATACATACATACATACATACATACATACATACATACATACATACATACATACATACATACATACATACATACATACATACATACATACATACATACATACATACATACATACATACATACATACATACATACATACATACATACATACATACATACATACATACATACATACATACATACATACATACATACATACATACATACATACATACATACATACATACATACATACATACATACATACATACATACATACATACATACATACATACATACATACATACATACATACATACATACATACATACATACATACATACATACATACATACATACATACATACATACATACATACATACATACATACATACATACATACATACATACATACACTTTAGTATACCTCATCCCCTAACAGGGCTTTTCATATACACTGTACATACAATTAGGTTTGTTAACATCATGATCAGCAAAAATTTCTTAAAAACAGCACGTATCCAGTCATCATTGATTTCATTTGATTTTTTTTATTATAAAAAAATATATATAAAGATTTATTAAAATGAGAGATATTTAACGATTTTGTCACAACGTTTGTTCTGAAAACGCAATGAAGCCATTACGATAGGCTTCATGAATGACGAAGAATTAAGAACCACTCACACTACTGCGAGGAATGCCTATAAATGTGATTTTTTTTGTAAGAAGGTCAAACGTAAGGAGGAACTTTAAATAAAATAGTTAATTTTCATAATCTCAAAATCAAAGACCTGCAAAATACTCTCCCCTCCTGCAGGTATTATCTCTTTCCTTCCTAATGTTTGAGTCTGGATCTAATCCTAAAGTTTGGACCATTCAGATGAAAGTATTGAGCATTGAGTAGTAATTTCCTTTGTTCCTGTTTATTATTCTGTATTAGCTAGTTCAGTGTCTTCTGAGTTTGTACAAGAGGCCCCTATGTGTGACTATTCAATTTAAATCTACCGAGCAGTACTCTCACGTGGTTCTGCTTATTATATTGTACAGGTGTTTCTAATGATTGAACTCGGATGAAATCCTAAAGTGTGACCACTCAAATGAAAAATACTGAGCAGTACTTTCCTGTGGCACTGTTTACTATGCTGTACAAGGCGGTTATAATGTTTGCTTCTGGTGGAAATCCAAAAGAACGTCTGACCATTCAGCTGAAAGATATTGAACAGTTGAATATGTTCCTGTAAGGATTGTAAGGTGAATATAACTTCTTGAGTCTAATTCTGTGGACGAAAGTTTAAATTGTGACTATTTAAATGATAACTATTGCGCAGTACTTTTTTATGACACTGTTACTGTTTCGTTTTCTTGTTTAACTTTACAAAAATTACAACATTTGCTGTGGCACTTTTAATAGAAAATGATAATTTTGAACGCATTCCTTTGAATTGTGACGGTCTATTAGCGTAACGTTCAAGTTACGAAACATTTCAAAACGCAAGAGCATTTGTACTGAAATTGTTACAAATTCAGTTTCTCATAGAGAAAATTTGAGTATCTAGGCAAGAGAAATGGAAACTGGCATAACTCCTTTCTAATAAAAAAATGTTTATGAAAAACAAGAACCCTGCTAAGAAGGCACGTTGATTACCTACTGATTGAAGAAGTGAAGAATTCGAGAGTTGCAGCTATGGATTTACAGGATCGAAAAATATATATAACAGTCTGAAAATGCTAAGGTTTCGATGAAAATTCCTGTCGGAAATCATGCAAAATTGGAAAAAGCTAAAGCAACGAAAGCTTTACACAACTGAGAAAAATGTGCTTTAAACTAATTGTCGAATGAGTTTGATTATTTTCGTGGCAATGGAATTCAAGTTTGTGCGATAGATATAAATACCAATATAATATAGTTTGATAAAATACAAGCTGTTTCCAAATAACTATACATCTTCGTTGTACAATATAGAAATGTACCGTATAAAAATACCCCCCAAAATGTTAATAATGTCTCAAAGATTACTCATTCGTCCGCCATGTTGTACAATCTTCGTATTTCATTGGGGCTTGTTTTTCCACTCTCAAATGATGCTTCGCTTTTCTTCAGTTTCATTCTTCTGTTTTGGAACCATATCTTGATGTGCTTTTCTGAGAGATTTAATGACTTGGCCAGTTCTATTCTGCGCGCTCTAGTGATGTATCGACTAAACAAGAACTCTTTTTCCAGTTCGACTTGTTGTCTTGTTGTGTAAGCTGTCCTTGCTCGTGAACGTACCTTCGCAGAACACCAGGATTCTCTTCCACGACCTTTGGGCCTCTCTTCATCTGCCGAAATAAAGGAGCAAAACTTATTCAGTTAAGTTATTTTCAAGGCTTTTGCATGGAAAAATAGGGCGTGAATAGGACAATTGGCATGAAAAAAGGGAAAGTTGCAAACAGCAAGCTTGGAAATCCATGATGAACGCGCACCAACATTTTCAAATCATCATATCGCCGTTTAATCATGAAGAAATAACGATGGAAGGTGACCGATTTTGCCAATAGAAATTTCCCTGACAATGCATATCCGTTTGGTTAAGTTTCTGACGGATCGTAAATCAATGGAGGATTAAAATACCACGTCTAAATCAACGGTTAAAGAAACTCTTGTCCAAAACGTTTGGTTATCGCTTCACATCTGTTGCATGCTCCCGATCGTTTACTCATCCGAAATAGCTCCACTGAAAAATGTATCAGGACTCGCCCAAAACGGTCTCTTTGTTAATTAATTTGATTAAAAGGTTTTCTCTTCGTAAACGAACATTAATAACTTTACGTTGTCTACTGAGCCACTTTTAAACACTTCCTGAGAGAGTTAAAACTGCGGTTGGCTTTCAACGCAATTTTGTCGTCCATTTTGTTTTTCAATCTGTTTGTCTTTGCGCAAAGCAACATCTTGTTTCATCAAACCTTTTAAATGAAACCGTTTTCATTTCAAACGCGTGATACTGGTTGATACTTTCCTCTGCTTAGAGACGGATTGTAAGTGAGCTGTGGTTAGTTTCTTAAGCATTTTCATGGCTCGTACAAACATCACAGTCATAGATTACTGGAATAGTCATGGAAAGCTCAGTGTACAGATCTACGGAAGGATTTGTGGTGTTCTTGTTGTTATATCAGAGTGCACTAACAAGGCTCCCAGCAGTCAGGATGTTTGCTGTTATTCCTAAAGTAGCTAAGCTCTTACATAAGAAGACAGTATACCTTTTACCAACATAAATCAATCAAAACAACCATAAATCATCTCAGAAGCAATTGGTGCTTCATCGGCAGAGACGTGATGCTGTGAAAGTAATCTCTCACAACAATCGTCGTTGAACAGTTAAAACACTACTTACACAGCTTGGAATTGTAAGTTAGCGCAAAGAATTCTTAACTAGTGGTCGGACCAGTAAAGCTCGTTGAAATTTCTCTCTCAATAAGTTGGTGGGCCGGAGTTTTGTCTTTTACTCCATGACCAAGTCACACCCAGTTATGGGCTTCGAGTGACAGAAATCGAGAAGGGCTTCTAATAGGACTTAAAACAAACCTCCAATTAGATCCTTTTTTGCTTCTTTCCTATGTCAACAAGATGTATTGACACTGGAAAATGAACAATGAAACAGACGCAGTCTAAGATGCGGCGGGCGAAGTAGTCCATCTTTCCACCAAACCGCCATTGAAACATATATGGCAAGCCGGCAAAGAACGGAACGGAGCTCCAAGGCAACACGTTGGCAAACTATTGTGTAAATGTGCAACATCTCCAACTTTTCTCTCGATGATTTTAAAATTCAAAGACAGCAGTTAACTTGTACTAACTTGCGCAGACGACTAACATCTTATAAAAGCTTTGAGTTGACTGAGTTAAATCTTCGCTTACGACAATAAACATTGAAGTAAAACCGATTCTTTTGGCGTAGATTGCCCACATGCTGAAAAAGCCAGACTGGAGCCAAACCTCACACAGTGATTGCAAATTCCGCAGCAGTTGCCTCATGAAAGTTCCTTTCGTGTCCTGCAAGCGCGGCGGGCGGCGTGGCCTTCAATCCTACTCGAGTCAATAAACGCGTGGAACTTCTCTTCTCTCTCCCGTCAGTTACGGTCGCAAAACAAGAGACAAACAAGCAGACGATTGGGTAAAGCGCTGGTTTATATACTTAGTTACGCACGGAGTTAAAGATCAGCTTCGCTATTTATCTTGAACTGACAGGATGACTCGAATTTTTCACGACAGGAGCAAAGGGCAATGCACTTTAGTTGCAAGTTTCTTTTTTTAAACAAACGCTTAGAATTAGCGGTTGAATATGCAGGAAAAACTAGTTAAGCGCCACCCACAAGATTGATTGTAAAGCGGAACAAGGGGATTTACGAGCGAGAGAAAGGTGTAAAAGTGCACACACTCGTAAAATGTCACTCTAGTTAGTAAGTGAACAATTAAGTGTGAGGAACCCACCTGAGTTATTTTTGCAGTAAAATGATTCCGCTCCCGGAACCGTTCTCAGTCCATTTTGGTAGGCCCTTGAGGTGTAGGACGGCTGAGCTGAATTCAAATCCTGGACGAAAGATTGAGGAGCGGAATAGCTACTGGAATGCTCGGGAAGGAATGGCATGTTCCAATCGAGGGGAACCTGTTCTGGGCACGGCGTTTGGACATAGCAAGGAAAAGGAGCCTGTTGATCCGCTGCAGCGCTGGTCCCATTAGTGTAGAACTGAGTTTGTGGTTTGTTTCTTCTCAGCGGAGGCTGTGCGTTCATCGGGTAAGTTAGTCTACCATTGTTGCAAAATCGATCCATGTTTCTTGTTTTGAATATGCCGTACATGGCATGACAATGTCCTTCTTGAATTGAAGTACGGCAGTTTTTATTTGCTCTTAAGAGCTGGTCACGTGTCACACTTCGTTATCCAATTACATGAATCGCCTCAGACGTTAGAAATAATGAAGTGATAATAAACCGTCAAGTGACTCTAAAATGCCGCCGAAGACTGCAATTATATTTTGAAATCAACTTTCCTTCCTGAAGTACTTCAAAAGTTTGAAGTGCATATAGGTTTAAATAGACGCGCCTTTTTTGAAGGATTTTGAGAAATCGGTGCGCGGAAACTACAGTGTAGGTTATTAGCAAAATATTAAATTCCTATTCCCAATCTTGCGGACCGGCCAGCCGTGTGCTGGATTAACGCGGTTAAAAAAGTTTACTGGGTTGACTCGAAAACACTCAATCATAAAATTTCCGTTTGTTTTATTTAACAGCAAGATAGCAATTTGCAGAAGGGGGCGTGTTTATGAAATAGCGATGCAAAAACAAAGTGGTGTTAAAATTCGATCTCATGGCTTAACAAAAATAAATTTCGATTTAACACTTGGTTTCTTTGCAATATATCGGTTGTTTGATACAGTGTATAATAATCTGATTTCTCTTTTACCGTGGTTTTCTGCCGCGGAGTGTTGTGGAACCCAACATGGGTCATAAATTATCCTTTTTGACAGTAATGGATTACAGATGAGAAGCGTGGTTTATTTTTGCACGTGAGATTTTGTTGGTTTCTCTCACTCTTCCTCATTTTCTATGCAGCTGTGAACTTAAATGTTACACTTTTCATGGATTTTTTTGTAATTATATTTTGGGATATTTTTCTTGTGTCCAGCTGCAGTGAATGATGTTTTTTAGAGAAATGGGAGCGGTAAAAACAACTTCTAATTTGACATAATTCCAGCACTTCCTGTTCCGTCACATACGCACAGAACTAATGGGCTTGATTTGTGTTGGCTTTTTACCTCTTTTTGCTCAGATGTAATGTGACTATATTGCGTCAATTCCTTTTTAAAGACCACGTTACGTTGACTTAAAGGTAGGGCTAATTAAGGCTAATCTTGTGGGCTGCAGGTCTGCCATCGCATCTTGCCCTTAGAGGAGACACATTACTCCACATTAGTCTCTTTCCACCCGGGTGTATAAATATGTAAAACTGCACCATCATGTAGGAAATTGTAACAAAATGATGAGGGGATCCCTGGGATGGACTAATATCCTATACCAGACAAGAATTACTATTTCTACTTAGTTTCCTCTCTTGGTTTCATGTGTGCAAACCGATCGTGATAAAAGCTGGTCTAATAGGTCACTTGGCTCGAAGTGTTAAACACTGCTTGGTCCCTTAGCACTGCTGTGAGTATTTTTTAACCTTTCCTTTCAAGGTTCTTCAATTCTTCAAAGTCTTATTAAGATATTACTGCAAAATAGCGCCCATTTTCGTGTGAATTGGGGATCAGTATTATGAGGATTAATTCACGGGGTATTGGTTTATCCTATGACGTCATTGTTGACAGTTTGTCCAGCGATAAAGAGGTGTGATGAAAAGTGGACCAAGACACGCCCTTCAATAAAACGTCCATGCGGACCAATATTTTTACCATCCAGCTACGCAAAGGACGTATTTGGTACAAGAATTTTACCGCGGTCTCTTTAATGTGACATCACTTTTATCTGACTCACCAGTTATGGATTTATGTATCAGCACAGTATTAATCCAATGATTAACAACCTCACGACTGGCGTCTGGGGATAATTTATAAGCCAATCTTGTGCTAATCAACCTCTGTTGATGATATCCACCTCTTTTCTGAAAGATAGCGCACCCGGAGTTGGGGGGGAGGGGGGAGGGGAAGGAGGGGGATCACAGCCTTATCTGAGCTAAGTTAAACACAGAAACGATCTGAAAGCAACGATAAAATTTGACAGTTGTAAGGAAAACCCCAAATCAGAAAAAAAACAAAAACAAAAATATAAAAGAATAAAACAAAATTTGGAACTAATGACTTCACAAGTGACATGGCATTCTGTACGAAAAAAAAAATTGTGAAAAGCTAGTAAGGTGACGAGTGCCAAAGTGACTGATAAGGAATAGACTACGACCAGTCTCTCTCGCTCGTGAATCCACTTGTTCCCCCATGGATAAACAAGGGAGTTAATTAGTTTCTGAAAAAACTGGGGCGCTGCGTCGGTGGGGAAGTGAAACACAAAACTTTGGATTTATCGACTGAGTTGATAAAGTAAATTGGCCACCGTAAAGAAATTGAAAGCTGACGTTTAAAGCGTTAGCCCTTCGTCAGAGCGAATCAAGGGACTAAGGGTTGGACTTTTTTTTATATGGAGGACGGTGCTACGCTATTGGTAGTAACATGGTAACGTGAAAAACAAGAATAAATTAATTGAATGAAAAGCTTTCATTTTTACCGTGGGGATTAAGTGTCAGATGAGTTTGCCAATTTAAAAAATGAATTTTTATGATAGATTTTTACGGCTTTCCGTGTTACCCTGGTGTAGGGAAAGACCCCAGATCGTCATGTGCTGGCAAGAATGATCA
Source organism: Siderastrea siderea (assembly GCA_964030785.1). Taxonomy (NCBI): domain Eukaryota; kingdom Metazoa; phylum Cnidaria; class Anthozoa; order Scleractinia; family Rhizangiidae; genus Siderastrea; species Siderastrea siderea. The sequence goes on from OZ034972.1 coordinate 49,353,257, forward strand.
GGGAAATTGAAGTGTCGGGCGACTGGTTTGGATGCGTCCTTGTCATTTCTTTCAACGTCTCGTAGGTGTTCGCGGAAACGGTCGCCTAGTCTCCTCCCTGTTTCACCAATTTATATCTTTTTGCACAAAGTGCATGTTATGCAATAGGTAACATTTGCAGAGGTGTAAGTAAAGCAGTCAGTGACTTTGGTCCTGTTCCCGTAGTTTTGTCCGCATTGCGAATTAAAGGACAATCCTTCCAGGGATAGTCGAGCAGAAAGCGAAAAGAACACGCAAGCAAGCGTGAAAATCGCCTGCTGCGTCGAAACGCGACGCGCGTGTTGTCTAGATAAATATACATAAGAGTGTCCGAAACATACCTTACCGTATACAATACCTTGCTACAGTGTTAATAACATAATTATTGAGTGAAGAAAGTGAAAACGTTTTGTTAAGACCCTCTAATCTCCAGGTCATCAGAATTTGTTACCTGGTTTGTTTTTATCACGTAGCGTGAACCGGGGTGATGGCGACGAAAACTCGTTTTTTTTTTTGTGATACTCGATACTTTTTTTCTACTCGACATTAACAATAGAGAAAGGCCTTCAAATTCCTCGTTACATTCGAAGCCTTACGGGAATGTGATAGCCTACAAACGGGTGTGGTTCTCGAGCTATTTTCGTCTGGCGTAGGAGACAGGGTAAAACTCCTACCATTTCAAACACAGGCTTGAACACCTGTCTTTCTTGAGGAGAAGTCTGCTTAATTTTTCTTCAAGTAATGCCGCACATTGATTCGCCGCTGGCTATTTTCAACTCCTGTTTTGTTTTGAGGTAGCTCGCGGAAGTTAATTGTAAAAACTGAAAGGCATGGATCTTATTTTAAATTCGAGATCTCAAGGGACTTTTACTGGATAAAATAACATGAAAGAAAGGTTCAACTTGTCATGCAGAATAGACCTGCCTTGGGGGCAGACCTCCACTAAACAGACTAGACCAGGATGTAGCAAGAGATAAGTGTATTTTTCGTCTCAAATAAAGTAACGTGAGGCCGCACTGAACTTCTTTTTTTAACTCCATCGGTCAAGTTGTAGAAAATTGGCATTTGACCCCTTAAAGCTTCTTCCAATTTCAAAATTTAGAAGAGTCCCAAATTCACTTTGTAAGACAATGAAACGTTGACACTTGAAAGTTTGAAACACCCAGATGAGCATAAAAGCAGCACCACAAGTAACTACGTTTGAATGGTCACACAATTGGGGATTTCGTCCACAGAAACGACAATGAGAGCCACTCGTTGTAAACAGTATTAAACAGCACCACAGGAACGTAGTGCGCGGTTTTAACTGGTTTTGGATAGTCACATTCTAGTTTTTAGGAATTTATCCACAGACTCAAATGGGCTTCCACACACTCAAAAACCCTTGATAAAGGTCCTCAGTTGCATTGCACAAATGAAAACTAAATCGGTGCAGTATGTGCGTACCTGAAGAGTATGGTTTATGAGACACTTTGGTCTGGAAAATAGGGTTTGTCTTCTCCATTGATCTGAAATTGGGTGCTGATTTTTGTCGGTTTGGCTTGAAAAGGCAAATTTTTGTTACTGAAATTAAATAAATTCACTATTAACGTCGGTAAAGAGGTGACTCACATTAACCACAGATGGTTTTCATACAGGTACTCATGGAATTGCAATTGAAATTCACTCAATTTGCCCAGGAATGGAGTTAATTAGGCTTGCAAATTCTAAGTAACTTCGAGGGAAGGTTGGTCTTAATGTAGATCTAAAATGGTTACGTACGTTTAACTCCATGTATTTTACGACATAGCTTTTTGGCAATTATGTACCAAAATGACTGCAAATATGAAGCCATATTCAGTACACTTACGTTACAATATGCAATAATACAGCTGCTTCTTCCTCTACAGGCCCTTCGCAATCGGAGGGCGAGAGCGCGAGCGACTGAGGACAAGCGAAGCGCGAGGCACCATGCCGGAATGATAATTTGCCCGTTCAATTTTTTTGGCAACAAAAGAGAGACTTCTTGCCTTAGTACAAGACAGACGAAGCTGGGCGTCTTGACTCGTCAGATTTTTTTTTCACACCTTAAGGCTTAAAAGAAATTAAATTATTATTACTACTTTTCGGTGTATAAGGTCAAGAACTTGAGAGTCGGGTGGCACACTCCCGGCCCCCGTATTACGGTGTTGCCATAGTGATTAAGAGCACAAGGAAAAGCATACGTTAAGTAACTTTTAATCCCTTGATCCTTGTTGCCTTAGGGTGGATTTATTTGTTGAATACACGTATATTTGTCACATTTGCCCGTTCAAGGCTTTTCTTGTTTTTCTATTGTTTTTATTACCAAAAACAACAAGACGCTTCGCAAAGGCTAATGCCACAGCTATGCACTTGTGCTGCAAATAAACCCACCCTTAGTTTTGCTCGATTTACATTCATGCGATCTGCATCACAACTAAAGGTAATTGGGAGAAGCATATCATGACCGATTTGTGTCTGTCTTCGGTGATCTAAGCCTTGGGCCGACTTGAGCCAATAATACTTATCACTAACTCAAGTTGCCATTTAGCGGGTGGCGTACGGTGTACAGTAACCTTCCTCTGTGGTTTGTTAGGTGAATAGGGATAAAATCTATGCATGAGTCATGTCTTCACTCAACATAATTCACTTACTTTGGCACGGGGTGAAGTTTAATGTAAGCGCAACGGGGTTCAAGCCACTTCAAAGCAGACAACAATAAAGTTTCAGTGAAATTTCACCTCGAACATTCGAAACAGGGGAAACGTAACGTTTTTTGGTTTCCTGAGGGATAAAAATGACGTTTTGTGAATGAGAAAAGGTAAGTAAATTTTTCGAAAAGGCAGCAGCAGAAATGGGCCGAAATGTTTTAGATTCTGAAACATTTTTAAATCAGGCACCCACGTTTTTATCCATAGTTTCCACTTTGTACGAAGTTCTGTCTCTGCCAATGAATGTTTTATTTGTTAGGTCTGAAGTTAATGTAGAGTCTGAAACTAATGACACGCCCAAAGTTCCGCGAAGTGCTTTTCGGAAAGGCCTATAAAGGCCAGCCGCTGGTCCGTTGTCAAGTTACATGTTAAGTTCTTTAGATTAAAGGTAAACAAGAAGCCTTAAAAAACCTTGTTAAAATGATGCATATGTTGATTTATGATGAAATAATCTCTTAATGCCACATGAACATACAACGCCCATATACCAAAATCGCTATAAAGTGCTCTTACAAACCGTGCCTAAACTCTGAAGTGGAATGAAAAAGGTTTGGCAGAAAGCAGGAATAAATGTACTGGGTTAATCGGATAAGGAAAAAGCCCCAAAGTAACCTTGGAATAATCAGATAAAATCATTGATGAGAGGTGTCAGCAAAGCCAATCACGCGGCTATAAACGTACTTGATTTCAGGCAAATGCTTATTTACGAGGCTCTTAGTATAAGAGTGCTAACATTAAGAAGACCAAAGCTAAGTATAACATCAACTGAAGAAGTTCTTTGAAAAAATGAACAAGTGTCAGATACATGCCCTTGAGAGCAAATTAAACCTGTCTAATGTTAAGAACACTACTGACAGTATTCTGATAGATCGAGACAAAATTCTAGATGGTTGGTTGCAGAAGAACGGCAAATTCCTTTTTTAATTAACCTTAATGTCAAAGCCTTTTCTAAACCTTCCTTGAGGCTATCCTTACAAGCGTAAAGTACACGGTGACAGCAGTTGAACAGAACAGATTTATCATCTCTTTTGGTGACCTTAAGGCTTTTGACAGTATTAGCCAAGTACAGTGTCTTCTATTTACCATACAAAGATCACTTAAACAAACAGGAGCAGTTTGTAGCTGGATCTTTGTGTAGATCAGGACAAGAGATAAACAAACAGTTAAAAAAATAGAAGGCTGACCTGGTTGTGGTGGGCGCGGATGCGTAGTGGTTAACGGGTTAGACTTCAGATTTGAAGGTCGGTGGTTCGACGCCCAGTCCCTGCCATCGTGTTGTTTCCTTAGACAAGAAAGTTTACCCCACATTGTCTCTCTCCACCCAGGTGAATGAATGGGTACCGGCAACATACTGCTGGGGATAACCCTGCGGTGGACTAGCATCCCATCCAGGGGGGAGTAGCAATACTCTCAGTTGCTTCATGCCATAGAAACCGGATTAAACTCAGGCTGTGTGGACCTCCTTGGCTCGTGTGCGACTTTACCTTACCTTAAAAGTATAAGGCTGACCAAACAGCTTTACTAATAGGAAGTGTTTTTTTTAATTTCCCCAATACTTCGGTTTAACAGAGCTAACGTTCATCTGGGGCGTCATCCCGCAGCTTTTGATACCCTTGATGACGAACTCCTTTTTCCGTACTAAATCCCCAAGCACTCTTTGATAAAACAGGAGGGTCTCAAGAACACACCCTTTAGAGGAAAACTGTCTAATGTTAAGGAAACAACTGGCAGTATTCTGATAGATGGAGAAAAAGTTCTAGATCATTAGATCATTGACAGAAAAAGAGCGGCCAAGACCGGCCGTTTTTTTTGTGTGTGTTTTTTTTAATAAGTCTTGTTGTCGGCCAACAGCTTTTAGTCAAACCTCCCTTGGAGGCTGATTAGCCAAGTACACGGTGACAGCAGCTGAACAGAATGAATTTGTTATCTTCATTGTTACCGCGAGGCTTTTGACAGTATAGTATCACCTAAGTGCAGCTATCAACGGTGTAACAAAGTTGGAAGTAGACATAAGGTTTCTTGGTCACCCTGTTTTCGTGATAAAGCCTGTGTACGCATAAGCTAAAGAGAAATCGCATCATAGAGGAACAGTGGTGGGTGCGGTGGTGTAGTGGTTAGCGCGTGGGACTTCAGATCTGAAGGTCGCGGGTGGTTCGACGCCCAATCCCTGCCATCTTGTTGAACTTTACCCCACATTGTCGCTCTCCACCCAGGTGTATAAATGGGTGCCGGCGACATACTGCTGGGGGTAACCCTGCAATGGACTAGCATCCCATCCAGGGAGGAGTAGCAATACACAATACAGAAACTGGGATAAGCTCCGGCCGTGTGGGCCTCCTTGGCTTGTGTGGGACTTTATCTTACCTTTACCATGGAGGAACAAGTATAAACCAAAATATCTGAGTGGGGAGGCATCCCCATATGTATATATGGTTTTTTAAATGTAAAGCCCGCACCTTTTTCTTTTCAGCAGCAAAGAGCAAACATCTATGCCGTATTAGAATAGTCGGAAAATCATCTTCTATTCTAGACTAAATTGGGATAATCTAGTATGCCCTATTTCTACGTCCTCCCGAAAAGACTATTTAAGGGCAAGAGTGCATTCTGTTTGTCATCAAGAAATCATAGACAAAAGTAAGCGTTAGTGAACTAGGGGTGTTAGCATTAAAAGGTCAGAATTTTCCAAAACCACACGCTATGCTGATAACGTCTCATTGATGGCTGGGTGGCTGGCGTAGAAAGTGACTCGACGACGATGAAAGAGGGGTGAATAACTCAAAAAAGGATTGTTTGCTAAACCTGAAGACGACATCCACGACGATAGGTAATACCAACATTGCAACCCATCTGCATGTCGGTGGCGGAGTAGATTGTGTCTCTCAGAGTCTGACAGTGTCTCCCGGGCCATCTGTTGCTCAGTTTTCAAGTTCCGAGTAAAGTTCTCCAGATAGAGTTAAGGCAATGAAAAAATTACCGTTACCTGATAAGAATCAGGACATGTGTAACCTGTGAGTGGGGATCAGCGCTTCCGAATGTTCTGGTATTGTTTGGAACGAAGACGCATCATTGTGGAAGGGGCCTAACGTTCCTTGTTTCAAGAGAAACCCCACGCCTCCCCCCTTCCCCCCTTCCCCCCCTTCCCCCCCTTCCCCCCCCCCCCCAAAAGCTGGAAGCAACGCGCAGCAAAACTGAAAAAACCAACATGTGGAAGACGCCCGTGAATAATAGCGCACATCTTGAAGAGCCTTATGCACGGTCGCACGGGTCAAAGTTCTCTTGCTCCAAATCGCTCGTTTTTTCTTGGGGACAAAAGAAACGTTTAGATGATTGCAAAACACGCGTGCGAAAAAATCGCGTGTGCTGTGCGCGATGCGATGCAAATGGTTTGCCTGCGAAACCAGCCGCCATTTTGATTCACTTCTCCTTGGATCCTCATCACTCACGGTTACGATTCAAATTTTAGACAACTCATACGTTCTTACGCGATACATTTTCCAATTCTGATAAGTTAAAACCAGAAAACAATCTACAAACAGAACAACAATTGCACACATATTTTTCAGGGGCAGCCAACGACAAGATTTTAGCAAAATACTAGAAATATCATTTTCTGCTTTCTTAGATTCTCTCAGAGCTTTTCAAACGCATATTTGTTTCAGCTAACACAGATTGATCTGTTCGGCGTTCTTAGCTGAAAATTTAGGCCGCAGAAAATTTTAGGAAACAGAATCCTATCCGCCGAATTTCTGAGCTGCTGATGGCTCTCCAAAAATGCTAGCTGACCTTATTTTGCACTCTAAACAACATGTTTGTTCCTCCGAAAACAATAGGAACTAATAAGTGCTCTTGTTGCGAAAGTCTGAGGTCATGTTTCTCCAAAGAAATCTCTAGCTTTCACGGCAATTAAATCCGAAAATCTCAGGCGATTTTAGGCCTTCCGAACAGATACATTCCCGAAACGAACCGATGGGTGCCCCTGATTTTTAATTAACAGCAGATTCAATCACATCTCGTACTCTAGTTCTTTAAAAGAGTGGTTTCCGTAAACGTTATTGCCCGTAATTAATCAAATATTTTCAACTCAGAATGCTTCAATGAAGCTAAAAGCCTAAGTGCTTGAAAGAAGCTTTCAGTAATTATTTTTCCCGCGAAAGGGAGATTTATTCATCATAGATATACGGAAAGTTCATGCCGGCGTCTTAAATACAAGCAAAAGGGATACAAATTAATTTGCTCGAATTACCAAATTAATGTCCTTTAATAGTGTAAATGGTCATCTAAGACGTTAAATTGATTCCCTTTAGAGAAGTCTGTTTTGTTTTGACGCCTTCCGAAAGGATGCACGATTTACCCTTAGGAACTAACACATTATGACCACATATTTCAATGGCTTTGGCACTTAAATTCATTTCCGATTAGGCATCAGTTCTATAATTAAAATCTTACTTTTCATAAGCAGTTATAAGCCAAAACCGAATATTTGCCTAAGAGAAATGGTTATTTTACCGGAAATTAATATGTTCACATTTATTAGTCTTCTTTTGCGAATTAGAAACCGATTCACCTGCCGCCCGAGCTTGCATGTCGTTCAGAAATATAATTAATTTATTTCGGATGAAACTTTCAAGCCAACGATGTGAGCGTGTCATTTATTTTCTTATTTTACGCCATATATTATAGCTGTTTGATAATTAGAATAAAGGCCTCGCATACTAGGAGACGAAATAAATACTTATTCAGCAAAATAATGGCATACGATCCTGACCTTCCTTGAAAAATTATACGCAATACGAAAGAATGTCTCAGGTGAATACCCCAGAGAAAATCACCACAGAATAAAGTTTAAGAAGGCTTCCTGGAGGATATTAAATAGTTAACTGAACTCTTTGTTTCAAAGGTAACAAAAAGGGTATGATAAGAGTATGATATACGTTTATCAGGATGCGAAATGAAAGGATGTAGCTATTTTTGAACGGTAAAAAGTGATAAATGTGGCATGAATGATAAACAACAACAACAAAAACAAAAAATTGGTTTAGTAATCTTAGCTTGCTTCGGGCAATTAGGTTAAGTTCTTCCTCGTTGTACTGTAACTTTGGTGATTGCAAGGTAAGAACACACTTTCGAAATAAATTACTAATATTACATGTAGAACACGAAGATGCCCTTTGCGATACCCTAAAGGGCAAAATAATAACACTAATTTGCTTTAGAATAATGAACGATGAATTTCAGTAAGATTCAGTACCATTTTACTTAAATAAATCGATCAGAAATCAATATTTAATGGCAACAAAAAATTCCAACAAACCCTTTCACGCGCTTTGTTAAACTTAGAGTGCCCAAACAAGCAAACATCATTCTTCATGTTTGCGCTGTTTGCTCAAAAATTTGGAATTTTTTTTGCTGCTCGAAAGAGAAATTTGCTTCCGCTGAGAGGAAGAGGAAGTTTTATAACACTAAAATTCATAAATGTATCGGCAACGATGTTGCTTCGATTGTAGGGGCCTTTTTTCCTGTTGGCATAATCATGAAGCAGTTACAGACACAGACACACACAAAAAGCTGTGTTCCTTTTGTGTTTCCTTTTGGTTTTGTAAATGAGTTCTCAATCATTTTCTTCTGCAGGCAGGCCACCAACAAATTTACAGTGAGTGAAATGTGACAGCCTTGCATTGAGATCCCCAAAACAGCGAGGGCTTAATAAACGTCTTGAAAAATAAAAAAATTTTCCGTATGCTTGAGGTCCGTTTACAATATTTCCCAGCTCCTCGAACCTCCCCTCACTTCTTGGAACAGATACGCTAATGCCTTCTACTTTCGTGTCGGCTTTCGTTATTTTTTACTATTTTTCAGTCAAATTAAGAAAACAGTAATTAGACATATTTCTGAAATGTTGATTATGTTTTGACCAGTCACATATATGATCGTGAAACCTCAGAAATCGAATGGTTTCCTATTGCACAGATCAATTCGAAACTTCAACATCCCTTCCGGGCAACCCCTGGGCCAATGTTCAAATGCCCTACCCTAAAGTGCCGGATTTGATTGTACAATGCCCCTCCTAAAGAACAAATATTTTTAGTGGGAATAGAACAGAGACATTTTAAATTTATTCTGGTGTATGGCCTTATAACTTTCACTTTTATATGGCAATGTAGTCGCCTTAACTGAATGTTCCGGTCGTTTGAGAGTGCGACAGGTCAATACCTCCCAATGATACTAAAAACGTAGTCTTGCCATGTCTTGTGTATTAATCAGTCAGTCTCGGAATTTTAGTATATTCTGTATAATCTTTAATAGAGATAAGATATCTCGCTGTTTGTTTTTAATTGAGAGCCACATGCACTACGCAAGCGAAAAATGTTTTAGAGATTTTAAACTTTGCTCGTAGTGCTTGTTGCGGTATCATTGTAGCAAACTGCGAACTCATGAATATTAACCGACTGAAAGGGAATACCAAGGTATTATGTAAATGAAATTTAGTTATCATATATCACCATTCTTTCCGTCGGTCTTTAATACTACTATACTGCCAGTAAAGCCCAGTTTTTTGTACATTACGCATTAAATTTAGAGAAAATTTTATCGACCAGTTTACTTACTTTTTTGTTAAATTTTTACCTTCTTGAAAATAAACGACGCCAGGGAAAAATGATGTCCGTGGACAAACAAACGTGCATATTTTCGCACCAAAATTAATAGAGGTTATTGTTCGTTTATCCCTTACAATACTCGTGTAGCTCCGTTTTACATAGCGGACATATATGGATCACATCCTTGAAGGAATTTAAAAAGAAGGGTACCACACAACATCCTAAATGACACCCAAAAGCACACAGCAGCCCTGCTAGTACCCAGTTCACGCTGCCAACGCGATATTCAGTGCACGTTAAAACCTGGATCCCACACGATGTGCAGTTCGCCATGGCGGGCACATTTTGGACTCTATCTGTTGGTTGAGAATCAAATATTCTGTAACCGGCTTGTTGAAAATCGCTGGTACCACTTTGCGCTGAATCACTTGAAGGCAAACTAATTATCTCTGGTGTTTTTCTACCGTTAATGTTTCCACACTTTTCCAAGTTCGGTCCCTTTGTGTTTCTATGTCCCTTAAAGTGATGGGATTCGTTTAGAAAGCCTCTATCGATGTCAGCAGAGAGACTGATGCGTGAAATGCTTGAACAAACCGACGATCGGGCCGTTGAAGGTGAGTAGTCAGTGAGAGTTCCCTGGAGTTTAGATCCTACAAGTAAATTATTTATTTATTTCAAATAAATAGTCAATATTTCAAATAAATAAATAAATAAACAAATAAATGAATAAATAAATTGACTTTGTTTAAGGAGGGTGACACTAAACAGTTTTTCGGCTGATAAACCTGTTGCCCTCGAATTCCAGATCGGAATTGGAATTTGAAAATGTCGGTTTTTGAGGAGGGAGGAAAAACCGGGGGACCCGGAGAAAAAACCCTCGGAGCAAGGACGAGAACCAACAACAAACTCAACCCACATATGACGCCGGGTTCGGGAATCGAACCCGGGCCACAATGGTGGGAGGCGAACGCTCTCACCACTGTGCCTTCCCTGCTCCCGCTCCCGCTTTGTACATTTGTGAACCAGGAAGAAGTTCCCCCCCCCCCCCCCCCCAGATGTGCGATATGTCAGAAAGACGATTTTGTTTCCCTGGAAAGGTATCTTTTCTGTCCAAAACCAGGGAACTGTTCTATTTACTTGAAACATTCGCGCTTTATAAGCGTCCATGTTGAAACCGATGTGTGGTAAGCATAAGCTGATATTATGATTTCAGCCTCTATTTCGTAAAAGCAAAAACAATAGGACGGACTAAATAGAGCGAATTAGCTACATGTTAACTTCGACGTTTGGCACAATTAAGTCTGAATTGAAGCGGACGGATAGAACGTGTTGGACGATCTAAATACACTCGCACGTACGTAACTGAGTCATATGTCAAACACAATTCCCTCAATTTTAATAGTTCGTCTCATGTAAAGTTTGACGTTTGACCCGGGCCTTAGTTAAGGATTTCAGTAAAACAAAATAAATATTAGTTTCCTGTAGCATTAATTTTTAAACACTAAGTGGTTCAGCAGAAAAACAGTTACTCGATAAATATAATCGAAAAATATTGGTTCTTACCATCAAATGAACGTGCCTGTGACTTTTCCATTTGTCAAATGCACCGAAAAAGTATCTGAAAATCACTTCAACCGTTCAACAAACTCAAGACATAGTTGTTTAGAAATTATTCGTGGGTAAAACATTTTCATCGAAACAGAAAAATATTACTTCCTTAATCCTGTCATGATCAGTTAGCGTTGTAGATGCCGATTATGCTAATTTGTTTAAAATTTGTAATGATGCACGTTCATTGGATTATAGTTACCCATGATCATTCGTTACACAACTGAAACAGTTTTTAACATGGTTTCAAACCAGTCTTTGCCCATTTTATGAGTTCGAATTTTAAAAACTTTACCTTAGGCTAGGAAGACTGCTTACAGCAAGCAAAGTTCCGTGACTGTTCAGTTATGTCATTTTAGAAATTTGACCAAAACATTTGCTAACTCGACTCGAAACTCATTTATATCATAAGGGAGGCAGTGTAGCTTGATGGTTAGCCTTCGTAGCTGGCGGTATTGTTCGTGCTCGAAGGTAAAGTTTTGGCGGCGGAGGCCACAATTGCCTCCTCCTCATTACCCTCGGGGCTTCTATTCGCGTATCAAACAATCCCGCCTGCTACGCAGGCTGTCTAATTGTTACGGTGCTGGACTTGTAATCCGGAAACTCGGGTTCAAGTTCTCAGTCCTCTCGATCTCTGGCTACTTGGATTTGCTGGGGATATATTTTCTGATACTGGTATGACATTCATCCCAGTACAAGATGAAAACTTTACGTCGCGTTCAAATAAACCGTCCTAATGGTGGTGAGGTTTATTTTGGAACGAAATGGTAAAAATTGAAAGGAAGAACAACGGAAATTCCAAGTACCGCGTTTACATGATATTGGTATGAGTTTTCGTATGGGAACGAGAATCTCAATTCGGTACAGTAACTGGTGTGAACTCTCACCGGTATTTAATAATAATAATAATAATAATAATAATAATAATAATAATAATAATAATAATAATAATAATAATCTTTATGGAGGAAGCTCACATCACATTAAGTGGTTTTCAGGGAGGTCCTCCGAAGACAAAATAAATATAAAAATTCACTGAGAAATTATAAGTAAGTAAAATGTACATAATAGTAATAAATGTCAATAAAAAGAAACAAAAATGATGAAATTATTTTAAGATTGCATTTTCAGCCTATTTGAGTCTATTTAAAATTAAGCACTGTTTAACTGTTTGGCTTCAGCAAAAGGTCGCAATTTATGTTTAGACGAGTATTTGATTGTTATTTGAAAACTACCAGCGTTCGCATAAATGCAAGGTGTCACGATGCACGCGTTAAAAAAGGCCAGTTCGGGAAAAACTAACATTTCGGTAGCGTCAATTTAAAGAAGTGGCAGAGAATTGGGTTGAATCCAACCAACTTTTGAATTGCTGAAACAGTTGTTTTCTTTTTTTCCGCTAGAAACGTTTATGGGCCACCATCTTGAATCGGGCGTAAAAAAATAGTTCGGACCGGTATCGCTTATTTATTTATTTATTTATTTATTTATTTGTTTAATTATTTATTACAATTTAATGGCAATTTAATGGCCATAAGGACGATTTGTAAAAGAATTTAGCAAACCCCACATAAAAACAAATCACCTTATTCAAGATAGATTATCATACAAACATATGAAAAATACTACCACTAACAGCTAACTGTAAAATAACTTTAAAAAATCAATTTACATTTTCATTTAAAAATTATTACTTTAGAATTAATGTCCTCGGTAGACGCAGAGCGGGCCTCAAAGGGCAGAATGTTCCATCTGTCCACTATCCTATAAACGAAACTGTTTTTAAGTACGTTTGTCCTGGCATATCTCTTTTTTAATGATCTAGTATCGGAGTGTCGAAGTGAGTTTCGGTCATCTTTACAATAAAAATCCAAAAATTGGAGAAATCCACATCCTTATAGCCATTGAGGGCATTAATCAAAAAAGTGGCATCAAATAGGAAACGCCTCTGTTCGAGGGTGAACAGCTTACCGGTAAGCTTACTTAAACGAACATCGTATGGTTCTTCGGAAGAATCCTTAATATACCCTTGCGAGTTCCCCCAGTAACCGAAGCGGACCAAGAATTCACCCGGGCGAAAAAACGGTATGCCTGAGTCAAGTAAACGTGCTATGGCGGCTTATTTCTTAAAGTAATGGAACTCGTACTGTCATGAACACTGTTCAATATACGCTGTCGACGTAACATACAGTTTTCATCTCGTACCTCAATGAAAAGTTGTATTGATATCTTGTACACTCTTAAACTACACCCTATATAAGAAATTAAAAGCTGGGCAATAACGTCATGCTAGCCCACATATAAGGCACTATAACATTACAATCCTATATGAATATATACACCAACTGATTAACGCACCTACCTCTACTAACACACACTTTCGTTCACTTGCACTCACTTTCGTTCATTTGTACTCACTTTCCTTCATTTGTACTCACTTTCCTTCACTTGTACTAACTTACCTTCACATTAGTGGCTTATATGTGGGCTACCATGACGTTCTGGCCAAAAGCTGAGAAGGCGAGGAAACATTGTTGGAAAAGCATTGTTGTACATAGCCTTTTCAGGTCGTGCGCACATGAAACACTCGTTGCGTTTATTATTGCGGAATGCTGTTGCACGTAATGTTTTACCGCGTGCAAGTGTTTGTAACATTTTTCTTGCGAATTCAAAAGCTTAAGTTTTCAAAGCACTCGAAAATCTTAAGTTTTTTCACATCCAACATGTATAGTTCCCTTTACATTTAGGAACAGTGGAACTTTTGTTTTGTTCTTGTTCGGGCAAATGTAATTAACGACTCTCGATCTCCCTCTATTTATCGCTCCGTACGTATCAAATGCGCCTCAAAATCCTTGAGAAAGCTCTGGGCATTTCTAGATCATTTACAGAATGCCATCAGCTATCCGAAACCTGGACACTGGTAACCAGTGTTTAGTTACATGACACGAAATTAGTTTCAGGCTTTGTAATTTATTCGTTTCAATCTTACATCCTCCAGTTTGTTAAGAAACGTAGTTTTGCTTAATTTTAAAGTTTTTACTGATTATCCATGCGTTTATAAATATTTATAGTGCGCAGACACACTGGTATTTCGAGGTTCTTTTTTGTAGCAATTAGTGGGGCGCGGGAATTTATTTCCTCGATGTTCAGTAACTTGCCTGAGCACGATTTAGAGATTTCGAACTAATAATAATAATAATAATAATTAAAAAAATTTATACAGAGTAACCACTTCAGTTATGAAACTGCTACCAATGTGGGCCCTGTAAAATAACAAATGAATTAAAAAAAATCTTTCAGCAATTAGACGAAGTCGTATCATTTATTAATTAATTAACAAAAATACAACAGCCAGTGCAGTTCGCGGAGTGCAACATCCTGCTTCCCACATCCCGTGCCAGTCACAATACATATATCCCAATCCAGCTTCAGCGTAACTGGTTCCCGAGATTTCATTACCATCTCGCATCCCGCCGAAGAAAGGAGACCACATCTTGCTCACTGTAGTTCGCATATGTTATTTTCTATCTCCACTCACATCGTTTAAATTCATAGTAACCCGAATTCCACCTAAGTCTTATCCCGCACCACGCATCCCGTATGCCGTCCCACAACCCGACGCCATATTTCCCCGTCACCGAAACTTGTTTCCCATCGGACTTGTATTCCGCGCTTTTCGAAATGGAGAGGAAAAGAAGCGAACTGGCATTTGATCTCTGGTCAAGAGCTTTGACCCCATTCCTTCCTACAAGTTCTACAATGAAAACTGCGCATCTCTACTTATTGTTTTCGCTAAAGATCTTTCCTTCCATTTGAGTGATAAACAATTTTTCTAAGGTTGTCCACCGAATCCGCGATTGTACAAGTTTTTGAAGAATTACAAATATGAAATAGGATTTAAGCGTTTGTGTACATATTTTGCCATGCGCCAGTACAATTAAGTTTCAGAGCTTATTTTGTCTTGCGAGGTATCGTGTTAAAGGTTTTGCAGAAAAACGGCATCAAAAGGCTTCTACTAAAATGAGTATAACTGAAAGCTAAATGAGAGAATTGACTGGAAAAGGTGCTCTCTTTAATTATTCTGTAGCTAAGTCATGGAACTTTTAAAAGCTTTTTTCGTTCCGCATGGTTTGCTGAATAGGTTTATAAATTGATGTTGGTGCGATCAAGTTAAACTAAGGCAACGTAATTGTAAGTGTGTTTTGATCAAGATATTCAAAGAAGTTGTTCGTCATAGCAGATGTCTGTAGCAGGTACAATCCGTTCAATAAACAAATCATTCACGCCACGACATTGTATGCTTTAATTTAGCGCGGGTAATTTACTCAACTGGAAAAGCATGTTTTGTTCGGTTGTTTTTGGCGTTCAGCTAGAGAAGTCACTAGCAAATCAAGGCAGATGGCTTCTTGAAAGAATTTGAAAGGCCTGGCAGCGAGCAGTGTGCAAGCCGTGTTGACCATTGTCAACACTAATTACTCAACCGCGTGTAAGGCGAAAGTTCAGAACTCAATGCGTTTTTTAATGAAAGGAAAATTGTTTGTCACCTCTGTATAATTCTTGTTTTAGGTCACCCAATTTATCATTACTTGTGTTGTGGTGTCATTACCGTTCTGTTAATCACAAGGAAACATTTGCCAAAAGGGTTTTCTTCAGCGGATTTTTGTTGCAGTCAGTCTGTCGTGACATTTGGATGTGCCTTTCGCCAATATTTGCTTTAAGGCGCCTGGTCAAACAACCCGCTTCAAATCTCCACACATTTCATAAGGTCAATATTTGGTATTTAAATTTGAACATCCTTTTGAACAGTACGAGTTTGCTAGAGTACAAAACATAAGCAAACTTCTGCAGAGTGCCAAATTCGGCCTTTAAAGATAAAACTAATACAAGCAGGAATTTAAATCCCTGTTAAATCACTTTCGCTGCAACTTCAAATGGCTTTAAGAGTTCGTAATCTTCATTCTTCTTCTTCATCAAAAACAATTAGCTTTCAACAGAACGGATATGTCTGAAAGAAGGCTAAAGTTCGGCTCGTTTTAATCTACGTTTATGATTAACGAATAGCCGGTTTATCACAGCGGCACGTGTAGACGGCAAACGTATAAAGACGGAGTAATTCAGTTAGTTTTGTTCCTTTTTTATCAGCTAATAACGAAGTATAGCCAACAAAAAGCACATCGCGTGTTACTTGTGTTTTTGTGGCCAAAACAAAAAACACGTTTCTGATCTGTGGCACCTTTAGATACATAACAAGGAACAAAAGAAAACGAGACAATTTGCTGGGTCAATGAAATCGTAAATCATTTATCAATCGCAATGTTTCTTTTCTTTCTCTTGCGGGATATTCTCTTTGCGCCTTCAAGAAAACATTGAAAGAACAAAAGCATTTGGTTGCGATTGTGAGTGTAATCTACCCTCAATGTTTCAAACTGTAAATCGTTTCATGTAAATACGATAAATTGTGGTGATTTCCTATGTGTTTTTCTAACGGCACTGCGGTTAGGCCAGTTAAGCGTCTTTGCCAATTGGTACGATTTCGTCCATTGAAAGCTAAAACGGTTTTATTCAAATGCGGGTTATTAATTGAAAGCCAGAACTCATTGTACAATTGTTTTGATGGTCGGTAGTCAACCAGAGTACAATTCCTTACAGGTATACATTTAACGCTGCTAATTTGGTTTCACGACTTTTGATCGCTGATGAGTTACACACGTGGAATAAAGCGTTTCATGACGGGTTCACTCTAGGTATCCCGTGGCGCGAGCGGAACACTATGTTTTGTTTTCGTTCTGTACACAAAGGACCTTGGAGTGCCGCCGAATATTTTGCATACTTCGCTTACTTCTACTGTGTCTCTTTAAAAACCGCATCTGAATTCAAACCTAGCGAAGTCTTAAGACTTTCTTGAGACAAGTTCAGTATTGAAACTTAAGAATATTAGGTTGTCTCAGTTTTGTTTCGAAATAGGGTAGTCGATTTCTCGAAAATGCCAATGTTGCGTTTGCTACGCTGGTTTAATGCCGAACCCAACAAAGCTATTTTAGTGTCTTTTATTAAGGTTGCAACAGCCTAAGAAAAGAATGTTATGAATATGGAATCGCCTCGTTCACTACCTTTGCGTTTTAGGCTCCTAACCAAGCAGTTCTTAACCATAAATTTGTGTTAAAACGTGTGTTCCTTGGGAGAGTAAATTTGTTTTTTAAGTTGCCAAAACAATGGCCACCGGTCTCAACACGCGCTAAGGTTTGTTTACGGTTTGTCAGCAATTTTTATCGCCGAATTCGCTCTTTTCTGGTTACACAACTCGTGTCCTATTCGTTTGATTTGCTTAGATGAATAGTTAGTGTATATTTTATTTACTTACGGTTTTTAATATTCCCTCGCTTTTTCCTTCCTTCCTTCCTTTTTTCCTGTTTTTGTTTCGATTAATGTTGCCAGTTTTGACAACTTACACATCCCAGGTTTGCTTGGTGTCAGCTGGTAAGTTTTTACTTTGTGATTTTTTTTCTAAGTCTTCATCTTTAATTCAACTGAAGATTGCCGTTTTAAACTCCATCTGATCTGAAAAATCGCTTTGCATAAGTTGTGTTTAGTTTCAGTTTTGTCTCAAATAAATGCGCCTACGTTTTCTCTCCCATACTTTCTTATATAACACAGTGAAGTCGCTCACAACGACACGGAAATTAGTTCTCAATATATTTTCTTTTATTTCCTGGAACTTAAGTTGAATCAGTTCCCAGGGTACAAAAAGAGAGTTCAAAGTAGCCATCAAAATCGTTTCTCCAATATTGCTCTTGAACGATCACACTGCCTGTATGCAACCTTAGTCAAACAAACCTAAATCGGGCTCTATTTTATCTAAAAATCAGATAGATGTTTTTTTAAACATTTTATTAAGAGGTAGATTATTCAAGATATTGGTAATCCGATAATGATTTTCACCTCTTTAAATTTAGACTGCATTAATTTTTTTCTTGATTTTCAAGGCCTCGCATTAATGATAAATCACTTGGATGGTGCAGTTTCCTTCAGCCAGTCATTTAATGCGATAACGGCTTTTCTTATCATTCATTTGTTATGACATGGCCACTAAAATGTAGATTTTAAATTTCTGTGAATTTCCAGACCACACTCTGAATTACTCGATCAATTAGCTTAAAAATCACTGACCCTGAGCGGTTTTTTTTACAAGAACCGTTCGCATTACAAGAAAACACATTCGTAAATCTTTTATGGGACCAAAACATTCGGTCGTTTGAGTTCAATTTTATTTTGTTATTTACAACCTTCTTTTCTTAATTATTCTCAGTTTCTGTTCGTTAATATTTAAGGCATATTCAGTTGAAGTAAACCAAGTGATAAAATATACTTTAGAGCTGTTTTCTCACGTTCAATACAGCAATTCAAAACTTAACTTCACTTTCGTTGGCTCCAATACGGCTTTGTGAGACAAGGAAAGAATTTCACAAGTTCTTTCACCTACGCTTGAAGAAAGATGATAAAGGTTTAATTCTGCGGCTATTTGTGAATTTACTCTCTTCAGCACTTAGTAAAATATTAATATCGCTTCCATTTCTTGTTGTGTACAAGCATGATGGTGAAAGTCGTGATAAAATTGCATTAAGTAGTTTATTGAAAGTCTAATTTGCACACCGACGTCTTTGTTTGCGGCGGGTGCCAAAATCATTTTAACTCCTTGAATTGTGCTCTATGAACGTATTGTACAATTCGTGAACGAAAATGAACTAGCTTTTCTCTATGATGATACACTTGTCTCTTGTCGCACCTGCTAAACGGTAGAAAGCTACTACTGAGAGCCAAATTTCCGTTGTTTACACAATTTGTTTTTCGCCGACAGGACACAAGGTCAATTGTCTGTCAAAACAGAAATTGGAGGCAAAAAGATGATTTTTTCATCAGATATTTCTTGGGCTCATAAATCCCTTTACGTTTTATGACTCTGCGTCGTGAAGGATAACAATAATTTTTCCTTACTGAGAGATTGTGAATTTGCTTCTTGCAGCTTCAATTAACTGATTCTACTTTGAACTAATTTTCAGTTCATTCTTTCGTTCTATTCACATAAAACAATTTCACCTAATGAGCTAGGTGCGCGCGACCCACGAACCACAAGCAATAAAAATCTACTCTCCCTTCTGAACTTAATTGAGGTAGCGTTTATAAACTTTCAACTAAATAATCGTTCCTTTCATTTATTAAAAATACAATTATACCTGCCTTTTTGGCAGGCAAAAGCGTTTCAAGAAAACAACAGACAAAGCAAAAATTAAAGTTAAAACCTGTTTTAGAAAACCTAAAAAGCACGCGTGATAATCTCATGGAGAAAAGAAAAATCAGTTTCGGAGTAGATTAGACAATTTTACAAGCTGTATTATTAAATACGCCAGATAATTGAGTTATTCTATAGCTTTTTTTCATGAATGAATACTTTCAGCCGCGATCCCTTTCAAAAGGTGCAAAAACATCTGCCAGGTTTCGATATTTTGTAGTAGGGTTAAACCGGCTAATATTCCATCGAGGTTCTTTCAAGCTATCATCAAACTGACAGATGTACAAAAAGCATCGAAGGAAAAAATAGGAATTGCTGTGTACTGGCTTCTAAACTTTTTTCAACGAGGCTGGTGTAGGTAGATGAAAAAATAGCCAACTTTAATTCACGGTTTGCTTTCGTAAGTTTACACGCTTATTGCAGTTAGAATTTGAATTAAGCGACAGATCATTTCTTACGGTAGTGCCAAGTTGCTTTTTCGACTAGCATGACGAAACAATTTCTTAATTAAGAAGTTTTATCCCTCGTTTTAAAGCTCAAATTGCCCTAAAACCACAATTGGGATATTTAAAGAATTTTTTATCTGTCTTTTAGTGCGCCATTGTCAGTGGTGAGCCACCAAGTGAGTTAAGCTTTTCCAAATATTTTGTTTTCACCCCATGGGAAATAAATAAGTCTAACTGTTCTTAGCGCATTAAAAATTATATCCTTTTAAAGCAACTGACCACTGCTATTCTTATCTTACGTTATATTCTGTTTAAAAATGACGTTGTTCTAGCAAAAAGAAACCTTTATTTTCGATAACAACGTGGCTTGCTGTGTTTTGATTTGAGGGCAAAAGATTAAACTCGGCACGCTTCGGGCACACTTAGCAAGTTAATTATCTCCGTACATATTTAGAATAGTTCACATGGAAACACAAAATATGACTTAGATGCTCACGAAAACTCAAAATGTTATTCTTGCCAGTTTCTCGATTGAAATAACACTCATTTATTTGTCCTTCTCTGTTCCAATGTGTTCGAAAACCATGGTTACAATCTTTTTTACCTATGACTTGTTTTCAGTCGAAAGTGAACCCTCTCTTATTTTGCTTAACATCTTGCTAAGTCTGCACATAAGAAAAAACCGTTTTTTATTTGCCGCGGATGTAAGTTATTACCCGGTGTATTTACTTAAAGATATTATCGACAATTTCTGTGTTACTAGAAGCCGAAGTCCCTATCTAAACATTGTTTACACTAACTAAGCTAATTTCCTGTGAAACTTGTGTTTAAAGAGGGAAGCAAAATCTAACTTTATTCCTCTGTAGTTAGTGCGAAAAATAAGCTTCCGGATAGATTAAAGGTAATTAAATTGGTAAACAGAGAATCTAATGACTTCTGTATCCAGGAAAATTAAATTTCGGCAAATTTCACCATCCAATATTTTTGTACTTTTGAAAGCCGTTGTACAACTGCGAAAAGAATCAATAACCGAGTGCTTAAAGCGATACTGAAATTTTATTGTGGCCTGTAACACGGTGTAGCTGATTGAATGATTAGTGTGGGTTAATAAGCAATCCAAGTTTATTTGATTCTCTCTGTTTAAACAGCATGTAGTCTTTTAGCGCAATTTGTTAGCCACAGTTTTACGCACTTGTTAACACTAATAACCGCCAGCTTAAAACTTGATCGTTCTCTATTATTCAGAGCTAAGCTCATCTAAACCAAACCAGCAGGGAGTTTTTTGTTTTCTGTTTTACAGGTAGTTTACTTAGCGTTTGGAAAAAACATCGGAACGTTCTAGGCAGGCCCAAACAAAAATCTTGTGTTGATTTAGCGCGCGAATTTTTATTTACGGATGTTATTTACTCCGATATGCTGTGAAAGCCAGCCCCTAATTTTTAATACCGCATTTTTAATATTCATTTTGCCCTGGCAAGGTGTAGTTTGATTTTTTAATTTTGCCACAGATATAATTGCCAGGTCTATTAAACAGCGTTTGTTTTCTGCGAGTTAGAATTTTTGCAATTTAAATCTATATTCGCAACTGCGGGAAGGATTAGGGTCCGAAATATTGCATAAAAGTGAAAAGAAGCGTAATTTTGAGGTGCTCAAGAAATTAAAACACTTTTCGTGAGAACACCCTGTTAAGTTTCGCCTCAAGCACAACAAAATACAGCCTCGCTAAACAATTATTTTGCCTGGGGACTTTATTTGAAAAAATTCAATTTAATTTGTGAATGTTAAGCAAATAATTCCGGGTGAAATGATACAAGCAGGGATTTGAAAAACAATTTTGATTAAATTGAGTGGCGCGTGGCGTTTTACATTTCGGCAGTATTAAGTTTTTGAGTCGAATTTAATCATTTGCTGGAAGAAAAACAGGGAACATCCAGGAAAAAAGTGAATTTGAGTTGTTTGACTTCCTATGTGGGGCTTAATTCAAAAGCCGGAACCTTACGCTCTGAGAAAAAGCTTGTTTGCTATTATACAGGATGTGCGAACGTCAATCGGGGAAAACTAAACTTTGCCACAATGGTGCATGCAAGAGCGTAGATGAAAAGTTAATTACAATGACACCAAAAAGGCCGAGTGAATAGTTAACAATTGGGAATGGAAGTGTCATCATGAGCTCGCAGGTGATACTGTGCAAAGGCAGGTTTAAAAGAACATTATGGGGTCGTTCCTGTGATTAATTTACCGGTGGACGTTTTCAGGCGATCACCAAGCCAAGGTGGGTCCTGCCTGTTGATGAAAGATCGGCTTTTTGTGAGGCAAATCTTGTGCCAAGGAAAATAAATAAGACGAACAGAAAATAGCAGTGGCATCACCCCGCCCCCATCAAGGTACTTATTGGTCGCGTTTGAATGGCTGTATCAGTAATTAAGCGTGCTTTAAACTGTTTTTCTAAAGCTTTAAAATTCGTTCATTATTTATGATATTCCTTTATGATTCGCACAATAGTGGACATAATTTGGCAATAGAAGCCACGTGCGCGTAACCCTATATATGACTTATTATATCCTTGCTAGTGACACAACTCGCCAGCTCTCAACGCGCGCACATCAACATGAGCTCGTCGTTCTACATCGAGTCGCTAATCCAGAGCACCAAACCAAAAACTACAATCGCTGAGACAAGACACAGCTTCGAACCTGCAGTGCCTTGCTCTTGCTGTTGGACGCCTTCACAATCCGAAGCCTCAGGTTTATGTCAGCTATGTATTCCTCCGACTTCTGCCGTTCATCCGTTCTTACACGTCCGTGGCGCGAGTATTCCTGAGGCAACCAGTTTGTACTCCAAAGAGTTTCTGAAAGCTGAACACGCTCATTTAAGCCCACACTATCCAAGCACCGAGGAGGATAGGCTACGCTTAGTGTCATACGGTAATTATATCTAATTTTTTCATTCCCAACTTGATACCTTTTTAAGTCAGGAAACTTAAGAAGAAGCCACATTACCTAACCTTCACAACATGACAGGTGTTTTGTGAAAGTCAGGGCACTCCCGGCTTTTGAATCTTGAGATTTCATTTTTTTATCTGTATACATGCCTGATTATGTTTGGCGATAAAGCCGCGAAAACTAACCTTTTTTGTGTTTTTTATTTTTGTTCAACAGTGTCCCGTGCCGAGCCTAACAACGTCAACAGAGGGAATTCGAGGTCAAAACGCATCCGAACCGCGTACACAAGCATGCAGCTATTAGAACTCGAGAAAGAATTCAGCCAAAACAGATATTTATCTCGGCTGCGGAGGATACAGATTGCCGCACTGCTGGATTTATCCGAGAAACAAGTCAAGATTTGGTTCCAGAATCGCCGCGTTAAATGGAAAAAGGACAAAAAAGCGGCCCAGCACCAAGTCACGGAAAGCGCACAAAGTCCACTGTCTCCATCAAGCTAGAGAACTTGAAATGACTATTGAGCTTAAAGAACAAATCTTGTACATTTAGTATGTAGAGAATTGTAGAATAAGTTATAGATTTTTTGTACAATAGCTCTGTGAAACAAAAAAGGTGGCCGAAATGGCTGCGTTAATCGGATAATTCATTATAGGGCTAATTAATTTCTTGGCGAAACACATCGCCATTATTTTCAGCCGCAAGACGAAACGATTGAGGCATAGAAATTTCGATTCGAAATTCGGTTGATCAAGAGAAGACTTTAGACGAGAACTTGTAAATATATGAACGAGTAATCATAGCTTCTTTGGTAGCTGTATTGGTATAATCATGCCAGTTTGTATTTTTAACGAAGCAAAGCTTGTACAAAATACTTCAGTGGAAACATATGCTTTCCTTAATTGATGTAGAAAAAAAATTAACGAAGGTATTAAGGAAGACCATTGGTTCATATAAATAAAGAAAATGATTGAAAAAAGTGAGTTCTCTGTTACTCTCACATTTAAATGCATCCTGATCCCAAAAGTTTGGACCAAAGCTAATTTATCGCTTTTATTGACATCAGTTTTTCTCTGAAATTCGCAAGGACCAAAAGTCTAACATTTGGGTTAATTTGTCGCATTTGGTGGGAAGCGGCGAGCGATTTTGTTTAAAGGTTAAAAAGCTTTTTAAAGGTGAAAATAACTTTTTGTGTACAGCACTTAATTATGCACCGAAATTAGCAGAAATTAGTTTGACTTTCCAAGGCTGCCCGCCCGGGGTGATAAAATCAGCCAAATTTGTTGTTTCTCTTGTTTGAACATAACACAAAATGGCGATCTTGTAGCTTCGCTCCGATCCAGTGAGGGACTTCTGATTTAATTTAATACTTAAAACATGTCGAAAAAGGAAAGTGAAAGCGATTTTTACGAAAAACTACTGAAGACTCCTCTCATTAATTCGAGGCGGGATTGAAAGTTTTTACTCGGGAACATAACATAATTATTTCATGGAGTCAAACTGTTAACACATCCACCTGTAGATTTTGAAACCGCAATTGTGTGTATCGGTTTCGAGTGCAATATGTATTTCTTTTCTTTTTTAGAAAGGGAATAATTTATTTCAATATATTTTCCAGTCGGTTCGCTTGCCAAGAAGAAACAGGGACCAGAAGTTTCGTCGTGTGTGTTTTAACGTTTTGTTTCTTATTTTTCCTTTATTATGATTTGAGCTGACAATTCACCTTCGGTGATTCATCAATATCGTATCTTGGACAATTGGCATTGCCTAAATGACATTTTATAAGCAGAAGCTACGTTTGCACGCATTTAAATATCAATTTAATGGACCACAAACATTGTTTACGAGCTGGTACTTTTCCGATGACGAATGAAATGAGGTTATGAGCCAAGTATTAAGTTTTCTAATCTTTCCTTGGCGTTCATACATCTTGACACCTCCAATTAGTTCAAACTGACAAAGTTTTATACGCTAAAATAAAGTATGCATTTTTTCACGAATCAATCTTCTCGCGCAGCGAGAGTATGGGAAATATGTCAAGCCGTAAAACAGAAGTTTTAATTCTTCTTTAACACTGCGAAAGACTCCCGACTGAGTAAATAACCTTGTAAAACTGTAGGCGGGCGGTAAGGGTTTTTACGGACCTAAATGCATGCAACTGTTGGGCTTTTCTGAACGAAATTGTCAACAAATTGCATTAAAACTCTCTGCAAATTCCAGAGACGCACGTTTCCTGAGACAGGCGTCTTTTCTATATCAGTCCCCGCAATTAACATACTGTGTTAAGTTGCAGTGGAGAAACCCGAAATAGGTTTTTCCTTCGGCTATTGTCGCCGTTATAAACAAAAACCAGGAAATACTGTTTTTCAGTTTTGTGTATCGAGTTTGGCTCTTTAGTGACCGCTCATTAAAACTGCGCTAAAAGAAAGTATTGCTGTATCACTTCTGTGCCAAGAATTAAAATTTTCTTTTCAAAATAGATGTTTAGTTTTCCAAGATTTGCATCGCATTGGGCATTGAAGCATTGGAAAGAAATGAAAACAAGATAACGTCAGCAAGTTGGAAGAAAGGGTTTATTTTTGTCTTTTTTAAAAGAGCAAATTAGCATAGCGTTGCAGGCCTCATTCTAAGTCCTATTATTTTCATATCTACGTCCCTGTACCCTATGCAGCTTAAGTTATCTAATTCCCTTAAAAGAATACAAAACCACTTTACTTGTGTTTTACCTTGAAGGTGTGAACAAACGTGCCAGCTTTTGATAGAAAAGTTACCACGATTTCTAGCCATCTTTAGTTGGTTTAGCGAGAAAAGCGTCAAGCTAAACGCCGGAGTTATAGGATTAAATCCCCGAATAATCTCGTTCACCTTCAGCCCGGCTTATTTACTGAAAGGCGTTCTTGGATTCGAGGGAATATTCTATGGAAAAGCTTCTGTGGTATTTGCCGCAGTCTTGCCGCCATAAAAGACGGTAAACGAACAGTGAAGGAAATTTCAGTTCAAATTTCAAGGCTGTTTGCCAACAAGCAGAAAAGCACTTGAAATTTTACAAACAGTACAAATTAAAATGCTGCGGTTTTCTATTGTTACATCAGACACCGCATTAGCAAAATTACCATTAATACAAAAAAGTTCCTTGTTCCAAAGAAAAGACCATAAATTACATAAGTATCATTAACGTTTAGGAAAAAAAATTGTGGAGAAATTTCTTATTTCTTTTCTTGCGTGCACTCGCACAGTTTTTTGTGTAGTTTTCATCTTGAAGAGGAAAAAACTGATTAAAGCACGTCTGTATATAGATGGTATCAAGAGTAAGGTAATTACGTATGATAAGGGCTGCCTTACGCAGATATAAACTATCAGCCTGTGTTTTAGGTTAAAGCTTTGGCAAAGAAAAATGCCCCACACCTGCCTTATTCCTGTCAAACTCCAAGACATTAATTTAAAGTTCATTTACAAAACGAAAACGGTTCGCGATCTAATTACACCAATATTCTCGCTTTTTTCCGTACGATGAACTTGAGTCCATGATAGTTTTCTTATGAATCAACTAAGCGCGCGAAGTCTTCATCGGCATTGCGTTTTCCCTGGAAATTGTATGACAAAAATAGCTTTTAAATGTTAATTCATGATCAATGTATTTTAAGAAGCAAAATGGCACTGAATATTAAAAACTCATCGTTCAGCATTTTAACTCAGTTTGGTGTCATTATTTTGCGCTGTGGGTATCGTATGGCGCATCTTCGTGTTTAAATATTGATAATTAATTTGGAAACAGTTTTGGATGTTTTTTAAAGCGTGTCCTGACCTTGTAGCCATGAATTACCGGTGCAGACGTAATGAAAATTAGTCTTGCTGTTTTGTAAAAGACACGAGAAGAGAATAGAATAAATGATCTTTAATTCTAGTTATCGATTAATTTCCGTATTGTTCAAAAATTAAAAAGTTCCTTTCTGATTTTAGCAAAACTGTTAACAAAAATTTTTTTTCTGGAACACCATGCCCTCGATTTAACTTAGCCTCGTAAAATAAGTAACATGTTAATTGCTCACCAAAAAAAATCAATTGAGTTTTCAGTTAACCAAGTCTTTTCTCATTCCACGTTCGCGAAAAGAGTTGTGCGGATCACAGTTTGTGTTATTTCTTGCGTTTAAAAATTTCCCTTTCGTCCCCCATGAGCTCACTTTTCGGTACAACTAGGTTTACAACGTTCAAGTAGCCTGACGTATTTTTATCGGCTCATATATCAATTCTAAACACCCCGTAAAATCGTTTTTGAAAATGTTAACTGCTACTTCTCTTTACCTCTAAAACAAAGCTAAATTTTCCATTAGAATTAATCTGCATTCAAGTTTTAACTTTGTCTTAAATATTTCGCGGTGAAATTCTCGCGGAATGAACAAGTGTTTATTTCAGGCGTTTGTGATTGCCGTCGTTCCATATTTTCAAAGGAGACCAGGGGCATATACCATTATATTGCTGAAACAAAGTCATCCTCAATTTATCTTGTGATTCCGGTATGTCAGGTCTCTTTTTTTAGCGATCATACAGCGATAATATATTGCGCGTAACTGGTTAAATGTCACGTTCACATCTTTAGCTTGAAAGTTTCATACGAAATAAATGAATTGGTTTTGAACGACAAGCAAGCTCTGGCGGCAGGTGAATCGGTTTCTAATTCGCAAAAGAAGACTAATAAATATGAACATATTAATTTCCGGTAAAATAACCATTCCTCTTAGGCAAATAATTTCATTTTAGCTTGAAACTGCTTATGAAAATTCAAGATTTTAATTATAGAATGATGCTCAATCGGAAATGAATTTAAGTGCCAAATCCATTGAAATATGTCGGCTGGTGCGATTTTTCCAAACAGTAAAATGTGCATCCTTTCGGAAGGCCTCAAAACAACCTTCTTTCTTTCATTGTTTGAGTTAAAAAGGTATCAAATTTGCATCTTTGAGGGCCATTTACACTATCAAAGAACATTTATTTAATTTGGTAATTTGAGAAAATTAATTTGTATCCCTTTTTTGTTTGTATTTAAGAAACCGCCATAAGCTTCCTGTATGATGAGCGAATCCGCCCTTAGCGGAAAAATAATTATAAGTTTAAGAAGCCTTCGGGCGCACAGGCTTTCAACTGCATTAGAACAAATTTGTTAAAAATGGATGAGTAATTACGGGCGATAGCTCTCACGGAAATCATTCTATTTTAATACAAATTTCGGTTTTGTTTGTCAAAAATGCTCGCTGTATTGATTTGCCAGTCGAAACATGTTTTTTAAGTCCTTTTTCAAATCCTGGCCTCTAGCACGAAATGGATCAAGAAGTGCCGGGTTGAACAACTAAATGCTTTCAAAAATAATTTAGTTTTAATGCTGGCTTACAACAAAACCCCACTTCCTAGCGTAACCATAGCAACAGTCATAATGGGCTATTTAGTACATTGGTGATTACTTTGGCGCATGTCTCGCGTCTGGTTGTGAGACACGCGGTATCCACGCGATAAACCCACCCCTCTCGCAACGTTTTCTAGAAGACACGAATTTTATTCGTGGAACGAAGCTAGAAGCCGTTTTCAGTTTAAAAAGGAAGCAAAGACATTTGATTGATGTGCATTGGCTGATGTTTTGGCAACACTTTCGGTAATTTTCACTGATTTACTTTTCTTTCGACCGGTTAACGGTAAGCCTTATATTGAATCACAAATAGTTAACCACTGAACTGAGAAATGGTAAACTCGACACGTAAATAAAACGATAAAAAAGAACCATTTTGTACCATTTCCTCACGCCTGCAAAAATATGAAAAAGGTATGCAAAAGATCTGTTTTCGATTTTTCAGTTGTTGTTTTATTTGAAGGTTTTGTTCTTCAAAAGAAAAAGATTTAATTTGTGGTATGGTTGAGATTTACTTCAGAACGCGAGCTTCTTAGCAGGTGTAGGTTAAACAATAAGCAATTCTGTTCTTCAACATGTTGTTTTTACTTTGTATCGCTTCTCTTCGCGGCTTGTTTTAATTATAACCTTTGTCTTTAGCTCGGCCACGCGTAACCATGTACGAATAAATCACAAAGAAAAGCTTTTGCCTCCCTGAATAGCCTCATTCTTCCACTGTTAATTGTTACCGCTGTCTTTCGTAGAAGAAAGGTCTTGCAAAGAAAGATTCGAAGAACAAAAAACAGATAACAGAATAAAGTAAACATACGGTAGCATTTGTAACGAAACAGATGTAAACTCGAGACCCGGCCATATTTATTGGTTGTTTTCTTTTGTTTCACGGACCAGAAAAAAGTGAGCAAAACCAGTAATTTGATTGTTACAAAGCGGCTAAAAAGCACGGGTTTTTAAATAATTTAATTTCTTAAAACGTTCTTTTTTATTGTTGGTATACAGCTCTCTTAAATGTACAACTTGTTGTAATCTAGTCGTTCAAGGCTCCGATTTAGTCTTCTTTTTCTATAGCGAATAAGCCAGTATTACGTTTTTGTAGTGTTAACCCAAAACTGAAATACCTTGCTTCCCACATTCTCGAAAAAGGAATGATACACACACAATGTACGCTCTAGTTTTTTCGCTATTTTCACTTTAAAGTATTCATATTTGTTTAAGTTAAGGCACTAAAATATTGCGCTTGAGCCAAAATACACGAATGGCGCAAGACCCAAATCGCCTCTTAACTGAGATAAACACGAAATTCATTACCTTAACTAACTCTGTCAGTTAGACTAATCAACCAATAAAATTAATTAATTTTTGAAAAAGACTCAAGAGGGACATTTGGTTCGAAGATATAATTAACAAAACGTAAGACTGAGGTGCTTTTGAAGTTTATCCTTCAGTTGCTAGAGTTCGCATATGTTTTTACCGTGCCCATTCTCTGTAAATCTATTTTCTCTTGTGTCAGTCAGGATTAGTAGAGTTAGAATTTAAATTACACTTTCATGAGCTGAACTTGTTATATCTTTCCCTGCCCAAACTTGCCCGGGGAGGATGTCTAACGTGCGTGTTTTCTCCACTTCGTCTGCGAAAGGTTTTAAATTCGACTGAAATATCGCGGGGATCCAGTGCGACCACTTTTAATTTTTCCTTCTAGTATTTACAAGGGACTTACCAGTTGTGAATTACTAAAACTTTTTTTATTGTTTCTTGGGTATTAACATTAACACCACAGTATGAATAATATTTGGCTAGTAATTTAATCTTCGATTGGAAAGCTTAAAGCCTTGCTATATATAGCAATATTCTTTGTCAAAAAAATTGGACGCACGCGCTAAGCAGACGCAAGCGCTTTAGACAAGAATATATTTCTATATTTTCCTTGTGCGGCAATTACGCTTGTGTTAATTTTGTTTTCCCCAGACGCAAATTCTGGGGATTGAGAGGTTTAAACTGATGGACTCGTATCCCATCCATGGCCGGGTTAGGGTGGGGGAGCAATTACTTCATAGGTACAGAATTAGGCCGCTGATAAACAGATACAACACTTCAATTCAACACCATTTAACCCTTTAAGCCCCAAGATCATTATAAAAATTCTCCTTACTGGTCTCCATTGATTTTATTGATTACTAATTGGGAGAACTTGTTTAAACATCAACACAGTTCATCTTCAGTGATCACTTGCTACATGCTCACGACCTTTATGAGATAATAATACACTGATATGACGAGGAGAAATTTGATGCTGATCACTATTGGGGCTTAAAGAGTTTTGAACTCAGCAAGATAAACGCACTTGGGTACCCTGTTGAACGACGGTAAACGGATAAACGCACTTGGGTACCCTGTTGAACGACGGTAAACGGATAAACGCACTTGGGTACCCTGTTGAACGACGGTAAACGGATCATAAAGATGGATCATGTTGTATAGAATTGAATGGCGTTGAACAAAGTTTGATTGCCATTAAGCATTCATACGACGAAGTCGCATCCATCAATGTGGGATGATGTTGAACTTGCAACTTAGCGCTGCCCCCGGTGAGCCATCTCGTGAACTTAATCGTTTGGATTAGACACGAACTAACCTCGAGTTATGTTAATCTGGGCATTTTTGACCGGTAGAGACATAACAAAATCCCCCTCTTTTGATGCCGTTTTGTTTGCATTTAGTGCAGACTGATATGAAAAAATCCTCGAAGAAACAAAAATTGCTAGTTGCTCGAGTAGTATTGCAGTAATAGAGCACCACTAATTTCAAGGAGTCGAGTGAGCAAGGGAGATTCACAATGCATAAAGGCTTAACTGGGTAGCCTGCAGAGTTTACTATAGAGAGCGACTTGATATCTCCCTTGCTCCTCGCGTGTGCTCCTCGCGCGTTTCCAAATCCGATCTCTACAACAAGAAAGTCTTCTCCCTACACGCGCACATCAGTGATGGCCGCTAACGAGAGCGGTCCAGGCTCAGAGAGACTGGACTATATTTTGTTTTTGTTTGATGATATAATTTGTGCTCGGAAATTGTAACAGTTTATATTTGTCTCTTCTCAGGCAAACTGAGAGACGGGATTTCTGGACAATGCCGGATTCTCCCTGCCAGGAACGATATGTTTTGTGGTCATAAATCAGCCTAAAAATTGTCCCTGCACAATTCTCCGGGATTCATTTATAACTGGTTCACACATGCCCAAGCTTTTGAGAAAACGACGACAATTATCAAAGCATGACCTTTGACGCGCCTGTTAAGTGTGAATCTGTTCTAGCCGTTCAGTCTAAATCGCTTAACTTGGTTAACACCTTTCGAGTTTTAGAGCTTAGCTTCAGTGTGTCAGATGTGAACAATTAAGTCTCTTCCCATCTCCACGTTAAGTGCTCTGACACTTGAACTATAAAAACTGAGGGAAATCGTAAACTTGAAAAGGCCATCGTTTACATGATGGTTGTACAACTTACGTTTTTCAAAACTGACGCAACAATTGTACAAGCACAATTTGTCACACAAAAAAATGACAACTGAACGCAAAAAAGTTCGAATTTATGTGCTCGTCCATACATACTTGGCTAATAGCGCTCATGCTTTAACTAAAAAGATTTTAAATTGGTAAAAAATTTTGACATGTGAGGTCCTAAATCCGCATATTTACAGTTTTGTTATGAATTGTCTGTGACTAAAGGTGTGAAAAATTAGTACAAGCTGGACAAAAGAACCTTATAGACAGGCGTCATACGCTTGAAAAAAAAAAACAATTTATTTCTTTATTGTTTATTTCTTCAATTTATTAAAAACAATTGTTTCACGAAGATATAAACTTTGGCGACGTTAAGTCTAGTAGTTGATAAGAAAAAGAATGCACACAGGTGACTCGCAGACTATTGTACTGTTTCTGTAGGCTGCCATTCATTATATAGTTACGGGCGTTTTCTCAATTAAGGGTACTAATGTTATATTGCGGCTTTACTCATTAATTGTTTCCGTTAAGTTACTAGTTATTCTCTGCAACAACCAAAGAATTAGCAAATTGAAAGGAAAAAAAAACACTCAAAATTACTCAAAAACACGCTTGACCTCTGTATTAAGTAGTTGATCTTTCAAAATTAGAAACACGATGTTACATTAGTTCCACATGTGAATAATTGAAACTGGAACCGGCTGGAAACAAACACTTGCTTGACCCTATGTAGTTGATGGCTGAACTTTTTCAGAGCATAATTCACGATGTCCTCTTCTCGGTTTGTTATGATACTTGTCAGTACACGTGGTTGCGTTGGCTGTGACGTCACGGACACGTGCTCATTTGACATCGCTCAATTTCAGCCTGATTTGAGTCCGTTATGAAAGCTAGATTTGTTGTGAAAGTTTTTAAAATTTGCAAAACCCAGCAAAGATATTATCACGTTGGTGTTCTACTGAAAAAGAATCATTTCTAACCGATGCACTTTATTTTTAGCAGATAATCTTCATTGACAGACAAAAACGTGCAATTCAGTTTCGTGAAAAACAGCTTGTGGTCATTTTGGTATAGGCAATTATCAAACAGGGGGGTATATTAACAGTAAGCAATCAAATACACCATGCTTTTTGTGGTAAAAAGAGTAACGAACCAGAACGACAATCCGTGGATCAGACAAAGAGCATTTTTAAGCTAAGGGATCACAAAACGAGTAATAGAATTTTACAAAGTGCAGTAAGCCATTACGTAACTTATTTGTAACGAAAACAGGAATGCGGTTTTTTAAAAAAAACCCATGGTATATTATGGACTCAACTTATGAGGTTTGAGTCTGCTGATAAAGTTGTACGGTATATCTTTTCAAATAGTAAATTTAAAGCCCCTCAATAGGAGTTTCTAGACCTCATGCTGTGTTACTGTGTTCCTATGTGAACAAGGTGCTGCGAATCTAACTATTGATTCTGTGGATGAAACTTTAAAGCGTATATATGACATTGAAATGGTCGAACAGTTCTCTCTTGTGATGTTGTTTGGCGTTCAATATTTTGACTTTTGGCCTTTGTTTTTCAATTTTTAAATTGAAAAGATTGAAAGGCTTAATTGCGCGACAACAGAACACCAGTTATGGCAGATTTCAATTTGACTGGTGATTACGAATACACGTGTAGGAAAACGCAGAGATATTAACTGCAGCACGTAGTATCAGTTAGTAACGCGTGCTTAGATATGTGATAAGTAAATACCAACAAAGTGCTTTAGTACCTGTTGGCACGTGTACCCTGACTACAAAGGACTATAAACGGGAATTATCAGCGGCATCACGCAGTTGGAAGGTCAAAGAATAAAAAAATGCCCTCAGGCACGCAACCAAGTGTTTTCGGTACACTTTAGCACATGTTCCAACAGTTATTGGCCATATCGCGGCGGTTGTTAGGTCAAAGAATCAAAAACATAACTTCAGGCTGTTTTCAGTGCACGTTAGCACGTTTCCAGCAGTTATCAGTCACATCGCGGCGGTTGGAAGGTCAATGAATCAAAAATATAACTTCAGGCTGTTTTCAGTACACGGTAGCACATGTTTCCAGGAGTTGTCAGCCACATCGCTGTAGTTGGAAGGTCAAAGAATGAAAAAAATAACTGCAGGCACCTAGGGAAAAGCACGTACGAATGTGTAGGGCACTTTTTGCCGACGCCATTGTTTATATTTTGAACTGAACTTCACCCGATAAACCAACAGCCATGACTAGAAACAGCGTATAAAATTCAGTTCGGGATTTTGAAATGAAAGATTGGAAACAAGCTTCACACGATGTATTTAAAAGGTACAGCATTTACGGACGTTTGTATGGCTGGTTGCCGTTTTCAACAACGGTTTTTGTAAATACTTGTTCAAACCTTCTGGGAGTGTTCGACCTTTGTTTGCAATTGCCAAGCTATTCAAAAAAGTATTTTTGCTTTGTGGTTCACGAATTGTCCAAGCTTGAGCATATCATGAAATCGTTATGTTCGGCACAATCTCACAGAATTTCAACGGCAAGTCTCTTTCAAACCTTCTGGAACTGCTGGAAGTCTTATCCTATCCTCTACATTTGCTCTTGGGGGCTCTTTTCGGTCTATTTTTCTTGATTGAAGCGATACCTAAATTCGATGACAGGCGTTTTGTTTTCGCTCTTGTAGGAGAGTACTGTAAAACTCGTTTAGCGATATTACCTTAAGTTTTCCTTGTTCGACGCTGGGCTGTCGGTTTTCTTTTGCTCCAAGGGTTTGATGTCCGAACTTTTAGAAACCATCCTATTGCAGTAAAGTTATTTACTCAAAGGCAGCTTGCTCTGCCGTTTTTGTTCAAGACTTTTTCGATCAAATTGTTCAAAAAGAATTCTACCTTAAGCCACGCAATGGACTTTCATGAGGGTCTATTTATACGAGCATTTTAAGGAATTAAAAATTTCTTTAATTCTCAATTGACTTCTCGTGATATCAATTATTTGATTTTTTTTAGCGGTATCAGGTAGAATGTTGTCAAAAGTGACTGGTTAGTGTTGAGTTGAAATTGAAGTTCTCTTTTTTTTGTCACTTTGTGAATTAGTTTAAAGTGATCATTCCCAGCTCTGATTCCATCTTCTCTGTTGTGCTGTGTGTGGGTCACGTAATAAGGCTATTTTCGTTTCACTCAGGGTAAACCACACCCGCGGGAAATGCGAAACGCCTGCGATAAGTGCGAGCACTGGGGACGAGAATATGCTGTGCGATCCTTTGGTTCTGCGGCTCTTATTCTCGTGTATGCGTAGTCGCTTTCACTAATCAAGATGGCCGACTTGGTAAGTCGATTTTTGAAGTTAATTTTTCTGCGATATTTTCGTTGTCCTTCCCTCCAGTGTTCCTATCACATGTTTTAAACAAAAATATAAGACAGGGAAGGGCTTCTCAATGAGATTCTGTGGGTTAAAAGGCTTCTTTCTGCTACGATTAGCTTCTCGGTTTTAATTTCGCTGTGTCATGCATGTGCTGTCAGGGATTTCAGACTTTGCGAACAAAAAGGTGAAGTTGAGTCGGTGCTTGTTTTCGACTTTTAAGAAAAGGAGGCACTTACAAAACTTTCGAGAAAAGCATTTTACAACTTGAAACGCCATATTTTTCTCGAGAACATGCTTTGATGTTTCCCTGATAAGCTTTACACATGGTTAAGTTGTTAAATTACAATCGCTCATGAAAACCGAATGTACTTTCCTTGTAATAGAAGCTCTTGCCTTATCAATTATCTCACTTGTTCTTTAAAATTTAGTTTTCAATTATCGTTGTGGCAGGCACCTGACAATTATGAGTAAGAGCTAGTTTAACTTAACCAACTACTCAAATATTGGGAAAAATAGACCCCTTTCTCTTTTTTAAATACCTTATCTTTATTTTAGACGTAAGACAAGCAAACATGGAAAGAACAAAAAGTGGTTTCTATTTGGGCCAATTTAGCTGTTTGGCCTGAATTAACTTTCAGTAGTAGTGAAACTGGCTTCAATCTTTTTTTAACTGTACAGGAGGGCATTTGTCCCCAGTCTGATGCATTTGCCAATTAATTTGGTTTCAAAACATTTGCATGCTGTGGTTTGGCTTGTAACTAAACCTCCGGTTAAGTCCGTCTGCAAACCAGCACCAGAATCCTTGTACTGGACCTCCAATGGCGTACCAGGATTTGAGTATGTGTCATGATTGGCCTGTTAAAAATGGCCATTGTTCGATGAGCTAGCAAGACTGGTAATAGCCATCCAGATTAAAGGGGAATTCAAGACCCACTTACGGTGTTTCGTTGAGGGTCCAAAACAAGGATTTTGGTGCTGCTTCACAGACGTTACTAGCTGAGGGCATAGTTACTTGAGGGACTGGTTATGAAAATTTGCAAGTTTCAAAGGCCTCAACAAAGGTGCTGCAATTTATGTTGAAAGTACTACAACAGTGCACAATGTTTTGTTTTACGTTCGCACACTATGGCTGAATAACTTAAAAGTGACATTCTTATTGGTTCGTTGCTCATGCAAAATACATAACCTATAGTTGTTTGTGCACCGTCAAGGCTAAAAATGGTAACAAAAACATAAAACAAAGGACTTAGCTGAGCTTCATAACCAGATTCTTTTATTAACTATGCTGAGGGTCAGAGTACATCTGCAATGCAGGCTAGTTGACTTGGGGTCATGGTTATTTGGTGGAATGACTGTTGTGTTGCAGTACACTTTCTAGTGAAAAAAGTCTAAAGGTGTTTTCTCTTTGTTGTAACAAAGTTTCTCATTATCAATAAGGGCAAACCAGTAAGATGGCTGATAACTAATGCTTAAATTATCTTGTAGTCTGCCCTTCCTGGTAAAGTCCAGGCTGCAACTGAAGTGAGTTCTTCTGTAGGTCATTATGGCGTACCAGATCACATGAGAACAGGGTGAGTATTTAAAACACAACAGTAGTTTAAACACAACATATAGTACAATAATGCTGTAACCCCAGGAAAAAATTCAAGAAGCATGGAAAGTGTTGTTCTACAAGCAATTGCAAAACTGTTCAGACAAACACTTTACTTCCGGTCACTTCTGACATTCCCATAGTCAATACGCATTTCCCCCCTCCCTCGCTATCAATGTTGTTATGGATTTAGTGGTGACATTCAAAGTAACAAGCAACAACATTGAAAGGGGGAGGGGGGGGGGGGGTCAGAAATGAAATTTACTTTTC
Organism: Siderastrea siderea; assembly: GCA_964030785.1. Lineage (NCBI taxonomy): Eukaryota > Metazoa > Cnidaria > Anthozoa > Scleractinia > Rhizangiidae > Siderastrea > Siderastrea siderea. The sequence goes on from OZ034972.1 coordinate 49,389,963, forward strand.
CATTTGCTTTCAAGAGTGCATTTTTAGATGGAAATCCATTCTTCTGGCAGAGTGTCTCAACAATTTTGCAAGCGCTTGTAGCACCAATTCATGCATACATGTATATTTTAAACTGTTCTCAGTTACAAGTAATTGCTTTGTAGTTTTGGTTTGGGGCATCTGTGGGCTTCTCAATACAACTAAATTCCTAGTTCTATAAATGTTTCCTTTTATGAGGTTCATATAGCTTGAAGCTCAAGTTTCACTTGCAGGTGTATTTGAAACAGTTTGGTTGGCACTGGTAGTGCTAGATCGGTGCTTTAGCTGATTTTATGTAATGCTCGGTGTTCTTCTCACCCTTTTGGTAGGTGAAGAGGTCGTTATTGTCGTGATCTGCTCCTGTCGACCTCTCTCTGGCATGTACATGTAGTATTTGGTTTCTATAACACCTCTCCCTCTCTATGTTAAAAACAGTTTATCTTTGCATTGTTATTCATGTGATGGTATTTTTTTGCTGATGTTATTAGGGAAGGCAACTTTTAACTGCAATATTATTGTTATCAATGTACTGTATGAATGCAATTTTTATTGTCAGTAGTGTCCAGTTGTGATGCTAGCATCTTATTTTAATGCAGCTTTGCATGTTTGTCATAGTTTTGCAAATGTCAAGAGTGTGTTGATCTCAAGTCATCCTTTAGAAACTACAGAGAAAAATGTAAGTCTCTTTTGATTTTTCTTAGTTACATACTGACATCTTTTGGAATATGGTTGCTTGCCATATTTGAACCTGTCCAGTACTAGCTTCAATTGGTGACTTCTTGCAGGGAGTTTGAAAGGTTCCTTCTCATGTGAACCTCCATCCCAACTACTATAGTTTTTAACCAGGGAGAATAATGCAAATGTAGCTTAGTGGAAGTCTTGTGGCAGTAGTATTGGATCAGTCATTTGGAGGATTCAGCGTAATAAGATAACTGAAAACGTTACTCTGGGGTAAAAATTTTCTTCGTGATGTATAAAAAGAAACATTCTAAAACCTAATGTTTCATTTTGCTTTCTGTATGGGAAGTGGTGAGGAATTTCTAAAAAAAAAATATTGGTTGTATATATTTAAAGAAATACTTTTTTCAAACTGATTAAGTTTGTTGAACTTGTAGGTTTTGCAAAATCAAGAGATTCTGGATTTCAAGATGCTTAGAAATACACAAGGACTGCAGGCTCCATTGAAACTAAAGATGGAAAGAGCTGTTGCATCCAAGGTAAAAAAAAAAAAAGTCGTGTCCTAGAGGGAAAGCAGGGTCACTGTATGTGACATTCTCCAAGGGCCGATTTAGATGGTACGAATTTTGCTCACGACTGTCGCTTGCCATTTTTGTAGTGCAGGCTGCTCACGTGAAGCAAAGATCGTAAATAACTTGTCATTCTAACATTTTGATTGTGGCTATGACTGTCATAGGTTTTTAAGACATGTTTCAAAATCCTACGACATTTTCCATGTTGTGTGCAACTGTCATGAAGGTGTTGTATGTCTGATTTAGACAACACGACAACACAAAAATCATACCATCTAAATCGGCCCTTACAGCGACTTGTAATTTGTGATGTTCACTTTTCTATTTGCAGATCCAGCGGTTACCCTGTTTGCCAAGCTCAATGGTTGCTTTAGATACTCTAATGGGCACAGATGAGAGTATAGGATTTGAAGACTTCTTGAATGGTAAGATACTCAGTAAATTTGTAATCACAATTTCCTTCCTGTAGTCTACTTCTTCTCAGAAGTCTAAAATACAAAGCAACAAAACCAGCTGTGAATGCAGTAGAATACAGTTATCTTGGACACTCAAGGGTTACATGTACACAAGTATACAAAAATTAAATTTTTATGAGCACTGCCACATGAAGTAGCTAAGAAGGAAGAAATGTATTTTATTAAACCAACTTTTATTTTAATAATATTTAAACAATGCACCATAAATACAATGCATGCATTGGCAATGTAGCGATAAATCTATTTTAAAAAGGTAAATATAACATATAATATGTAGATTTCAACATTAAAACCTGTTTTTCTCAAACATCACAAACACAAGAGTCCTTACCAACCTTGAGAAATGCAAACACAGGCACAAGAATCAAAATGTTTTGACCCTTGTGCCTGTGGTTCCACTGGTGCTTGCATTGCCAGTGAAAACTAGGCTTAAGTCGTTTTGCTATATAGATGTTGTACATATTAATGATTCATTTGCTTTATATTTAGGTAAGCTTTATTATATTAGAAAACACTAGCATTTATGCTACAGCCTAGTTTACTCCTGACCACAAAAGATTGCTTTCAGATCCAGTGTATGCTGAAGGCCAGGATTGGCTTGCTTTTGGTTCATGGATCAACAGAGTTAGAAGAAAAAAGTGAACAGTTTTTGTTCCTCTACTCTAATTTTCCATTTTCACTTGACAATCCATCAAGAAAAAAATGACTGCCACAATATTGAACATGATATCCACAAAATGCAGGATTGTGACTTTCTAATTGTCTTGGAAACAATTTTATTTGCACTTCTGATGGCATAGGCAAAGAAGTGGTCGCTTGCCACTAACACATCACAACATTTTGCTTTATCTCGCTCAACAACAACATTGTTTACTACTATCACATTGTGTTTGATCAGGGCTGAATTCAAGCTACTCTGGTGTTCTGTTGGAAAGAACATTTCCCAACCAGCACCAAACTTTTGTTAGAGCAGTTTTAAATGAGTGTCAAAAGTAATGTTGTATTTGCTTTGGTCTTGCTTTACTATGCTCTCTGATTGGTTTAAAAAGCTCGCGCCACTTTCTCAGCCAATCAGAAATAAAACCAAAACCAATCTTGACTTGCATGCATTTTCCTGCCCTGGACACTAATTCTAGTATTTGCTTCAATTTGTGATTGGTTAATTTTGTTTTTTGTTCCTGTTGTGATTGGTTAGTGTTTTACAACACTCATTTGAAAACCACTATTATAGGTCATTAGCTATTTCAACTGAAAATGGTTTCAGAAATGGTTGGAAAATGTGTAAAAGAACTCAAGTATTTTCTTTATGTTTCAGTTGCTGGAGATTCTGAAGTCACATGTGATCCACACCTTACCATGGAGAACAAAATGGGCCTTCACTGATTTGTCCCTTTTTTATTTATCTTAGTTTTTCCCAAGCATTACCAACTGGCACCCCAAGCTGATGCTATGAGCATTTATTGTGAAATATTTTGTAATAATGCTAAACTGCAAGACAGACCATTTTTTGTCTGAGGTTGTTGTGTGTTTTGTGAACATAAGGTCTGAGACATGTGGATAGAGTGGGCCTGACCAGCAGGCAAGTGACTGTTGAGTTCTCATGCCTACCCTTCACCCCTGGTAAGCATTAGAAAGAAAAATCCATCTGCCTTGCAAAGGATTAAAATGCTCACAGCATGAGGTTGGGAGACACGTTATGTAAAACACTCAGAGTGTACCATCTGTATGGTCCTGTGTGTAAAATGATAACAAGTTTATACATGTATGACGGAAGCTGGAAAGAACATCATAGGCACTTTCGTGAAATAAAACAAAATATCTATGTGCAAGGCTGTATAAATAGTATTATTTTTCAGTCTTCACAGATTCTTATCTTTCCCTTTTTCACTTTCGTGAAATAAAACGAAATATCTATGTTCAAGGCTGTATAAATAGTATTAATTTTCAGCCTTCACATAATCTTATCTTTCCCTTTTTAGCCAGAACCAAAAGTGAAATACTCTATTTGTTTTTTCATCTCACTGGAGTGTTTGAGGTACATGTTGCAAGAATTCTAGATTTTGGCACTTGCATGGGCAAAAAAATGTGAAAGCACAAGTGCAAACACTTCAGGGGGAGAAAAAATTATTTAAGACAGTGGCACTTTGAAATAGCTTACCGGTAGTAAGTTTTGGAAAATTAATTCCCATATTTTGCAGAACAGTCTGTATTATTCTTTTTCTGATCATAAAGCCACCTGTTATTCACAGTTTAGCCTACGCGTAGGCTATTCACAGTTTCCTGACACCGCTCAATGGCCAAAAAAGAACCCGTCTAATGTACAAATAGCTAAAAGGGCTTTTTTCGATGACAGAAAAAACGTTTAGTACATGTCAGACGCTTGCAGTTATGCGTGCACCTCTAATAAGCAGTGGTAAAAGGAAAGCCTCTAAAACAAACGCAGGCTGAAATGGAGAAGCACATATTTTGGAGCAATACAAGCAAAACTTACCATAGCTTTAGAAACTAACCCCCTAGCTTGTTTATCACATTACGCTTCTTTAAAATTAACATGCAATAGCAAAGCATACTATAAATCATTTGTGTCTTGTCTTAATATAATCTTGTCTTTTCATCCAGTGTTAAGTTCCTTGTATCTTGACATCTTGATTTGTAAGAAACGGCGTGCGCTCCTAAAACCAAAAAAATAATAACCTTTAACTGCACAAAAGATTATTTCACGGTTGTGTGTTGCGACATCTACTTCATTACAATCAAACTAGCTTACGTTGGTTGTGATAACGAAAAGCATGTATGACAAGAAACACACAAGTGTCAATTATACATTTCGCAAACAGTTGTTTTGCCACAACACACCACAAGGATTAGCAAGTGACTTGTTAAAGGGGCATAGTCATGAAGATTTCACAGATTTTTGGTCAAAACTGTGCTAAAATTATCGGTAGCGAGCTTAATCCACGCCCAACATTTTGTTTGAACATTTAAAGGAATATACTAATTTAATTTCATTAAGAGAAAACAAATCATGACCATTTAATATCGATTTAATGTCAATACGCTGAAAGAATTTGAAAAGTTTAGCCTAATTTTTTCAAGTTGCAATCCATTTCCATCCGTGCCATCCGTAGCAACAGACGACAGAAAGTAGTTTCAGTGAAATAATATAGTCTTTCGTAACAAAAGTAGACCATTATTTGTGGGCGTTCATTGATGTGAGGACATATTTTTGATTTTTAAAGTGAAGTAAAATAGCGTGACTATGCCCAACTGTCGTGGAGGTAGTTCCCACCTATTTGCCGTTTCCATACTAGAGAAGGATGTTTTGTCTGCGATGGATCATTCGTCTTATTGCGGGAAAGGGACAGTTATGATTGTACACGGATAACGTTTGAATTTATCCACCTAATCATCTGTGTTAGAGGGACGGGGTTAACATCTGAGAAGGGCAACTTGTCTTCAGTCAATCTCTTTCATACTAGGACGGATAACTCGTCAGACTGGTTATCCGAGTAGACGGACGAATTGTCTATTGCTAACTGAATCGCTCTTAACCACAACGTGCCAAAGGATAGGGCATAATTTTTAAGAAATTAGGATCAGCATTTAGGGATACACCGTGTTTGAACTCGCTTGAATAAAAAGAAACAAATACGATGCCGGTTTCACAAATCACCCTACAGTACAATGCCGCAACATGTTTTACAGTGGAAAATTTAGTAGGGAATTTTGCTCTTGGAGAGAAAGAACAAATGTGATGCCAGGAGGGAGGACTCAGATTTATTCTGAGTAATCACGACTGATTCAACATTTCTTCTTTTAACACATTTCTCACAGTCGTCACTCCATTATCAAATGTGATGCCAGTTTCACAAATCGCTCAACATGACAATGCCGCAACATGTTTTACAGTGGAAAATTAAGTAAGTCGCCTCCAAAAAAACTGAAAAAAGACATGCAAACGAACAAACCTTTTACACCCCAATGGAGGATACAAAGCCTAAGGCACATTTTATTTTATATTTCCGTGTATATTACAGTTTCTCAAAAAGTTAACTCCTAGGCGAGTGCAGCATCGCCTTGAGTTTTAGCTTAAGCGTTAAATTTAAGGTAATTGTTAAGTGAGCACTGACCTGATTTAAGTCTTGTAGAGGGAAAAGTTGCTGTTAATTGTGGAAAAGTGATAATACTTGGGTTAGAGAACAATTTTACACCGTTAATTGTCATGCATTTTAGCTCAAAACGAAAATAAGAAAAAAATTAAATCTCGCCGAGTTCAAACATCTAGCCTATCTTTAAAGTTGGAACAAAAGCTGAAGGCGTCTTCATAAGTAATAAACCTTCACAATTTGGTGATCTCGTGTTTTCGCATGATTAACATCCAAAACACGAGAGTAGTATACACGAAAGAACCAGAGTATGACAGCAATATGTTTCTGTAACTTTCTGTCTGGCTTCTTCGTCGTCGTCAAATGTCGTTAATCGACAGAAAACGATTTTGGAAAAGCTGGAAAGATTGGAGACTTCAATTTCCCAATTTCTGTTATTGGGCCATTCACAGACACCAACTTGTATTTTCCAACATGAGTCTGCAAACTTAAGGCTCCGCCTACACGGGTCCGGATTTCAATCGTTTTGGTTTGAAAACGCAGACTTTTCTATCTGGTTAACAAGGCCTCCTGTCCGCGTGCATACGAGCGAAAAACGATACAAAACGCTCCGAAAATGGAGATCTTCACGTTCAAACGGTGTTTTAAGTGGAGCTTTTGAAAACGGAGATTTGCCATTTACGTGGACGTCAACGGAGGTTTTCGAAAATGATGATGAAAGAAGATGGTATCTAGTCAACCACGTTGCTCACGATATGATTAGACGACATGGCGAACACCGTTTTTCAAAGGTTTTCAATCGTATACGTGTGGACAGCGAAAGCGAGAGGAAACGTCTACGTATGGACGGAAAACTTGTCGAAAACGCGTATTCAAAAATCTCTGTTTTCAGACAAAAACGGTTGAAAACGGATACGTGTGGACGTAGCCTTTAATAGTCTACCGTGTTAAGGAGGCTGGTACAACTGGGCTTAAGGGTAGGCACATTATACACGTCACAAATTGCGCACAGTTTTCACGCGATGAAAATGCAGTGTGGGTCCACCCCTTCGAAGTTGTTGCACGCAATCCTAGAAGTAGAATAACGTTCTAATTCTGTAGCATTGCGCGCAACAACGTAAGCAGTGACATTGTACGTAAATTTGCACTGAGTGTTTGGGCCACAAGAATCCATATTACGGCTGCAATATCTCCACAGTGCTGAGATTCGAGATCTGAACTGAGTCTATGAGAGAACGGGAAAGCACGGTTAAAGTGCTCATCACCCAAGAAAAACAAACAAACAAACAAACAGAACAAACAAACAAAAACAAACAAACAAAAACATCTCGTGTTCCACGTACATGGGAACGTTTTTATCGTGCCTTAGATTTAAGGTTATTTAGAACTTATCGCACGGTACAAAGATTATTTTAAATGAAGATGAAAATGTTGTTTGCAAAACGCTACTTGCAAGTTAAATAGCTTTTGAAATATTGCAAGCACCACTAGTGAGTGCAGTGTCTAAACGTCTGTTTATATGTAGGAACAAGTCCTCAAAAGGGTTAATTGAAATAAAAACGTAGCACGTCATTTTCATGTCTATCAGTTAAGTTCAATCCTTTGCTGATTTTCCCCGTTCAAGTCTCTGTCATTCCATGTCGCGTGTGCCTCACTGTCTTGTTCATTACAGTAAGATTGCTCCCTTGCTTTAATATTCAGTTTATGATTCATATTGTTAAACTCTCTTTCAGTCAGTCTGTCTCAGTTTGCGTGTTGTGTTCTTGTTTGTTCTGTAAAGTAGACAAAATATTTAAGTTTCAAAAAGATAAATATAATTTTAAAATTGTCTAAGTTAAGACATGACGCCGTTCAGTGTTTGACTACAGCATCTGTCACAGATCACAGATTTTCCTGGAACAACTACTAATCTTGAAGATAATCGCGAAACCAGAGCACCTTGCAAAAACTTCGCACACTTTAAGTTATGGTTTGTATTAATGTACCCTAATGTCTTTTATCATTCCAATGCCACGTCATTTTACCATAAAAGGACAAAAGAGTAGACAAAACTGTAAACAACAGCGTGTTACACTAAAGGGATCCCGGCCGTATAAAACTGCTCTGTCCCTGTTTGACGACATAGCGTACAGCTGAGCATTGGAGCTCAATCACAGGGGAAATGAAATAGAATAACAAATATCTTTTTTCTGTGGGACTACAGATAATACTCACGAGTACATTTTACTCATTGCTTTCATTTTTCCTCGCATGTGCGGAGCTTGGAAAAATACTACACAACCCGTCATATATCCTCGCGTATTATATCCAAAACCATAAAATAAGGTGTATGTATTTTTGAGTAAGTTTTACTTTCATAATTTTGCAGAACATGCGAGCTTTCTTGTAGGCTAATAGAATGGTAACGTACCCTAAGCTACTTTTTGCCACTGTTATCATGGTTATTGCAAGTGTTACTTCTGCACTGGAAACTCTTCTCTTTTCTCCGTTTTTGTACGCGACTTATCGAATATTGCAGATATTCTTAGCGGCCAAGTTGCACGATTTTTGAAAATTCTTATCTAGATCAGTACACTCCCTTTGGCAAGGTATATATTAAAATCCTCGTACTCTCCTAGCCAATTTGTAAACTTTAATACCGACAGCTTTTATTGACGAAGTGACATTGTCTTAATGATTTCATTACAGTACTAGAGCATAACGTATTTTTGTAAAACAAAGTTTCCAGGAAAGCATTTTTTGGCAGATCTTAAAACAATATTCGAGACACAAAACGTTTATGTAGCAGGAGCAATTACCTCAGAGGAGTCCATACCACTATTAAGCGTCATATGGTCAGGGGATCTGTTGGTACACCTTCTAAACCAGGCTGTTACCTTGGAATAGTCGAACAACAAACTAGGGTCTATTCTCTCGTCGGCGTGTTTTGCTGAAAAGAAGAAAAAATTGGAATCCTGAATAACTCGAACCGTGTGCATCGTATCCAGGCCCTTCTTTTTCTACACGGATTCTTAAGAGGCACAGGGGATCATGGTCTAACGTCAAGCTTTCCCTTGGTGCCTTGCACACTCCTTGACATCTTCCCATAGACCTTCAGTCTTATGCCAAAAAGCCCAGTACCGGGTACTTGGCACTCCACCCGTTAATCTCTGAAAGTCATTATTACTATTATTATTTTTTTTTACAAATTACCATTCCTAACCGACTGCCTAAGATGCCAGTAAAAGAGATCACTTAGGAGAGATCGGAATGAAGAAAATCAGTGTCACGGACAGAGTGGGAGCTCGACTGTATATGACGTACATGTAACAGTATCACCTTTAATAGGATACTTACTGAATATAAAACTAGCGAAGAATCCAATAATGTACGTGATAAGGAAGCCAAGAATTCCATACCAAAAGAATGAGATTGCGTACACAGAATGAGGTTCAATGCTGAGGAAAGAAAATGGGAAACATGAACAACTGTTCTGAGGTCCAAAATATTAAAAACACCCTTCCTTTTTCTAAATTGGCTGCCCGGATAAAATATTGTTCGATATACATTCTAAGCCCGTTCTTGAGTTTGTGATTCTAAAGAATGTTTACATTCGAATGACGTTAGTAAAATTAATTTTACACAATATTTTATTGACGGCCGTCTTCACAAAGGGTACACGTGCTTAGAATTTTGGGTAGGAGTGTGCCGCCCTGTCAGACGAACATATCGCCATTTTCTTGTCTAAGGTGTGTACGTTTGGCATCTGTCCAGCGCCGCGCTGCGCGCTTTCTGTGTAATGACTACAGTGGAGCAGCAGCGTTTGTGCGATGCTGTCAAACGTAGGACAGCAGGATTTAGAGTCGCGAAGAAGAGCGAACGGTCTGACAATGTTCTTTAAGATGAAAGTGAGTTATATCGACACTGAAATATCCTATCTTAGTGACTTGCTTGAGAATCACTCTCCACATTGTACCCGAGCTTGCAAGCAACACATTCAAAAAAATCTCATTCTACCCTTGAACCTTGTGCAGTTTTTTCACCCTTGTGAAACGTCGCTAAGTCGATCTGTTAATGTACGATATACAATAATCTGTGTTTTTGTTCATTTATCTACCCAAACTGTATTCATATAACTTACTATCTTGCAGGATGTATCGAGGACATATTTGTTACGTTGCTAGGACATCCAGATATTGACATCGGCTGTGTGGGGTAGCTGGGTGGATGGACCAGGGCACCTATACTGATCCACGTCACTACCCAAAAGCCAGTAACGACTCCAATCCACACACCCTTGCTGTTTGCACGGGTTGTTAAAATACCGAGAGAGAAGAGAGCTAACATTGGGCCGCCTGTGGTACCAAACATTGTCGCACTCATCTGAAAAGAATTTACAGAGCAGCGATTGAAAACATGAAGATTAATATTACTACGATTTTGAAGAGCTCATAAATTAAAATGTCTTCACGAAAGTTAGTTTATCTCATTCCGCGGCATTTTTTGAAAAATTCATAAAGTGGACAAAAGATTTTTGAATTCTTTTTTCTGTGTAAGTTGGTAATATAGCCAACAGCAGCGGACAATTTAAGAACGATAGTGGTGCTAACAAATGCAGGTGGGCCTTCATAGGCCCTATAAGCGCTTAATTTGTTGTCTATTTAGATGCTTTCATGGCATTTAATTTTTTTATTCGGTTTATTGTTGTATTTGTGATGTAATGTTTTGTGCCTCAAAGTTTGAATGAGTCTCCTCTGCCTGGGGCTTTTGGTCATGTGTCTCCGTTGGCCCACAAGGAGTTTCCCCTTTCCTAACCCACAAGGGTGTGCAAATGTTGCCTGAAGAGTGGAAAAATGTGGAGGACGGCGTGCTTGTAATCTGATCGAATGCTGTCTCTGATGTCTCTGTGTTATGGAGGGGCACAAAGATAGGTAGAGGGGTCGTGTATCTAATGTGCTGAGATTTTCCCTTGCCAGATGAAGTTACTAACGGCTAATTCAGGGAAGACTAGAGATGTAGAAATTAAAAGAGAGATTGTACTAGCCTGTAATATCATTCCTAGCTTTGAAACCAAGAAAGCCAGTCCAAGCGAAATGAGTCCATAAACACAAACTGTAAAATACAGCAAAGCAAGCATTACATATTGACACGTGTTTTCATCAAACTGTCAATTAAGCAGTACGGTGAAAAGATGAATATTGGATCATACACTGTCAAAAACTGACATTTGCAGTTTTCAACTGAGTGTTGTAAAACCAAAACCAATTAGTAATTACTCTAGCCAATCACAAATCAATAAGTGCAAAACACAAAATGAACCAATCAGAAATCAAAGCAAATACAAGTAATTGGCGTTAAGCGCTGGAAAACGCGTGTGAGCAAGTCACAGTTGGTTTTGGTTTTACGTCTGATTGGTTTAGAAAGAAGCGCAAGCTTTTTTAACCAATCAGAGAGCCTAGTGATGCAAAACCAAACCAAACACAACATTACTTTCGAAACTCAATTGAAAACTACTCCATATATCTTTTGGTGCCTGCTAAGAAATTATGCTTTTTTGTGTTCTAAGTTTTGAAAAGGAAAAGTGCTTGATCCTGGTCTGAAAAATAATTCAATATGTGTGTTGTCCCAAGCTTCTGTGCCATACATGTATACTGTGCCTATTACAACTACATTCTAAACAAACACAGACCATGCTCTAGGTCCTTTGATTTATTTTAACTCAAAACAGTTCTTTTAGTTATCCAGGTGGGAACCTGTTTCTAATTTAAGGGTGCCACAGGTTCTTATATGTTGGGGGGTCTAAATGGCAAATTTTAGCCCATAGATTAGTCGACTAGGTTCCTGTAAATTACGCAGGTTTTTAATGTACGTCTAATGTTCAGGTTGGAAACTACGTTTACTTAGTTCGTCCATGATAAGAGTGCAATCTCAACAATCTCTCCAATGAGTTGCAGCTTTTTCTAGGTAAAAGACAAACCATACCAGACGAGTTTGTGTTTATTTGAAAAGTAGGAAGTACAGCAGATGATTGATCAAATGATTGCCTTACATATCGCTTCCACAGTAGCTGCAATCTTAATTTTCATTTCGTTAAATATAGTTGCTGACAATTAGGCCGAGAATTAATTCATCCATTACCTAGCAACTTGGACACCAGTGCCTCTCGTTCAGTAGGGATGTGCTGCACTACCAAAGGAGCAAAGTCCTCCACTGTAACTGCTGCTAAAGCATTGAGTCCTGATGCTACAGTACTGACAACAAAAAGAGAAAAAAAAAAGCAATGACCACCACATGACCCACAGAACAGTCTGTGAGCTACTGAGTGTCCCGCCAATTTTAGCTTATATTTCGACCAGAAAAATCTGTTCCAGCTCTGCCTGCCCACCCTGTACACATCCAGGAATTTAAGTCTTCGAAATTTCAGGATGTTCTCCATAAGCTTTTAAACATAATTTTCTATCACTCTCCATACTGAGAAAATGAAAATAATTATAAAATCTCATGATAAATTCCAGGTTTTCCACGGCCTGTACAAACACTGACGTCAGTTGCAAATGAGAGTGACCTTCTGTCCTAAACAACCTTGTCCCTAATGCTGAATTTCTTTCTTTTGCCTTATTTAATGTCACATGACTTTCAGACATCTTGCAAGTGACCACTTCTTCTAAAGACTACCATTTCTAGCATTTGGGCATTGGCTGAGAAGAGGTTTGACTGTTCAATTATCATAACGCTCAAATTCAAATGAGTTCTTACCTTAAAGTGCCACAGAACAGGGAAGCTACAAAGACCCCAGGGACTCCATGGAACTTGCCAAGCACTTCAATCACAAAGTATGGTAAGATCTACAGAGAAAAACAGATATATGACATCTGTAAAAAGTTAATCTTAACAAATACAGTCATCCAACACAAATTTTACAATAAACGTAAGAATTCTCGCGTGCTGATTGGCTCTTAGAGAGTATAGATCACAAAAACTGACGTAAGCAAGGTACTGGCTTTCGCTTTGTTGCACGCATCTCTCAAAGAAAAAAAGGCTTGATTCTGCTCGTAATTGTTCCATGTTATTGTGAAAAACAGATCAACTCTATTTTTTCAAGATCTATACTCTTATGGATAATAAAAATGACACCAGAAAATGTTCAAAACTTGGAAGTGAAACAACCTGCCTGCAGCTTGTTATTCCACTTGAGTTTTGAACATTTTGAAATGTCATATGTATTATCCACAAGAGTATAGGTCATGAAAAATAGAGTCGATTTGTTAAGTAAAGTTACACTAGGTCTGGAAGTGCCCCACAGGGCTGCTGCTTAAGTCCAGTTTCTGTAGCATCAAGCAGCTAAGAGAATTACTACTATATGATAGTTCACTGTAAAGTTACTCTCAGCATTTCTTTTGCTGGTATGCATGTCCTAAACAAAGTACACCTGAAGTCCTATATAGACAGAGAAGATGCAGGGAAACATTTCTGTCTAAATAAACAACATGGCATGAAGAAGAGACCAAGCATCAAACCAAAACATTTAGTTTCCAACCTTAAATGCACTAACCACTGTAACTGCCACTATACCACCATGTGGCTACACAATCACAAACTGAACACAGTCCAATACGTGCCATAAAGTACGCCTGTAAAACTCAGATGCTTGCACTGCAGTTCTTGAAGGCAAAAAGACTATTTTTCTCCTACCTTAGAAAAAGCTGGGGGGGCCTAAGTTGTTCAAAGACGGGATAGCCTTATATCTACTCGATAAATCACTATCCAGTGGATCAAAATAATGTATTGGTTGGGGTACATTTTATTCGCTGGATAGCTGTTTACCCAGTGGATAAAGTTATCTGTCATTTGAACTACTAGGGCAGGTGTGCAAATGGGTACCACCGAAAAAATGTTGCTGGGCATAATCCTGCAATGGGCTAGCATCCCATCCTGGAGGGGGTGGGGAGGTGAGTGGTAACACTTGTAGTTGCTATGTGCTACAGAAACCAGGCCAGGTTCAGCTCTGCCCATGTGGGCCACCTGTTGCTCAAGGTGGGAAATCTACAAAGACCCTTGAAGAAAGCTCATAACCTCGCAATTCATGGTTAGAGTTGAGCCCAATCCAGAACTCATCCTGCTTACTAGGCCAATCTATGTACATACCACACCTAAATGAACTTGTACATGAATTAGTGTACCTCGTCATCTGTATTGATCTCCCCAGTGCTCAAAGGGTCACAAGAAGCATAAAATGCATAGATAACTAATCCTGTTAAAACTGTCAGTGATGTGTTGAAGATGTTTAGTGGTATGTTCATCCATACAGCCCTGAAAGAAATGAACAAATACATATGAAACAACTTAATTATCAGTCTTAATCTCATCGTTTGTTGTGCTACATTACATTCCCATAAGATGTAAAGTGGCAATGTGTGTTTCCAGAAAATTTCCATACCCACTCCGTGGGTGATCATTGGAAATTCCAAGGGAGTGGGGTTGGGTGGGGGTCTCAAAACCAAAAAAACCATCTGCAAGAGGGGGGGGGGGGGGGTAAAGATATTTTTGGGAACAACACGATAACTGCTCTTAGTGACCAGAGCAACCATTATCAGGAAAGGTGGTTGCTCATGGGAGATGATTAGAAGAGATTCTTTGGTTAATAAATTGTGTAACTTGTTTGACTGAGAGATCATTCACATAGGATTCTCTGACAGATGGTCGCTTAACCCTTTTCGCACTGAACTTTTGGCAGGAAAAAAATATGCTTCTGAAGTAGCAGCTTTTGACATAAAAATTTTCCAAATGATAGTTTCAACTTGGCTAAAAACACTCAACAAACAATTCTCAAACATTCTCTGAAAAGATGAAGGGAAATAAATTATTTTTAATACTAAATCCTTACTTCCCAGCTGCGACAGAATGTCACACAAAGGCGAAGGTTGAACCCATCCTTCATAGAAACTCTTTTTGTCAGAAGGCAAAGCACACCAACTCGCCAATTGCAAATCACTTTCATCGATCATTGTCAAGTTTGTCAATTTATTTCCTGGTCCTTGAGATCACTGCCATCGCTCGAAACCATCTTCAAACCTTCGTCATCTCCAAAACAGTTTGGTGCAATGATTTTTTGGAAACGTAAACAAACCCGCAACCGAAGAAACCAAAGAGAAAATAATATATTCTTTGTTGTAAAAGATGGTCGAGCTCATGTTTAGTGAGCCTTGATAACCGCTGAATAGTATTATTGACATTGCAGCTTCACATAAGCAAAAATTGCCTGTCAAGGGGAGGGGAAAAGTTTTTGTCACTGAAGGGGTGGAATTCAACCCCACTCGTCCAAAAAGAGTTAAGGGAGGCAGTTGCAAGTGGTTGCGAGCTCAGACAGATTTTAATACTATTATCACAATAATCACAGCAGTTTACCTCTTTGCTGCTTTAAAAGACCTAGTAGTCAGGAATCTTTGCACAGCAGTCTGGTTGGTTGCATAAACTGGGAGCATTTGAAATACACCACCAATCAAAAATGCCCACAATGTGCTTCGATGAGTGGGATCTATGGAGAGACTACAAAGACATGCACAGTCTGTTACTGAACTGGAGGAAAGCCTGTCCTTTTGAAGATAAGTGACAGAGCAGATCTTAAGACTCCCAGGGTAGGTGTCCCTGAAAACTGCTGCCCAGGAAGTGGCCTGGTATTGACCACTTTAATGTAGCTTACTACAGTTTTTCTGAGACACAATTGTGGGCACTAAGAAATTCTCTCTGGCACCATTTTTTTCATGTGTGCAGTACTTGACGCCAACATCTTGGAAAAGCTGAAAAACATCTCTGAGATCTGGCTTGTAGAAATTGCTCGTCACGTGGTGTTACCAATCTTTATCATGAATGGATAAAGTCTTGACGCAGTTAGTAAGCGCTACTACATGTTGTATAAAATAGCTGTAAAACCTTTACAAAAACCTCAAGAAGTTTTTAAATTCTCATGTTTATTGGAAGCGCCATAATGCCTCATTTCACCGTGCGCTTAAGTTGCACACACGATCAGTTTTGCTCACCAAGGAGGTTGCAAAAAAATGGCAAATTGACTTTTTGGCGCCCCAATCTACTCGAAAACTGACCAAATAACCCACAGTGAAAATTTCAGAATCAATATATAGTGGTAACTTACACATGTAGACAAAATATTAGCAAAATCTGTCAGAGAGATTTTTAGTAATCCCAAGAAAGCCAGAATTTGACATTTTCTTCAATAGCAAAAAACTTCTGCCTGACAGATTTTTATTTTCTTTTGCTTAGTTGTTTACTTGTAGCCACTTTCTAAATCCTGAAAATTTGAGGTAAGGTTGTATGGCTAGATTTCGAGAAAAAAGCCCCCCAAAAAAGTCTAGTTTCCACTCCCCTCCTAGAGCTCGGTCTGTTATATTTGATATTTTCTAAGCTTCTCGTTTTTTTTTTCTAGGATAAAATCATTTCTTTCAACAGTTGTGGCAACAAATGACCCAAAAGAAAACTCCTCTTGGCTATAAACTAATGATTTAAAAAGGTTATCTTTTTCTTCTGAAAACTATTAATAGTAAGCCATACAATCAATTGACTACAAACAGTTTTATTAGAATGTGACCTTTTGAACCAAAAGTCCACTGAGCGATGGAACTGCTTAGCGGAGTTTTGATTCAAAAGGGTGCATAGCAATGGAATAGGTGGTAAAGTTATGCTCATTATCCATGACACACCTCCAAAATGGTATTCTAACCAAGCTTTGAGCTAGTCGGTTGAACAGAAGCTAACTGGCTTCTACAACTGTAATAGTCGTAGGAATTGTAATAAAAAGAGTTTGAAATTGTATGGATATGAGGGACACCCTTCAAAATGAGACAGTTGTAAGGGATTTTCTCCATTTTCAAAACTATGTGTACAGTTTCTGAACTTGGGTGGGTCCTGGTACTGTTTTTCAAAACTCCTGAAAACATTTTGGGCCAAGTGACTATTTCTTTGAACATGCGAGCGATTTTGACAAAATTATAAGGATTAATTTTGGGATTTAGCTTTCAAAATCATGCAGATTTCAACTTTGTCCACCAAAGGTCAGAAAATAAAATAACAGTTTTTCCACCCCAAAATTCATTCTGGAGTGTTGATGCCTGAATAACTATTACTTGTTTAAATTTTAATATGATGCAGGGAGTGCTGGCAAACTTACTCTACATCAAGTCTGTGACCTTTATATGCAATGTCAAACACCTTTCCTAAACTGCCAACCTTCAGAGTCCCAACAATAATTATTGTTGTCATGCCAACAAGCATGACAATTCCTTGGAATACGTCAGTCCAAATTACAGCTTTCATTCCACCCTGAAAAAATAGAAGTTACATTCAGCAATGTCAATAACAACTGAAGACCGTGACTTCACCTGCACTAACAGTGGCAGACCTATACTTTTTTAAAAGAAGGAGGGGAAGTTGGCAAAAAGGTTTTGAGAATGAATCAAACAAATTTAGGGCCTGTTAATAACGGGAAAAGTTGGCCCATGTAGGTACGTCACCCAACTATCTTGGTCAACCTTTACCTGAGCACTAACACCGGTACATTAGAAAAGTTGGCCCTGCTGATAGATGCAAAGCTGACCCTACTAAATTAATCATTACCATACTTTAGTATTTGAATTAGTCATTTTCGAACCAGTATTTATACAAGAAAAAGTTGTCCCATGTGCCAGGGTTACCCTACACTGTATTTGCTGAGGTGAGACAACTTTACAGTTGCCAAGCTCCTGGAGATGACATCTAATCTTACACTGGTTTCATTTTGTAAAGAGTAAACTTGCACAGGGTAACTTATATCAGCTATCAGTAACTTACCACAGTGGTGTAAAAAGTGCATACAAGTCCAGTTACAACTGTGGACAGCCACAATGGAAAACCTGTCACTGAAAAGTAAAAACGTAAAGTCAGAGAATCCTTCAATAAATAAGTCAACCTATCACAGTACGAGTGAAATGAATAAATGAAGAAATCATCAGACATATCAATCCCTCAGTCAGTCAGCCAATAAGTCAACCACGCAGGCAGTCAATCAAGCACTTATTCAGTAACTGAATTTTATTAATCATGAAATCAATCATTCAAAGTAGTATAATATATTATATTACATATTATGTTACTTAAACTTTGATAATTGCCCCTTGTGGCAGTTTTTAGTCACCAAATCATGTTATTTTTACTTAAATTATGGCCATGTTTGGCAGTTTTGGAGTCACCAAATTTAGTGCAAATGATGACAGTTTAATAAATGGACAGGAGTCACAGATCCGTGACCAAAGTGCACTACATAAAACACCACTATAAGCAAACCTGAATTGTTTCAAATGCCCAGCTCTATACAATAAAAATTCTACAGAATAATCTTTTTTATTACTTGCCTGATTCTAAAGTAAGAGAAGGACCATACAAAACGATGGCAGTGTATAGCACCTGGAACGAACACAGAGCAATAACATTCAACTTTAATCTTTTACAAAGCATACAGAGAACCACGCACAGATTGATTTTCATTGTCTCATTCAGTCACAGTTTTTCCCATTCATACCAGACTTTTTCAGGCTTCTTTTGCGACAGTGGAAGTTGCTAAAACTTTCACTCAAAATTTTTTTACTATAATGATAACAACACTTTTTGATGCCAAAACATAACAAAAGGGTTTTAAAAGCAGGTTAAAGCAGGGAAGAAACATTTTTTAAAACAATTTTTAATCCAAAATTCTGTGTTCTAAACTTAGTCTGAAATGTCAGCCTTAATCCGTTGGAAATTAAATTTAGGTTTGTCGCCATCGTCTTCATCAGGACCGCGATTTTCGGACAAATTTATAGAATGCTGCTCCGCTTCTTGAAGATTAAAATTGTTAACATTAGCAAGAGCGGCGGCCTTTTCAGCTGTTACTTTTCCAACGTTTGTGTAGAAATCGTTAAATTTGTTCGCAAGAGTAAAAGCATCTTCTCTAGCTGCCAGAGGCTCATTCTTCTTTGGGACAATCCGATTGATGATTTTCCAAATAGAATTTGTATTACCATTGGAATTTCGAATTTCAGTACGTACATGTTCCATCGAAATTTTTAATTCTTACAATAGTATTTTATATTTTTTAGAGAAGATTAGTATTTTCTATAATATATTTTTTGTTATTAGTTTATTATTATTTGTGTATTTATAGCGGAAGAGCCCCTTTGGGAGTTATAATAAAGTATGTATGTATGTATGTATGTATCTCCTTCTAATTGCTGAAGCACCTTCTGACTTACAAACATTTCTCTAAGATTATGTTTACTCTGGCTTGAGGATTTTTATTGACACCTACCGTTTGTATTACAAACACTATGGAGCCTAACATCCGCACACTAAAGGAGAATCTTCTCTCCAAATACTGCAAATAATATGGATAAAGAATAATTTGAGTGGTGTACAAGGTACATGATTATATTGTGTAGCATTAATCCTAGTTGTTCTAAAATGGTGATTGCTCTTATTTTATGCAATTTCTGGGAAACTTTTGTGGCAATCCCTGGAAGAAATCCTATACAGGATCTGACAGGATTTTCTAGGATCCTGTGAGTTTACATAGGGTCCTATCCAGGATTCTAAATGGCAATAATCCTAACCACGTTCTATAGGATCCTACTCAGGATTCTGTAAAATCTTACAGGATCCTGCTCAAGATTAAAAAATAAATAAGACAAAAAATTTGAAGCAGTGATTTACTACAAATGTAATGGAGACCACATGCAACAAAAAGTCAAAACTGAGCAATGGGAAACAAAAGAAAGTCTAATGGTCATTTACTGGTAAGTCCTTTCAGTTATGAAGCTTAAGTTACTGGTAAAATAATGTAAAATTGTGGCCATGACGATGTGTCTTGTCGTTATATCATACCACCTACTGTTGTTATGTGCCAAACTTAAATTCAGACCTGTTGGCACTTGAACCATTGGCAAATTTTTAATAATAACACAAGAAATTTAACAAAATGTTTGCAAACAGTAAATATCTCTTAAATTAAAGGAAGTAATAATTTGAAGAAAAAATACATGCTACTGCATTTTCTCAACAAGCGTGACTGACGCAAATGACTAAACAAATGTCATGAATAATAATTAATAATCTCAATCTCTAACCTAATACCCCCTCTTTGATCTACATGTGCGTAACCACATGAGTTACATAATTTACTTGATTCTTATCTAACCATACCTCGTAACTGCTAGTCAATCGAAGATTATAATACACGGGTAAAAACACCATTGCCATAAGAGGCACAGATATTAAGTTCGTAAAACATTGAATCCA
The DNA here is from genome assembly GCA_964030785.1 of Siderastrea siderea. Taxonomy (NCBI): domain Eukaryota; kingdom Metazoa; phylum Cnidaria; class Anthozoa; order Scleractinia; family Rhizangiidae; genus Siderastrea; species Siderastrea siderea. The sequence continues at coordinate 49,410,111 of OZ034972.1, forward strand.
GTATTGGAATCCATACGTGTAAACCTCAGCCGGGTTTCCAAGAATCGCAATAGATGACACAAAAGATGCAAGGACGGACAACGCAACTGGAATACTAGACATGCTTCGGCCAGCCATAAGATACTCGTCCAAACCACAACGTGGACTCAAGTTTGGGATCTGGCAGCCTTTATTACAATATACACTACACGTAACATAATACATAATTTCTAGTAAGATTTTACGGATCATAAGTTATTAACTGGTACAACCAATAGCCCACAGTAACCAATTCTTATTATTATTATAATTATAATTATTATTATTGTTATATATATTTATCATAAATATATCAATAGACGCTATAACGATAACACACAACAAAAACTGAACAAGACTGCCTTGGAAGTGGGTGGGCGGGAAAAATTTTAAAACTAAGCCTATAAAATACTAATTACTAAGGCTAGATAAAAGTTGCCGTTGGCTGATGCTGCTCGTGCTAAGGCTTGCATTGAATGGATATCTTGGGTAACTTGCCTAATAATGTGTACTGGTACAAAAACTAATGTACATATGATAGGCTAAAAGTAATCTTGTGACTATCATGGCGCATACTTAAAGTCTTAGGTCATAGGCTTGTGACCCTCACGCACATATTTTATACCTACGTAACAGCTTGGTCAAAATCGAGAATTGGCCCACCAGATCCGGCACTTTGTCGACAGGTTGTAGTCTAGACTTATATTAATAACAAGTTATCAATATCCACCCAAACCACAACGTGGACTCAAGTTTGGGATCTGGCAGCCTTTATTACAATATACACTACACGTAACATAATACATAATTTCTAGTAAGATTTTACGGATCATAAGTTATTAACTGGTACAACCAATAGCCCAAACCCAAGTGGAGTGGTGTGTGTAGTGAGTTAGGTGGTGTGTGGATGTGTAAGGATGGATTTGCAAAGCATGTTAGCTGATCGGAGTCTAATGGAAAGTGGCATAGTGAGGTAAATTAGTATCGTGTCAGAACGCCAATCCCCAAGGGCTTTAATAAGTTCTAGTGGTACCCCTGATTGGTATGCAAAAGACGCCCCGCCTCGACGGAATGAGTGCCCCGCGTATGACTGAGGATTGATGCCCATGCTTGTGAGGTGGTCCCGTAGTTTGGAAATGAACAAATTATAGGTGAAGATGTGAGTTTTAGGGGATAAAGAGTTGTCATACCAGGCGAAGGCTTGACTATTAGCTGCGGTGGAATTAGTAAAATGAAAGGCATGTATAACAGCTGTGGTAGGACATAGCTTGCTCCCGGGGATGCAAGGAAGGGGGATATCAACCACCCTTTCCCTGAACTGAATGGTTTTGCTCCATCGAATGGTGATGAGTGTACCCCAGGGAAAAAACTTGAAATCGCTTTTGGTGAGCTGCTTAGATGAGTCGAATTTCTGAGCAGACATCGGGAGCAGATGGGATTTACGAAACAAACCGTAAAATGCCACCAGGCATATAGCCCAAAAAGAGGAATCAAAACTTTTTGTGAAATTGAGAGTTGCATGCAGACGCAAGAGCAGAGAGGGGGTAATGGGCAATTTTTGGTTTGGCGGCATACCTATGGCGCGCTTAATACCCGTAAGTAATGATTTTAGCGGCCAGTTATCAAGTAGGGGGTTAGGCAAACCAAATTCCTTGTGTAAAATGCCAATGATATTGAGATAGCTGCTGATAGATGAGGGCTTGAGTGATCTGGCTAAGAAAGCAGCGTACTGCAGTAAGTGTGCCGGGTGAACTGGAACGGGAGTGTAACCCATGTAGTTGCAGAAACGGAGATACGTGTTGCGGTGAGTTCGGTAGGTAGCTTTAGTGGACTCGGCAAAGAGCTGTGACCTGTATTGCTGAATCTCGTGGTTAAGTTGTGCCGCCAGGATCGGGTCTCGACGATCTGCAAGAGATGAAGTGACGTCCGTGAACAGACATATGTCTAGCTAATTGGACTGCGTTTGCAAAAGCTGACGTAAAATTATCGCGGAGAAAAGAGTAAAAGCTAAATAATCCCTTTGGTTCGTGCATGCGCGAAATAGAATCAGCAAGCGTATTTTTGGCGCCTTGTAGGTAAACCGCGGTAATATGAAAGTTGTAAAAAGCCGAGAGCCAGAAAAGCCCGCGTAATTCTTGCATGATAATAGCGCTAGCAGTAGTTCCCTTGTTTATTATTTGCACAGCTGCTTGATTATCGCTGTAAATAATCACGCGTTGGTTCGACCATAACCTGCACCACCGTTTAGCCGCTAAGACGATTGCCAAGGTTTCCTTGTGGTTAATGTGCAGATTCTGCCATCTCGGGCTGTCCAGCTCAAAATTGTGGTAAAACCAGTCCCCCCTGAAATAACCTCCGGCTGCTATAGGGCAGGCGTCTGTAGCCACGTCTATGGTAGGTAAGCCGTCAAGAAACAATCTTGTGCCATTAAAAACTTTAAGGAAATGAACCCACCACTCGATGTCATCGCGAAAGGACTGGTCGAGCCTGAACTTCCCAGCTGAGCTGAGAGCGTTCATGGTGTCAAGGATTCGTCGCAGAAACGTACGGCCGCCATACACCACGCGACAAGCCCAATTTAGTTTACCCGCTAAACGTTGGAGCTGCTTTTTGGTTGCCCGCTGTTTGTTTTGAAACTCGATAACTTGTTCTAGCAGCTCGGCCAACTTGTCATCTGGTAAAGTCATAGTGCACGCGGTGGTGTCCAGCTGAACGCCAAGAAATGTTAAACGCTGAGTAGGAGCGACGAGTTTGTGATCACTGATGGAGAAGCCGAGGTCCAAAAGAAGCTGTAAGAGTGTGTCATACGCGAGCTGACACAGTTCCCGAGTAGCACCTATGATTAAGAAGTCGTCGAGGTAAACAATGATGTCGGTGAATCCTCGCCTGGCCATCATACGACGCACGGATTGCGTAATGCGGTGAAAAATCTCCGGGGAGCTTTTTGCCCCGAAAGGTAAGCGAGTATCATAAAAGTAAGTAAAGTGCTTATCCCCAGAAAATTGCCATTTGCAGCCAGTCGCCTGATAGTTGTCTGGGTGGATTGGGACCGAACGATAGGCATGCCTAAGATCAATCTTGGCCATGTAATAATTAGGTTTGAGTAATTTGATGGCATCATCAAGTGTTTGGAATTTAAACGATTCAGTAGAAATATAGTCGTTAACAGCCTGCCCATGAGGCCGAGAGCAATCGTGAATGATACGAATTTCGGACGAATTAGGCTTAGGAATAGCTCCTAAAGCGCTAATGATACGCGGTTTAACAGCCGATATAACATAATTGCCTTGCGCAATCTCGTCGCGGATGGTCTGTTCGACCTTAGAGCTGTTGACAGGATTAGTGGCCGACTTGTAATTATCCATGTCAACATCCAAAAAGCTAGTGCCGGTTTCAATTAGTTTAAAGCCACTGCATACACCATTGCAAATAAAAGCCTTATCCTCGTCATCTTTAAGTTCCGAAAGCCAAAGGTCGCGATTGAGGGGATTTTTACCCACAGGGAGTCAAGAACTGGTTTGTGTGTTTTGGGGCCCATCCAATTTGTGGGAATACCCCGGGTGCCCTAAACCACATGCTTTCCCCGCTACTTTCCGGTTGCACACGTGCGCGAAATTGCAGTTTTGCAGTGTACAGCCCTTCGGCCCGTTAAAGTTACGACAAATAACCCTGCCCTCTGACGTGTAAGATGCAAAGGAGGTGCGTGTTGAAGGTGGGTTAGGTTGTGATGTTTTGTTAGCAATAGTAGCCTTGAATATGGGTTGCAGCATGACTGTATGAAGGTGCGGTGAGTCAAAGCTCCATGAAAAACTATAAATAGCCTGCAACTTACGAAACTCATTGTCGTATAAGAGTACTGAGCGCCACTCGTACTTTGATGATAACTCCATTATCTTAACCGTGTAGGCAAGGTAATTCTGGATATCTACTTGATTAACTAATTTACCCTGTGATAGCAAAGTATAAAAAATACGAGTATTTGCTACTACCCACTGTTGCAAGGAAATATTCTCTAATTTGGGCTTTTTGGGCCCATAAGTCACTACTATTTTAGCATTTCCTTGAGTGCCAAGAGTTTCTTCCTCGTCTTGAGGTACAATGTTATTGACAAAGTCTATAATGAGTAAAGGTTTCTCACCCTTTGCCATCCTTCCCGGTTTCAGGAACATTTCTGTGTTGCTTTGCAGCGCTTGCCATGGCTGGGGGATAGTCTGCCAAGCTTGAGTAGTTTGCCATGCTTGGGTGCCTTGACCACCTTGCGGGGCCCGATTGAAAGCTGGTTGCGCTGCCCACGTGGCGCCATCCATTTGCCCATCTTGCACAGGGTCAATGGTCTTTAGGAGCTCATCTAGCGGCGTTTGTTGTCCAACTGCAGCATCGAGTTCTAATTTTGCTAGTTCTCTCGTGGTGAAGGTCCCGGCTCTGTAATTACCTTGCTGAGATTTGCTCTCCTGTAGCTCTTTGATGATCTTACGTTTTTCGGCAATTCTCGTACGCAGTCTCTCTTCGCTTTGCTGTCGCCGAAGGGCCTGTTCCTCCATTTCGAGTGCCTTTAACTCCTCCGTTAGTGAGGCCATTACGTCTTCCTCTTTGACAATAGACGCATCTTTAACGTCTTTCCTCGGGGAGCTCTTCTCAAAACCATCACAAAACTTTGAAGGAATGCCCCAATGGTGTTCCTCAAGGGGTGTTTTGCACCCAGTACACTTCGCTACTCGTTTGGATGTATTATCCATGTCCTGAACAGAATCGCTATTGCTCATGGTAAAAATTTTAAAACTAAGCCTATAAAATACTAATTACTAAGGCTAGATAAAAGTTGCCGTTGGCTGATGCTGCTCGTGCTAAGGCTTGCATTGAATGGATATCTTGGGTAACTTGCCTAATAATGTGTACTGGTACAAAAACTAATGTACATATGATAGGCTAAAAGTAATCTTGTGACTATCATGGCGCATACTTAAAGTCTTAGGTCATAGGCTTGTGACCCTCACGCACATATTTTATACCTACGTAACAGCTTGGTCAAAATCGAGAATTGGCCCACCAGATCCGGCACTTTGTCGACAGGTTGTAGTCTAGACTTATATTAATAACAAGTTATCAATATCCACTATTATTTTGCTGTGCTCCCCCGGATCTAGAATAGTATATCCCAATACCCATAGAAGCAAGCAAGGTTAAAGAAAATACGACGAAATCCGCGGCGGTGAAATGTGCGTGAATCGCCATTTTGAAACGGCGAAAAATTTTCCGAAAATTGTCTTTTTGTAAATTTGAGCCTTCCGGTCAGCGCTCTCCAGAGAATATATACTACGTTGTGTAAAGCGACTTGAACTTCGTCGATTCAGGATGGCTTCCAAGCTGAGCATTTCGTCCGTCAACAACCTGAACTCTGATGATTTTGTCAAACATTTTGGTAATGTTGTGGAGATGACACCATCTTGTGCGGCTGGTGTATGCTCTGAGAGGCCATTTTCGTCCTTTGATAGCTTCGTCGCAGCCATGTGTCAGTTTATTGACAATCTTCCCAAGGATGGAAGGGAGGAGATCTTGCGCAATCACCCTGATCTGGCTGATCGCTTGGAATCTTTAACACCCGAATCCCAAAGAGAACAGACACAAGCCGGAATTACAACGCTCAGCGTGGAGCAAATTCAGCAGCTGAAGCATTACAACAAGCTCTACAAGGAGAAGTTTGGGTTTCCATTTGTCATATGCGCTCGTTTGAACAACAAAGATGCTATTTTATCAGGGATTAGAACCCGCCTGAACAATGATCGCGAACAAGAGTTAAAATGCGGGATTGAAGAAGTGAAAAAGATAATGCTGTTGAGGATGAAAGATTTGGTTGAATGTGAGGACTCAAAACTGTAACATTCTAGATGATGAGTAGCGATATGTTGCCATGCATGCAATCTCGTAATTATGTCCTGTGGGGTGGGTACGATTGGGTGGGTAGACGTTTTAGGGTTAGGGTTAGGGTTAACCTCGTACTGAAAAAACTCAAAACTTTGATTTAAAACCTGATGTAAGAAATTTTAAATCGATAATAAAATACAATTTTAACTGACAATCTCCTCAGAGTCCTTCTACCAGACGGTCATTTTGTTAAGTCACAACATGGAAGTACTGGAACATGCACGCAGTGGTAACCTGTGATGGGCAGTAAGGTATGGGCACTAAGGTTAGTGGGTATTACCCTTAATCTGCCAAAAACTGAATTTGAAGGTCGTGCTAGCAGAATAAAGAGCCCGAGTGTGGATATAGCTGTCCACAACTGCTAACCCTTCAGGCTTATTATTCCTTTTTTGGAAGATCAAAGTGTAATGCCCTCTACCAACCTGGCCTTAGAGCCGATTCCAGTGGCTACAGGTTACGAAAGCACGTTTGTGCATTCCAGCGGCTACAGGTTACGAAAGCACGTATGTGCGCGTATTTGTAACTGTCACTTTTAGCCACGTCCCACAAGTGACAGACTTTGTCATGGAGGGAACTGCTGTGTCAGCGTTTTTTTTTTTTTAGAAGGGGTGGGATAATCTCGTTATTACTTTTCTAACTACGGGCTATTTGAAAATGGCAAGTAACCTACCCTCCCGAGACCTTACAGCCCGCTGCTTTCGCTGAAATTTCTTTTGCCCTAGGGTCACAAAGGGAGGGTTGTCCAATACACCGGCACCTTAACGGTCGTGAAAGTTACGTTTCAGTCTGTACAGATCGCTCGTACCGTAAACCTCAGACACGGCCCAAATAGCCGTTTAGAGGAGGTGGCGATGCGTCATCTCCTCTACGTGGAATGAGGTTTACGTTCCGAACGAACTGTACTCTCCGTCAAAAAAAGTCCCCTTGATAGGTTCCTAATGTAAAGGGCTTAGGATATTTCACTTTCTGTCTTAGTGGGGTCTTTATGACGGTCCATATAGTTCGGTGAGACCGTAAACCTCACACGGTCCGTATAGAGGAGATGATCCATATTTGCGGGATAAATAAACATTATTATTATGACGCTCCCTGAGTTGAATCTCATTCAAAGGACTCTGAAGTTTCTGGATAATTTTTTTTTTTACAATTTATTTAATTACAATTATTTCATAATTTTAACAATCTTGACTTTTTAACTCACCCTACGTGCAGCTTTGGGGTACATTTCACTCAGCCTCATCACCCCAGTGAGGCATAAGGCCGTAGGGTACATTTCAGGTTTTTTAAATGGGAAAAATAATAATTTGCCATTTTTCTTGAACATATCCACTTTGTGTCAACTACTTCTATGTTAATATAATTTTTGTTTATTTGTATCAAATAGAGCTCATTTTAGCAAAAGAGGGTATTAGGAAATGCAAATTCTCTACCAGCAATTGCATACCTTCTCCTCACCAGAGAAGGCAGTTGTGACCAAGCGTTGTATTAGCTGGCTTGTGCTGTCTAAGCGCCATTTTCATTACTTTTAAGTTGACCAGAGATATAAATTTTAAACTTTTATTTCCGAATAGAACACCATCCCGTAAAAGAATTTCATGTTTGTGCAATATAAGACTCATTAAAGTTAAAGTTAAGTCAAGTTAAAGAATTCAACATCACCAAGACTAAGTTAAAATAGATAGCTACTGGTTATAACGTCCTTCCAAAGGGAAAAATCTCGTATGTGTCTACCTCTCTTTTAGCTTGAGAGAACAGAAAAAGTATCTGTCAACACGTACTGTTCGTTATATTTGCCATCCCCCAAATAACAGAGATAAAAATTATGTCAATCTTTTTAAGTCATACATGATTTCAGTTATAATGGGACCCTTCCATGAAATAAGCTGCCCCCAAAATTGAGAGGTTCGGGTCGTCTTGAGCAGTTCAAAAGGAAAATAGACCAAATATCTGTATCAGCGGATTCCCACATGGCAATCTTGTAGAGCAGCATTCGAATATTTTTGTTTCTCTTTTTTTTTAAGTAATCCTATATCAGATACTGATGATTTTACTGGGTTTAAATAAAGTTTATATCGATGTCTATTTTATAATGTCTTATCTTGTATTTCGCAAGCCACTCTTTTTATGTGTTCTTTTAACAGTCAAAGGGCTAACCGAAAACTGGGGAAAAGAAGGGACTGTTTTTCATCCCGGCGGGTTTGTGGGGAAAGGGGAGAATGGGAAGAACAACAGTATAGAAAACGCGGGGGTGCTCATTAGAAAAATTGAGAGGTACTCCTAATAATCCTCAGCAGTTAAACGTGTGACGCTTGCCGGCATAGTTACAGCCCTGAGTGGCGCCGGAACCACATTTTAATTAACCTCGCCGACGCATTTTAGACTGCTCAAGAGCTTAAAAACTTTGTTGAGTTCAGATCACAGTTTCTGCTAAACTATTTGCGCTACTTGAAGGTTTGAATCCAAGTTCTGTGTATCTTTCTACTTCAAGCAAATCCTTGACTTTTGATTCGCTCGCTACACTCCTGTGACTTCCTTGCAGTTCTTTGTTACTTTCGGACACGTTGCCGTTCAAAAGCAGCGCGGACTTGTTATAAGGAGGAGGAATGAGCTCCGAAGGCTTCAAGTATCCATCACCATCTATCTCCTCACTTACCGCCAGAGGATCGTCTGGCCCAAGCTGCAAATATCCTCCGTGGCCCTGAGAGATAAAGGAATTTTGTAAGAACTCAACATGCAACAAACATTATTGGTTGAGAAAAAACTGCAGCTCAACTCCAACCTTCATTTATGGGGGGTTGTTATATAAAGGCAAGTAGCAGTGTCGGCAGTTATGAGCATGTGTTGGCAATTTAGTATTGCAATGTATGTTCTCAGAATTCGAGGTTAGCTGCTAGTAAACAAACTGTACTCCAGTCTCTCTAAGTAAACGTGAGTGGGATTACAGGCGGCTATGCTTTAAATTCTGATTGGATAATCGCTTTAATCATCATCGTCATCATCATCGTCATCATCATCACCATCATCATCATCATCATCATCATCATCATCGTCATCATCATCACCATCATCATCATCATCATCTCATGAAAGAGTTAACGTGAACATACGTCTGCACATGACGCTGTTGTATATCACTATTGCTGAAATTTGCGGATATTTTTTCTTTTGAATTGTCGCTTTAGTGGTAAACTTGATTTCCCTATGTGCCAAAAAAAAGGAAAAGTTAGAATCGCTTTCAACTCGAACAACGCGGTTCCACTAATGACTGGAGAATCTAAGACAGTCTAACTTAGTCCCCAGGGTCATCTCCCCTTTCAAGATGGCGGTGCCACGCTACGTGTGAAAGCCGAGAAGACCCGTACCCTGGTACGGTGGTGACTTACCATAGCAGCCATTTTGGACTCGATCACATTTTCCAACCTCTGCACCAACGCAGTAAAATTGGGTCGGTCCGCCGGCTTCTCCATCCAGCAATCTCTCATCATAAAATACCTGCCAATCACATCAATCAATCATGAACTCTGACAGCTTTGAAACACATGCCGTTCTCCTATTAGCTAGTTACCAGTGTTTCTAGGATATAACCTATGCAAACATTCAAACCACCACATGCACTTGGGCTTCTGACATGTAACGAAACTCGAACGATAACCAAATAGCTTACATCTCGTCCGGGCAATCCACTGGTTGATCCATTCGATTTCCTTCCATGAGGAACTGGTAAATCTCCGTGGGTGGTAACCCTGGGTATGGACTGCCACCTGTAAGGACGACAACGAGAATCTTAAGCGTCTCCTGGGGTACTTGTGTACTGATGGTAATATTTAAATTAAAAGGTTTATGAGAATGAATTAATTTTCGATACATTAGTGATCTGCCTTATTTCTAGCATCGGAACTAATGAAGCTATTATGAAAGTTGTTCTAATGTTTGAGGCAGTTGATGAAATCCTAAAGTGTGACCATTCAAATGAACGCCGTACATTGACGTAATCGTAATACTTTCTATTTTATGCTGTTTATAATACTGTGCAAGGTCGTTTTAACTTTTGAGTTCGCACATAAAATTCAGAAGAGTGAGCTGGTCATCGAGCAGAATAATGTTCTTTTTAATCAGAATTACATTCAAGCGTTACCACTAGTTGAGTCTCTTACCAAGGGTAAACAGCTCCCACAGAAAAACGCCAAAGGACCACCTAGGAAAAAGAATAGAGGGTGTATGTTGAAGTAAACATTGAGGTGAAAAAAGAAGCCACCATACCCATCCTAAGCAAAATGGCCGCTTTGTGTCATCAAGCTTCATCACAGAGTACTTTTTTTATCGACAATCGTAGAAATGTCCCATAAATTTTAAGTACGAGGAAAACAAGAGAAAACAACTGAACTGAGTTGTTTAGCTAGAAACAAGATTTCATCTTACACGTCACTTTGTTCAGAGTACACTCTGTCCGTGAGAGACTCAATTGCCATCCATTTAACTGGAACAAGCCCCTTCGAAAGAAATAAGAAAGTTCAGTGCAATCATCCTCAAAATTATCTCATTTCAATTATTGTTGTTGCCAGGATAGTCAATGCAAATATTCGACAATTAAGTCAGTGTTTTATTAACTGTAATTCATACGAGTTATAGTATCGTGTAGTCTCCAACCGCAGACATTCTTTGGGCTCGTCACGCGCTCCTGCGAGACGAACCCTTAGAGCGTCTGCGTTGGATACCAAGTACAAGGAACCCCTGACGGGGAATGAAAGTTGGGGTAATCACCACGTTAACAAAGCCTTTTTGTTAGGAACACAAATGTGACATGAGCTCTTTTAGGCCCCAAAAGCCAGGCATCGTAACGAAGTGGTCTTGCATTAACGGGGCTTGGCAGATTTGAAAATAACAGCATAAACTTTTTTCAGGCCAAAAAAGTGGCCATTATGACATGGTTGTTGTATTATCTGGGTGGCTTTAGACCAAGCTAAATTTTTAAAAACATTCGTTGCATCTTGTCAGTTGTAATTACTGAATATGGTTAGAACATTACGTTTCACTCCTAACGATTAATGACTAACGACTAATGATTAGTAATGATTAGTAATCATTGCGTTGTTATATCTATAGACATTAACTATATAAGGAATGAAAAGACGTTGCTTACCGCCGATACTTTGATGTACTGATCGTTTTTATAAACATCTCTGGCAAGTCCAAAATCTGCTACTTTCACCACATAGTTTTCTCCTACGAGAACGTTTCTGGCGGCGAGATCTCTGTGAACACACTGATAAAAAAGACGAGCAAAATGGTTACCGTTAGAGCTAATTCATTTAAAACGAAGCTCTTCAGTAAAAACGTGGCCTTGAAACAATCTAAGTCAGAAACAGAAAACGACTCTTGAAGTATCTTACTTGGATTCAGGTTATCAGGCTTTTAATATTTCTTCAAACGTTACTTTCCTACAGCGCGGTTCCACCGTACCCGCTCAAACGCGTGACATTTTTGCCGTGGACGTGCGCATGTCAGTATCGAGCTTCTTGTGCTTATTTTTCACCAGAGGAGCAAAGGCTACCACAAAACACTTTCGACATGCTTGGAGTAACGGTGGCGTAGCGGCTAAAAAGTCTGATATGAGGACCGCTGAGATGCTCTGATCCTTGGTTTCTCCTCTTTTTTTACAACGTGAAGCTTTGAAGTTCAAATCTCGACTAACCAGAGGGCAACTTTTGGGTTTTACACTGCTGCGGTCAATATCTTAGCGGACGATCTCTTCAGGTTCAACGATTTAGGCCATTTCCAAGTTGTCTTGTGCCTCTTTTTCAAAACGAGACCTTTCATATGAAAATGAACTTTATTTGCATGTGAGTGAAAACTCATTTTCATATCTGATTCAGTGAAAGGCTGTGCACCAAGACTCGCTTTGAAAAGAGAGGTCCAAGAAAACTCGGAAATGGCCCGTTTAGATGTTCGTAATTTTGGCTGGTGGACTTAAATTTATTTTGTTTTTCTCTGTTTTTCAGAGCTGCAAAGGTTTCTGTTGTTGTTATGACAACTGCGTAAAAAGAAAAAAATAGTTAGGATTAAAACTTAGAGATGGTGTGTTTCGGAAAGCGCAGTAAATGGGCACTGCGGTTCCTGGGTACCATGTGGTGCGTGTACTTTCTGTCCAATGGGATTTGCGCTGTTTCTACTCGGTACAGAAACTGAAGACTAAATGCATGGATAGTGCATGTGCACATTGTGTTTTTCGTGTGCTTACTTTTCTAGATGCAAGGAATTCCATGCCTCTTGCCACTTGGAAAGCTGCGCTCACCACATCTGTCATTGTGAACTGTTTATCAGGATTATCACTTGGTGGCAGCCATGTTGAATCGTAAATTCCTCTTCTGTTTCGCAGGAATTGCAACATGTTTCCATAAGGACAATACTCAATAATTACACAGATATCACAATGCCGCCCTGTATAGAAAACAAGACGACATAAGAATAAAGATAACAAGAAATAACTTAAAGGAGTCACGTTCGTGAAACTCTAAATTTAAAAAAATGTCAACTATATCATTCGCAACTTATTCCAAACTTCCTTTCTTCTAACCGTCTAAACTTACGTGTGTAAGAAACACCGTTTTGGTTACGAATCGAATAAAAGTTTCATAGACTCGTGTTTTTACTTTGGGATGCATTCACAACTGACATTAACCAAGCCTAAGAGTTTTACATGTGAAAGAAAGTATGGAAAATCATCGGATGAAAGCCACCGTAAACCTCTTTATTTCAGGTATCCCAATCTATCCAAGTCTCTCGAGGAAATGAAAACTTGAAAAAAATTGAAGTTTAGACCCGTTTTCTCAAACTCAAATTAGGTGATTGACATAGTAGCCTGTTGTTGAGGCCTATTGTTGATGAATATGCATTATATCCAGCGGTGCTTACCCTTTGTGCATGCTCCCAGCAGATTGACGATATTCTTGTGCGACCCAATGTGTATCAGTATTTTGAGTTCAGACTGCAAGTCTTTGTGTTCCAACTCATCTGCTCCTTCTATTTGTAACAATGATCAACAAGATAATCGCCTTTCAAATAAATACTTTTATGTTCCCTCCTAAGGCACATAGCATGTCATTCCAAGTCAATAAATATCATATTAAAAACAAACGACCATGTGTGATTTGCCATTTAAAGACTTTCAGCGCCTACATGTCGAACAGATCACATAAAACTTAGTTATAAAAATAGGTAAAGTCGCACACGAGCCAAGGAGGCCCACACGGCCGGAGCTTATCCCGGTTTCTTTAGCATGAAGCAACTGAGAGTATTACTACCCCCTGGGTGGGATGCTAGTCCATCGCAGGGTTACCCCCAGCAGTATGTCGCCGGTACCCATTTTATACACCTGGGTGGAGAGAGACAATGTGGGGTAAAGTTTCTTATCCAAGGAAAGAACGCGATGGCAGGGTCTGGAGGTCGAACCACCGACCTTTAGATCTGAAGTCGAACGCGCTAACCATTACACCACCGCACCGCCACAAACTTAGTTATAGCTTCGAAAAAAATCAAAACGAAGACAACAAGAACGACACATTAAAAATAAAAACAAAACAAAAACAAAACAACAACAACAAAAACAACAAAAGAGAACTTTCCACTGAAACAAGGGCTTCAATGGGCGTGCCAACAGAAGGCCACTTAACCAATGTTCGTGGTTACATTTCACTAAGGAAAACCGGTTTTTTTTTTCACAATAGTCAACATTTTACATTTACATTTTTATATATTGATGTATGTAATTAAATTCTGAAAAGCCCACGGGGAGAATTTAATAAAGTATTATATAGAGGATATTACACGGTGGCGAGAAGATATGAATTTTATGTTCGAGTGGCAAACACAATATCTCACGAGTGAGCTCAGCGAACGAGTGAGAGATTGTGTTTGCCACGAGAACATAAAATTCATATCTTGGAGCCAACGTGTAATGTTCTTTTTATTATATGGAGACAAAATATCTGAAATTGCCCATTTTTATTCTCTTCTCGTCGCAAGTGTCGAGAAATTCTTTGAAAACCTTCAAATCGTACAAGGTCTTCTTTTCTGTGTTTTCGTTGTCGAAGCTTTCGGAAAACTCTTTCACTTGTTCATCGTTTAGTAAAACAAACCTGCTTGCCACCGCCATAATTCTAAACAACACTGAGGCAACGACGCATTCAGTTCATTCAACAAAGTAGAAAAGGCGGGAATCGTGACGTCATTGAACGATATGACACTCAAAAGCGTGACATACGGAAAATACGCCACTCGGGTCCCGGGTGGAGTGGCGTATGGAATCTACGAGTGGTTTAGTTCCCAGTAAAACACTCTCCTCCATATAGTAAATTATATTATATAACTGCAGGAATATCTAAGGAACTTCCCAAGACCTTTGTTTTGAAGTGTTTGGTGCACTTGTAAACTCCATTCAAACCCTCTGGCTAACTTTTGTATGTGTTTTTTTTACCTTTCAATGTTTTGACGGCCACTTTAATCGGTCCCTTAGCAGAGATGGTCGATCCTCTTCGTGACTCCCTTTTGTTGTTTGATAAGCGGTGCCTTGTGGTAACTGCTGAGTTGTCAGTAATAATACAAGCATCGGCTTCAGCTAAATACACTTCACCAAAAGCGCCTGAACCGAGGACCTTACCTGATGAGAGACAGCACAGAGAAGGAATATGTCAACACAACAGAAAGTAAACAACAGGGTAAATAACACCACTTCACGAATACAAAAGCCAGCCAATGCATGTTGAGAACAACGGTAGAAGTTCGTTTAAAAGACATCTGATTGGTTGTCTTCCATAGTGAACTGCGAATCCGCGATTCTGGTTGTCGCTTCGTTGGATATCCGTTGATTGTTAGTTATTGTGCACGCATTGTTCTTTAATAATAAATTCTGTTCTTTTAGTCCCTTTTTTAAGGGACTAAAAGATCGGTCCTAATTTTCTTAATTTACTAACGCGATAAGGTCCACCAGCCCTCGTTCTGTGTGTATTTAATAGAGTTCAAGAGGAAAGTGAACCTGAGTATTAGAGATTCACTCGTTTTCTCCCACGCCCCCGAATAGCCTGATTCTCAGGTTATATTTTAATAATACCCTCTGTTTCGGACTCACCAAACTGCAACTGTTCCCGAGGGAACTCCCATCGCTTGTCATACGGCAGCTTGTTCACTTGTTCAATGAGAGGGATGGACGAGTCTAGTCTTGCTATCAAGTCTGGTAGCGAAGGACTGGTACAGATATAGAAACCATCGTACAGCTGGCGCCGACGATACAAAATGGCAGCGATTATCAGCAACAAAATGAAGAGAGCCACACTGACTGAAATGGCAACTATGAAGGTGATCTTGGAAGACGGCTGCGGGCCCTTCACAGCTCCTACTGGCGTTCGTTTAACTGTGGAGAAATACAGAAACAGTTGAGAACAGTTGTCAAACAACTATTTGAACACTGTGGGCGGGAAGAAGGCTATCCGGACTGGAGCTCCCATTCCCCTTCTCTACATTTGTAGGTCAGCGAAGGCAGGTTAAGAATTTATTGTAAAAGCCGGCCCATGCCACACAGAGTCGCAAGGCATCGCCACTTCTTTGGAAATGCTAACTTTTTTACGCAGAATGATATTGAGTGTCGAAACGGGTTCACAAGCGGTACGAGCGCGCCATTACCAAAGGAAACAATGCCGAGACCAACCTACAACAGTTTGCAGTGGGTGACTAACCGGTGGTAAACTTGCGCCAACTTACAAGCGAATGGTAGCTTGATCAAAGTGAACGCGAATGATCGAAAGTGATCACTAATACATGAAAGCTGTAGCCTAGAATAGCAAAGTAGCAGGTGAAGGCAATTTGTAAGAGCTCGATAGGTGACCCCACATGTGACTACGCCCCGAGGGCGTCTGAGAACGATGCTGGATGCTTTGATTAAGCGCATTTCGAAAGACGAAAAAAAATCCATACACGCATAGGTAAGTAGGGGGCTAGTGTAGAATGATGTCTTCCGGAACAAATGATGCGTCGTTTTACTAAGCTAGTCAATAGCCACTCAATACTCGTTTACAAATTGTACTTACCGATAGATAAGACAACTGTGTCATTACCAAATGTGTTTTCTGCAAAACACACGTATTTACCATAGTGCTGCTCCTGGACGGAATTTATTCGAAGAGTGTGTTTCTTGTCGTCCGATTGCGTGACAGGTGCGTGTCGCCCGTCGCCTGTTTTCGTGACCCATTTGACCAAGGGTTCGGGATTACCCGTAGCTTTGCAGGTTACGTTAACGTTTTCTCCCAGATCCCTCGCCAGGGTGTCTTCCATGTAGATAATCTTCGGCTGAGCTGAAAAAAAAAAATTCAACAGGCAGGAATGCTAAGTTTTAAAAAGACTTGCATGGCTATTATGGGTGAAAGCTTTTGACAACGTTAAGAAAAGTTGCTGTTACGTTGACTCAAAATAATTTAGAACGCATGTTTCAGAGGACTACCATTAACAAAGCTCAGTTCAGGTTTATTATACAAACCTAAAACATTCAAATAGCCTTCACTTGAATCCTCTCCCATAACGTTCTCAGCCTCACATTTGTAAAGGCCCGTGTTATGCACGTGACTTGGTTTGCATATCACCAGATATTCCGCTGCAAAAGTTAGGTGCTTCTCCATATAATGGAATCCATTTATTCTGCAGTCATCCTCAGACCCAAGAGCAAGCAGGCTCAACTTGACGCCATCTTTGTACCACGTAACGTTTGGCGCTGGATACCCGGATGTAACGGCGCAATGCAAAATTGTCTTGTTTGTTTGGGTTTCGTGAATGGTTTTGTTCGAAAGAGAAACAACGGGAGCAATAAACTCTGGAAAAAAGAATAGTAAACAAGAAATAGTAAACAAGAAATTCTGAAGAATTTACAGGCGGCGCATAGTCTCTCACCCCCCTCCCCCCTCCCTAATAAAAAAAATCAATATTATCAAAAATAATATTAATAAATAAAATTATTTTACTTACATTGTGTTTGCATGGGAACGCGTGATGAGTAAGGCTAGTGATATATGGCTTTACGTTTACATTTGCACTGTCAACAATCTCGTCCAGATCTAAGGCCAAGATTCACATAAAATCACGGGATCTTTTAAAACCAGTTTGTTTCTTTTATTTAGTTTTTGACAGAATTTCTCTAAACACTGAGTGGAAGTAGTTTTTTGCTTAAAGACTTACATAACACATTTCTTGGGCCAAGACAAAGAAATAAGATCATCCGCCATACCTTTTACAAAAACTTTAATCACTGAAATCTTTGTGTCGTTAGTGGTCCATCCAACACAGAGATAATCGCCAGCATCCTCCAACTGCGCATGCTCAAAGTATAACGTGTTTGTCAAGTTATGCTCGTTCCTATTTAGCTTGGACACACTACTACGGGCCCCATTTCGTTTTTGCCACGTGAGATGCTGGAAATCTCCAGCACTCGCTTGGCAAAGAAGTTTGAATGAGCTTCTCTCGTCTACTCGCAGGACCGGGATAGAGGGAATGATTTCTGGTAAGACGGCCTGAATATCTGCAAATTAAACAGGCAAAGAAAAATGAGTTGGGGATTAGACCAAAGTAGGGTCATTGCTTCATTAATTTATCCCATCGCTTCGAAAATGTACGCTTCGCATATCGGAAATAATAAAATTTTTCTTTTTGTATGCAAGACGCGTATCACGTCAAACTTTACGTATTCTGATAACATTGTAATTGAAATAAATTTTCAGTTGTATGAAAGTAAATCAGTTACACTGAAAACAACTGTCAGAATAGTCATTGCAGTCCTGTAGAAAAGGAGTCTTTTGCGGTGCACTAGACCGATATCTTATCAAGGAGGCGTCTAGGAGAATGACAGTCCATCGAAGCGTTACCTCAGCTTTGTTAGGAGCCTCAAACAATTTGCCGGGACCATTTTACATTTTTTTTATGGAGAGAGGAAAAGTGGAGAGAACGTTTGCCGTTAATTTTTAAGTAATTTATTTTTTCATTCATATGGTCGTAGGGTGGGTTAAAATAAACAATGGACTGATAGTGTTTGACTTTACCGTAGCCTGTGAACAGGATCTCAGTTGGAAAATTAGGAAAAAGAAAGGTGGAAGAGTGGAAGGAGGGGGAGGGTATTTTTTTTCGTGCGATCTACACCCCACTAAGGGGCCTGGCCTTAGGCCAGTTTTTCCGCCGTAATATTTAGAGGATATTACACGGCTAATCTCGTACCCAGATTTCTTCCACAAGAGACTACAAGAGATCTGGGTACGAGATTATTATACGGCGTGGCGAAGATATGAAGTTTGTCTTCAAGTGGTAAAATTTTACTTTTTACCGCGAGAAAATAAAATTCATATCTTCAAGCCACCGTGTAATTTTCTTTTTATCGTATAGACAAGACTGCTTTTGCACAAACAACTGTGCGACAGCGGTACTTCACGTCATCGATATCCTTACTAGTAAGGATATGGAGAACACGCCACTCGAGTACCGGATGTAGTTTCGTATGACTTTAAGACTGGTCTACTTTCCACTAAAACACTCTTGTCTATTTAATAAATATCAATATGCTTTCGTTTTCTTCTAAATGGCATTTGAACGTTTTTATGAAATGTACATTTTAATACCAGATCTGTGACTATGACTCAGTCAATGAGGTCAGGCCGAAAGTTGAACATGTCGCGGTTCCCCATCGCAAAACAAACCTACCCTATACAGATCAATAAATAGATTCTCACCAATCCTGTGCACCAGATATATAGCATCGTCGTGTCCAAGAGAATTCTCGGCAACACATCGGAAAAAGTACCCGGATCTAGCAGGGGGCAAGAACAGACTGCTGACTCTGGACGGGACATGCGAAGATGGATTTATCACTCTCCGAGGAACTCGTCGCCATTTCTTCGCGTCTGGTGTGCAACTTGACGAGCAGGTTATGATTGGCTGTTGAAACCACCTGAAGTAAGGTATCGGGTGGCCGCGCAACGCAGTGGACTGGATCGTGGTAGCGGCTCCAAAAGCCAAAACGCGGAAATCTGTGTCGTTTTTTTTGTTTAGTACTGGCTTTTCTGGAAAATATAAAGAAGAAAACCCACGGAAAAAATTGAAAACAAAACAACAACAAAAACAAAAACTAAAACAAAAACAAACAAACAAGATGCTAGGACCCGACCAAACGGATTCAAAACTTCCATTCAGCTCCGTTCAACATTCTTTAATTCGGCAAGTTAAACGAGTTTGGGCACCCTGTTAAATTGAGCGAGTTAAACGAGTTTGGGCAGCCTGTTGAATGATGTTGGGTTACTCTTGGAGGAGGAAGGGGGGGGGGGGTGAATAATGTGGTATGGTGTTGAGCAATATTTGATTGCCGGCAATGCAACATTCGTATGAGAAAGTCGTCTTCAACAATGTTGAGTGATGCTGAATCCGATTTACCGAGGCTGCATTGTTGATGAGCCTGACGCAGAATATTCAAACTGGCCGATAGCATCACGGAAACTGATTAAAACTGCCTGAAAATATTTACTGAGCATGAAATCCACGTTGTTCTGGCAGTAGATTTTTATTTTTGAGTTCCAGGGAGGAACGCTCATTGAGGGAATATTTAACTTACCATGGACATCTAAGGTAACAGTTCTGTTATCAACACCAGCAGTATTGCGAGCAACACACGTAAAGTCTCCGTCATCAAATGGGTGCAATGCATTCCGGATCGTTAACTCGGCCCCAGACCCTGTCCATGTTATCTTGTATTTAGATTGGTCGCTATGGAGACGGCAAGTTTTGTTTTGTTGTAGTTCACCCTTACAGCTTCCAAGACGAACGCCATTTTTGAACCATTCCATATCCGGAAAGAGAGATTGGCCTTCTGCTTCACAAATGAGTCTCCTAGTTTGCGAAGCGTTAACAAGGATCTTTGTCTCGAAATTGATGATATTTGGAGGTTTGAAGCCTACAGGATCTGGAGTTTTGACCTCTGCAAGAATAACAAAATGTTTTTCGAGAAGGCGGGAAGTCATGTGCAACCCAGTTACTGGAAGCTTTTCACATTAATGGTGAATCGCTTGATAAAGGAGCTGAAACTGACATTATCTATCTAGACTTCACGAAAGCGTTTGACTCTATCATGCGAGACTCTTATCCAAACTACCATCATTTGGTATTGGAAGTCACTTGATAGACTGTTTTCGGGCTTACCTCACTGGTAGAAAAAAAAACCGGTTGTGATTAATAGATCCCATTCTTCATGGGCGAGTGTAGGTTCAGGGGTTTCACACCCGATTTTATTTCTTATTTATATCAACGATACACCGGATGCTGTATCTTTATCGAGATATTCATGTTTGCTGACGATTCTAAGTGCTTCAAAGTAACTGACTCGTCGATAGATGTTAACAAACTCCAAAATGATTTAGACAGCCTAAATGAGTGGTTTATAAGAAATGAACTCCTTTTCCAGCCGCCCAAGTGCCATAATTTACGGGTTTCTCGCAAACGTAATAGTTTTCAGCGCCGTTACTACCTCAGTGGCCACGAATTAGAGTTAGTAACGATAGAGATCTTGGTGTCATCGTAAGCAAGGAAAGTAGCTGGAATGAACACTTAAATGCTGTAGTGTCAAAAGCCAATAGAATGTTTGGCTTTTTGAAACGAAAATGTGCAGGAATCGTGGACTGTAAGGCTTTGAATTTACTGTATGTATCGTAAGTACGCTCACACATGTCCCACTGTTCTCACGTTTTGGCGCGTCAGTCAATGGTTAAGGATATTCTTTTACCACTTGAAAGTGTCCAGAGAAGAGCCACTCGCTTTATTTGCAAGAACAAAGAGCTATCCTACATAGAAAGGCTGCGAAACTCTAAAGATTATAATCTTTTAAACTTTTAATCAAAAGCTTTTCAGATGTAGTCGATGGAGAAGTCGTAGATCTTAAGCAGTTCGTAACGTTCAACCATGGGTGGTCTCGTCAAGGTGTTCCTAAAAATTACCCCTGTCATCATTCCTCTCCATCCGTTAGGTTAAAACAATAAGTATTGACAAAAGGTACATTTAAGGCCGAGGGTATGCCAGCGACTTTTTGCTTCGACAGGTCACAGGTTAAAAAGTTTCCTATTTACCAGCGCTCGAGGAAAATCTCGCCTTCAAGCCAACCTCACACGGGCAAAACAACAGCTGCAAAAATCGCATAAAGAACAGAACCTACCCGGTGTATATCTTACAAAAACGGAAGGAATTTTCCGAGAGCCCGTAGCCTGACAAAAGTATTTCCCTTCATCACTGGGTCTTCCGTGAGTGAGTGTAAACAAGTTCCCTTGGAGAATGAGTGAGGACCCGTCAGGTACTCTTTGGACGAGAGTTCCCGGTGTCGATTCCTGCCATAAAGTCACTTTCATGTTAGCTCCAAACATGGCACAAGCTATATTAATCGGTTGATAAGGGAGTACTGTCATCACTGGGGGTGTAGTTGGCTCATGTGTGAGTGGTGTGGTCGGCTTGGGCGTGCTTGGTAATGTGGACATTGTCGTATTCAGACCTAAACAAAAACGAGAGCGTAAAAGAACAATTTAGATTTGCTTTCACCAGGTTGCTGCTAAAATAAATATCGCAATGTAGTAGTCTGAGAGAAGGAAATCGGAATGTGGCAGTATGAGAATGAAAATACCCCTTCTAGAAGAACAAAAACTGTGCCTCTCTGGAGGAAAGATAAATTTTTGCTGTCTGTTCAGTTGGCAAGAGTACTTTTGACAAAACTTCCTCCTGGAGAGATACAGAATCACTGTTGGAAGTCCTTGTAGTCACATTTGTGTACAACATCTGTTTTGTACAATGTGCCTATCCTCGACATAATTTCAACTTGTTTTTGACTTTTCTATGTCGTCATGTCGTTATCTATGAGAACAGATTCAATGGCTAACTATAGACTACTTAAACTTAAATTATTGAAAATATTAAAGAAGAATATTGAAACCGATGCTTTTTTTTGGACAGACGTAATCTCCTTCTTCAGGTACTAAACGTTCTAAAAACAATATCAGTAGTGGTCCCAGCTATATACTATGTGTATGATACCTTCAATTTTTACTGTGGCCGATTTGAGCCAATATCCAACACCAAATTCCGTCACTCTGCATTCATAATCCCCTGCATCAGACTTAGTGATATTATTCAGTCTGAGCACGCTCTCGAAAGCTGACATCACGACCGTTTTATCAGTGACAGGTTTCTTGTCTTTGTACCACCCAATGCTATGTATCTCCTTTTCTCCAGAAACTGAACATTTGATAGATAAGTTGTCGCCTTGTTTAACGGCTGAGAATTCTGGCGATACCACAGGTAATGGAGGTACTCCTATATAAGGACACAGAGTAATAAAACATCAACGTATAAGTATGTTGGTCCTTTAAGCCCCAATAGCAGGATAGAGACAAGCATCTTATTACGTACAAACATGAGGCGGATTAGGTGGGGGGGGGGGGTACCCTGGATCCCCCCTTCTTCTCCTCCAAACCTATACTTATCTTTTCCGTTTCGAAATAATCAAATGCATTCTGCTAAGATCAGACCATGTTCACTGGGAAATCGTTTAAAATTGCTAAGGCAGAGTTTCCATTCTTTGGCTTGCCAAGTATCACGAGTACAAGCTGCCCTTTGCACACCCCCTGTCAAACGTTCCTGGATCCGCCCCTGATTGAACCGAACTTGACTTCTTTGATCGGTTGAAGCGACAGAATTTAATAATGCTGTACCCAATACCGTTTAACCTGTATTAAACGGTCACTCTCGGGGAATAATCGATTGGTCGCTTAACATAAGTTGACCGTTTAAAATAGGTGGAGACAATAAGAATACACTTGTTGGGAATATGTAAATGAATAGTGATCTTATTAAGAGAGGTCACGTTACAGTAAATGAGGGGGACAACTTTAGGGAAACTCAGAACTGACCGCTTAATAGAGGGTGACCACGTCATATAGGGTCCTTAAATATACGCACCTTTCTGTGGAACTGGTAAGAGAAATCCCAAATCAACATCTTCTCGCGTCCTAGTACATGACGACACAACCTTGCAGATAATCTTTCCCTGCATTCTAGAGTCCAGTCCATGGATGGTGAGGATCCTTCCAGTCAACGTGATCTTGTCTCCATCAGGCGTCAACTGAGTAACGCCGTCCATGCGGATTATCTCCAGATACATGCGAGGCTGAAAAACTTTTGGGGCGCCACAGTTCAGGTCCAGAGAGCTTCCAAATGTCACAAACAAATTTCTGAATCCTTGGTGAAGGGCAGAATTTGGAGCTGGAAGAAAACGTAAAAGCAAGAAACAAGAAACGGAACAGAGCTTCGAATATATTTGCTCATTTTTGAGTGGCTTCAGGTAGCTCGGACTACTTTGTGGGCGTCTCGTTTTTAAAACATTATTCCGATGAGGAAAAAGCTTCACGCAACCATGTCTGCAGAAACAAACTTTGGCATCATTTTTAATTTTTGTGCAGTGTTTATGCAGTTTACTCCATTATGTCGGTATCTCCGATTTGTATTGCTCTCAGAGACTATTAGATTTTCTGCAACTTTCGTCGAAGCACGGTGCCTGTGATTGCGTTGTTCGTTTTCATGTTCGGACATCCTGTTGAAGCCCTTACCTTCCTAAACCAAACCAAAGCTTGGCTGTGGCAAAGCATAGTGTTGCCTAGAGCGGGGATTGATGAAGTAAATAAGGAGAAAAAATATCAAGAAGGCAAATTCATTTCTTACTTTACCTGGGTTGATATTCAGGTAAGCCTCTTGTTTTCTTTTTATCTTCACTTGTGGCGCCTCGCAAAAGTAGATTCCAAAGTCATTGAAATTCACAGCGTGGATAACAAACTTCTGGCCGGTGCGACTGACTCGGCAGCCATCAGTGAATCGTTCAACGACCACTCCAGAAGAAATCTTTTGTTTCAGTTTTACTCTTGCACTAGGCTCACTCAACCGACAGTCAAATATCACTGAATCTCCAACGGTTTTGGTGACTCTCTTTAAATAATTTGATTCCCACTTGACTATTTGTACCGAAAACAGTAAAGAGAATTGATGCATGTAAGCAATATATTAGATGCTGAATTCAATTCACTGGGTGGCCTTTGACATGTTTTTCTTACCACAGCTAATCGCAAATGCTAGTAATTTCGTCACGTTTTGGAAGGGGGTGGTGCAGGGCGCCCGGGAAGGGAGGGGTCAGTGATCAGGGAGAGGTTCGGTTTAGTCGCGTTATCCGCGATAAGAACATGTCGTGGTTTTCTTTCTGCTGACTCCTGTCATAATCTCAATTCCAGGTTGACCACACTGCTGCTGGTAGAAACTTGTTACAAAATACGAAGCAAAAACTCATTTATCCTGTTATGATGAGGCCTGATTTAGCTCAAATCAGAAGGAGAAGCAAACAAAAACAGTAAGGATACGAAAAAGTCTTGGAAGTGACAAAGCAACCTCGTCCCCAGGGCCTTCTCCTCGTTCAAAATGGCGGTCGGAGAAACCCCTGGCCAAGGCTGCCAAAGTGGCTCCAAAAGTTCGTTAGAATTTCGTCTCGCAAACACGATGAAATGTCTTCGTTTTGTTTGAATAACGGTTTCCGATTGCAGAAAACAAATAAGGCCGCCAGACGCTGGAAACAACGTCCGAAAAAGCCATTTCATCATGTGTCACGTGACAAAATACTCCACGATTCGTGGAGTATTTCAGCAGCCTTGGCCAGGGGTGTCTCCGACCGCCATTTTGAACGAGGAGAAGGCCCTGGGGATGAGGTTGGTGACAAAGGTATGGCCCACATATACGGCTCCCTATGCATCAAGGGAAGGGAAACAACCGGAGAGTAGTGCCTACCTGGTGTACCACAGGCTTTCATATCATCCCTCCACACCAGTCCCTCTGAGCAGTTCATCCGGGTACTTATACCATCACTGCAAACGAGGTATCCTGTTTTTCTATGCGGATCAGGAAACACGCCATCAAGCTCTGGGCATTCGGTCTTGCCTGAAAAAGAAAAGGAGACCGTAAGTTGACAATACACCTCTACAGTCATATCATTTCATGCTCAGTAAAAATGTTTGCAGCCCTCACTCCCACACGAGATCAGTCTACCAGTCTTTACCTTTCGCCCTTTGCCTTTTTTACTGATTTCTAAACGACACAAAATAATTCAATCCACTGTATAGGTAATCTCCTTCTTCAGAACTTTGTTTATCAATACATGCCCCTCGTAATGTTATCAGCAGTGGATTGCAGCTCTTGCCCGAGAACAATTGAAGGGTTTTATGGAAAAAAGTGCGCAAATTGTCAAAAGTGTCAAATTAAAAACCCGGACGTTTTCTTTCCTTATTACCGTTTTCCTACCTAGCACTATCAGTTTTTCATGGGAAGACCAAAACCCGTAATCCTGTCCAGTTTCAAACACGCGGCACTCATACCACCCGGCCTGATTCATCTGAACGTTCTTTAACACGAGGGTGTTTGTCCACGTTTCTCCTTTGATGTTTAACTCTTTCCTGACCACTTGATGTTGCGTGGAGAGTTTTCGCGCCCACTTGTGCCACTGCACAGATAAGATTCTCGTCCCTGTAACTTTGCACGTAAGGTTTGCATCTCGATTGACAAGAATGGTCTTTAGTCTTTGATCAACACTTGGTACTGGAGGGTCTGAAAGGATAATTAGATAAAAACGTTGGTAGAATGCTTGAATCAGTAATGAAAAAAAAAACTTGTTTAGTCAAACAGCTTGTCATTGTCATCGCCATCGTCACTGCCATCGTAATTTTCTTTGTATTTATCATTAACATCGCTATCGCCATCATCATCATCATCATCATCATCATCATCATCATCATCATCATCATCATCATCATCACCGTTGTTGTTATTATCATTGTCATCAACTTTGTCAACACCACTACCACCACTTGTCGGACGAAATGCCAAACAAATACTCAAAAACGAACGGTTAAACACTTTCAATGTACTGACTCGTCTTAGAACCTTTACAACTTTCACGAGGGGGAACGAATATTGCGAAATCGATTACACCTCCACACCTTATGCAGATTTCATTAGTCGAATCGAATTTCTATTATTCCACTGAAAGCTATTGTTCAAAAGAACTTATCAAAAATACTTAATAATCATCATCATCATCATCATCATCATCATCATCATCATCATCATCATCATCATCATCATCATCATCATTATCATCAAAATTTCCTAGACTGACACAAAAAATGTATGCAAAAGAACTACAGAGGCCTTTCTCTTTACCTTTAGGACCCTGGGTGACGATAATACGACCAATATTTTTAAAGAATCGCGGTTGTCTTGCCCTGCACAGGTATGTTCCCTCAGTTTTCTTGGTTGCTCGGTGAATAGTGAAAACCTGTCCGTAGTATGCCACATTTTCCCTGGGAGTGAACATTCCTCCATTTCCCAACATCTGCCACAGCGTTACGCGCACATTTGGATCACTGAGCTCACAGCTGAGATCTACTGAGGCTCCTTCAGGGACTTTGCGGTTATAGCTCCAGTTTCCAATGTACCGGAGGGGCCCACCTGGAATTGAATGAATCAAACAAATTAACAACAAGCGTCAAAGAGAACTTAAGAGAAACAAAAGTAGGGGGAGGGGTTGTTGTTGTTTCGCGCATTCCCAGCGTTCTCGTGTT
Source organism: Siderastrea siderea (assembly GCA_964030785.1). Classification (NCBI taxonomy): domain Eukaryota; kingdom Metazoa; phylum Cnidaria; class Anthozoa; order Scleractinia; family Rhizangiidae; genus Siderastrea; species Siderastrea siderea. The sequence goes on from OZ034972.1 coordinate 49,436,756, forward strand.
CTTGTGCGTCTTCTGAAAACTGCTATACAACCTAGTAAGATATTTTTCGTGTAACAACATCAGTGAAATATTGCATAGTTCAACATATATTTTATTGGACAGGCCCAGGCCGAAGGGACCTCGTAGTTCACAGCTATCGGAGCCTAACTCTACCTCAGGAGAGACCCTCTTTGACTTTGGTAAGTCATTGAAAGATAAAAATTTCACCAAAATATTATTAACCGATAACATGTATCTCATCGTTAAAGAGTACAAATTTTCAACCTCGATCCCAGGGTCCTCTCTCTTCATCTCTCAACGTAGATGGCGATTTTCGCACGCCCCCGCTATTAAACACGACTAACACTGAGAGATAAAAGGAAGTCAACATCTGTCGTTTAACTTTGAAAAATAAATATCTGTCTCACATGAAATGCTACAAGGTGGATTGTTCAGTGAAGCTACAATTCCCGTATTTCTCTTCTTTTGTTCTTTCCACTGTGCTATCTTCGGCTTTGCTTACTCCCTCACCCCTTCTAAGCGTCCACTGGATCTGGTTAGCAGGGAAACGTTGAATCGACGGCCCCTATTCACGACTGCTACTGGCAGGAATAAAAGATTCACGGCAATGCCACGTGACCTAAAAGCGTGTAATCACGTAACCTCGTAGCCATAAAAGAATTTTAACAAAATGCACACAAGTCTAGCCAGGTCATCCCGAGGGCAAAGTCGGTCACTTGGAAATGTTGATTGAGAAGGTCAATCTTTTTACACTTTCTGTCAGAAGTAAAACTTGACCCGTTAAATGCGCACTTTGTCTACTTCATTGTGACTGTGACCAGGAAAGCGTATAAACTTGTTACAGGGGCACCCAACAACAACAACAACAACAACAACAACAACAACAACAACAACAACAACAACAACAACAACAACAAGCTTTATTTGCATGACTTTAAATTTGTTACAATATTGCAAAAGCGTACAACTTATTAAGTAATAAAAAAAAGGACATATATAAAATTAGTTACATTGATAGCATTTTGTTACGTGAATCAAAACAAGATGAGATAAATTTAATAAATTGCATGTTCACAAAAAAATTGGAAGGATTCATTAATTCTAAAATCAAATCAGACACTGGTAGCCGGCTAACATTTTGGATGAAAGGTTGTATTTTCTTGTAAAAGTTATCTCTCGTTGTTGTGTATTTGGAACAATAAAAGAGAAAATGAATTTCATCTTCGGTTTGATAGTTACAATCACAGACTGGGCAAAGCCTATTGTCTCTGGGCGTATCGTTATATCTGCCCAGTTCGATCATTAGTTTATGATTACTAATACGTAATTTAGTTATTGTTTCAAAGCTTTTTAAAGGCATATTTGTGTAAGCTAATACAGATTGATCTGTTCGGATTTTTTAGCTGAAAACTTCGGCCGCAGAAAATTTTAGGAAACAGAATCCTATCCGCCGAATTTCCCGAGCTGCTGATTGCCCTCCGAAAATGCTAGCTGACCTTATTTTGCACTCTAAACGACATATTTGTCCCTCCGAAAACAATAGGAACTAATACGTCCTTTTGTTACGAAAGTCCGGCATGATGTTTCGCTGAAGAAATCTTTAGTTTTTACTGCAATTAAATCCGAAAATCTCAGGCGATCTCATGCCTTCCGAACAGATATTCCCCGAAACGAACCGTTGGGTGCCCCTGTTGTTAAAATACCATGGGGTCGACATCTTCAAACATGACAGATGAATCTATAATAAAACAGTGACTTTCTCTTTTCTAAATGGTTATTTAAACATTAAACCATTAAAATGGTTATTTAAACATTGTAAATAAGGCTGTTAAAAATCGCTTTCTAGTGCTATCGTTTTCCAGTCTGCACTGCATGTTGAAATATGCTCTAATGTTGGAGCTTTCCTGGCTGCTGTGATAAGGCACGGTAACAAGTTTACTCGGTATGTTCACATGTCTAGCTGAAGTACATCACATTTATGGTCTTCGGTATGGATAAAAAGACATTTTACACGTGTTTGTAAATCTCAGAGTTTGTTATTCCTATGTGGACCAACGAAAGAATTAAATAGCTGAAACTCGAAATCTTATCATCTGAGAAGGAAAAGCAAACAGCGTTTCCTAGAGGGGACATTACGGTGGGATAGGGAAAATTCCAAAACAAACAAAAGATACTCAAGAAAGTCCAAATATGGGGAAAAGCTGCTTCAAAATTTTATTCTCTAAATATTACAAAATCGCTGTTCAGCACTAGAGGAAAGCACTACTTTAAAAGGATTTCCATCAAACCAAGATTGTGATCTTCAAAAAGCTATACTATACAGTCGCTACACCAGTTCTGCGCTCGTAATAGAATTATTTGATCGCTTCTTGTAGACTATGTTTTACTTTCCACCGGACTGTTTTCTATCAACGCAATGAAGAATTTTAACGAATCCCTAGCCCTAGCCCCATCCTCCAAACAACCAGTAAAGGTTTATTGACCAATCAAATGCAATTTCCCATACGTACTTATCTTTTGCGCAGCGAAAAAAAAACATAGAAACTGTTTGATTAGTAGAGGAACGTGACATCGATCTGCTAAATTTAAAATCGTAAGAACCTTGGTGGGTTGTTCGCTCTGTTCGTTCAGGGGCTAGCATGCTCAGACAATGCTGTCTAAAATTTATCAACAGTGAAAACATTTTCACTGATTAAAGTTTGGCCTAAAACTACTGGATTTTAAATTAGCAAATTTTTAGCATTTTTAAATTTTTGTCTATCTTTGGTGGCTGACTGAAAACTGAGTTGCAGAGAAAAATCTGTGCAGGATGTAAAGTGCGAATCAGTGAAAACATATGAACACGATTGTAACCATCAAGGATCGAGCTCCGCACATACAAATGCTATTTTTTTCTTCGTTTACTTCTAGAAACTCTGTTATATTCGTTCTTCTGCTGAAAGTTCTTCAACTAAAAAAATTATCAGACATGACTTTTTACAGCTTTTTATCGATGTTTTTCTCAAGATAATTCCCAGAAATGAGAAGAGTAAATTTTAACTACCTTTGGAGTTGCCATTTTAGGCAAATGAGATAAAGCCCCTACTGTGAACAGAAGTACTCCTGACAGATGGGGTGTCGCGATTCATTCGCGCTTTGTAAATCGGTCTAACAGCCTACCGCTCTCGCATAGAATACCTCTATCACCAAAGACAGTGAGCAGTGGACACAAGGGAAAACCTTTGAATTTTGTAAGACCACCGGTGATGAAACTTTCCTTCTTGATCATTTTCTTTATCGGATGGCTTTTGACACAAACGAATATCTAGAATAGCTACAGTATGTGTCTTGCCGTGGAAGGGATAGGCGCGTATTGTTGTGATCGAGCAATGAAGCAGAACAAAAAAAGTTCGAGCCGAGTGAAACAGCTCCTCGACTTAATATCATATAACAAGTAAATTAAGGGAAGCAAAAGACCACCTTACCTTGAGCAAACATGATTAAAATCCCCCATACGCTTAACGTAAAATACACGCGAAGGAAACGCGGCCGTAGCTTCGGTCCGTCAACAGACGTTGCAGCAATACGCTGTGGCTGACTCGCCATTTCCAATTTCACGCCACTAGCTTCAAAAAAGAGAACAATATGGCCGTAATACTGTATTGACTACAAACTTTAGACCTTGAGTAATGCATAAAACGTCTAATCACACGGCATTCCTAAACTGTAATCCTAACACGACTTGAATCTATGACGTTTCTACGCAGAGGTAAGATTTGAAGGCTGATAAATGTATCATATAACAAGGGTGTCACGAAATGAAATGAGATGGAAAATTTCATTCATGTTAAGATGCTTCAGAAAACAGACAGGCGCGACCGCGGTACTTAAGTAATTTCAAAACAAAACATTTGATCCATTGATCCCGGTTTGTCCAATAGACTTTTGTCACGCGGCGGCCATGTTGAGTCCCCGGAGAATAAAAAGCTTTGTTTTTGGACGTCTAAACTAGTTCCCAAGTTTTTTCACTGCGAGGCTAGACGTGCCAAATGTTTTGTTTTTGTACTTAATAGTAGCCGCCTAAAAAAGGTATATTATCATCTCCTAAATGGCAGAAGTTCCAAGCCGTCAATAAAATGATTTTTTAAATGACTCCTTCAGCACGTGCGTGATATCATTTGTGTGGGCGGAATATTTTGCGGTATTCACCGGCGCACCCTTACACCCATTCTTTGTTTAGAGACAAAAATTCCAGGCTATTGTTTCTAATCTCGGCAGTTGCACTTTCCTGTCTTTTTGTACAATAACAGATTTGATTAGTAACTGAAGGGCGAGAGGGTGTTTTAAATGTTTATAGCCTCACCCAGGAGACCTACGTCCCCTGCCTTCCCCAAATAAATAAATAAATAAATAAATAAATAAATAAATAAATAAATAAATAGAACAGAACAGAACAGATACTATTATTTATTTCAGTCAGGGTGTTCCCTTCAGCATTTATAAATAAAATACTGTTATTAATGGGAGTCCTGATTATAAAGGTAATAAATACATGACGTCATGGAAGGATAAAAGTCCAAAAAGGTACAAAATTATCTATTTACAAGTGTACACTATTAAAATTGAAAACTATACTATAAAAAATAACTATTTTAAGAAATTATTAAAAACGACACTTCCGTTGTAATAAAATGACTTCTTGGCCGATCCAGTCCTCTGCTGAAGGTAAATAAATAAAATGAATACACTCTGTTTTTTTTTTTATAAGAACCTTTTTTATAAGAATGTTGAGGCTGAAATTGACCCAGATTTTAAGAACATACTAAGAACGTACCCAAGCTGAGACTAAGAGACAAAGCAGTAATTTTATACAGTTCTGCATCCGTTTTTGCCTCGAGCTAAAAACACATAGTAACAACATGATTTCTATCGAGTCACATTTTCTTTTTTTTTTTATTGTAGAGCTCAGACTATCAGTTTTCTTGTCATTTTCCTGGTCACGTTTCAGTATCAGTTTTCTGAAATTCTATACCACTTAACTTAAGAACATGCTAAGAACATTTCAGGCTCAAAACGAGAAAAAAATAAGAACATTCAGTTTCGGTTCAGCCTCAGCCGCAAAATTAGACGTTCTTATAAAAAAAAGTGTAAATATACAAACTAAACCCAATATAGCTTTGAATGGTGACATGTATTTGCTATGCCATACATACTGCAACCGTTAACAGTAGTCAGGAACCCATTAAACAGTAGTTCATCCCCAAAAACTTCTTTCGAAGCAGCCAGTGAACTTGAATGAGCCATGACATCAACGCTATTTGCAGTAAGAAATCGTTGTAAAAACTTCCACTTTATTGTTTTCAGAGGCATTGCTTATTGGACATCAGTGAAAGAAAACAGTGACTCTGAATTACATAGTTAGGGTTCGGATTCATGCCAAGAGCACGACTTCCGAAGGTTAGTTAAAATTTCTGCCCTCAATTGCCCTTTAACAAAATTAAAATTAACGCCAACTTAAGATTAAAAGAATCCTTCTTATGGAATTAACTTATGTATTAGCGCATAATCGACAAGCATTACCCATTATATGCGTAAAACTTTCATCTTGAGTCACAAGTACTTCAAAACTCTGCGACGCAGTATAAAACGGTATTCTTTTGAAATATTGTTATATTCTTTGCGATTTTCCTTTAAAATAGTAACTTCCAAAAATCCCCAACCATTTCCAAGATATCTATTGCAACGATCTTCCCGTTGGTTTCTAATCAGATTAGTTTGGTTCTGTTATAATCTCGGTCAGGTTGTGATGTGCAAGACTGCATCAACCTCACGCGAAGTTCCTTTCAAAAACAATGGTTGGCAAACCCATACCTATACTAAATAAGTGTAAGGACGCTTTGCTGTTCAAATCTCTCGTTTTATCTCAACCTGAGCAAACACGCTGTACTGATAACTTTGGAGTTTAAAAGCCTTCTTGACAAAAAATCTGGAGTCAGATCAGGGCCACTTTTCTCTTTTCTCTCTTTCTGATTGCTTTTTTAGGGGGTTGGGGATTTAAGTAATCCTTTTTTTCAAACCTGACTTCATGACACGTAATAAGGAGGCGGTGATAAGCGCGAGCACATACACGTACGAGCTCGAGGGAAACGAACCGGATTGTTTCTTCCGATGTCCTAACCTGGAATTAATGCAGCATAGCAGTCGGTATAGCCTCCGAATTCAGCCGTCCCTCATTGCCTTAAGAGGCAGCTTAAATCGCAGGCTAGCATAAGTATCGGCATAAGGAAATTAAACACAGGCTGTTGCAAACTGTGGACGCGAATAATGGCTGTTTGCGAATAGTCAAACAAGACCTCAAGTTCCACGAAATTTGGGACTTCGCACAAGCTACGGAACATTATATATGGACATCTTGCCGTAAAGGCTGTCACTATTTGCTGTTTTTTGTTTTTGTTTTTTGTTGTTTAAATGACGTACCAACTGCAATTAACTGTTAACGCATGGCGAAAACGAGTGAAAGAGTCAAGCGAACTGTGGAACTGACTTGATGGATTTTTTTACCCGCTGTTCGTACCCGTGTTCGTGATCAGCCTTCGGTCAATCGGCAATGGCGACCTTCAGATCGGACTACGAGTACGAGATTGAGTACAAGTACGACTTTTCAAAATTCCTGATAATGGGCTTTTAGATTGTGTTCTTAGAAACCAATATCGTTCTCACAGCATCCTTCTCTACTGGTCAACCACAGGGAGGAACGAGAGCGCTGGGAACAGACAACATAGCTGTTTTGAAATTCGAAAGTCGTACTCGTATACTCAATCTCGTACTTGTACTCCGATCTGAAGGTCGCTAATTAGCGCCTTCGGCCGAGGACTGCTCCACGAAAGCACGCGCAGGAAACATCTGGTTCTAAAGCGCTTCTTTGCCTTAATCATTCGCTCCTGTTAAGCAACAATTTTGACCAAAATGTGCAAAGTGAATATAACTTCGCCCAGTACTAATGGGACCTGACCCACTGGAGAGGCTGCGTAGGCTGACATGGTACTTAAACTGAGATATGTAGTCCAATGCGAACACTTACGTACCCGTCCTACAAAGGTTATATGAGTCCTGGACGGATTGGCACACACAGTAAAATTAGCCCTGTAATGTTTACGAGAGAGGACTGCATGGTTGCAGGGGCTTGTCGGTATGACTGTACGTGCCGTGGGGACAGGTCGGCCCTGAGAGTATCCGATTTGGTCTTCTTTCTTTCTTTTTTTATTGGCCGTAGGGGCTTGTCCACGAACACAGCACACACACTAGGGCGGGCAATTCTCCAGACCAACTCATGGATTTCCTTCAATTCAAACTAGTTCCAATTCGAGAAAATTTGACAGAAATGGCCAGCTCACAAGAAGGGACATTTGTCTCTGCACCTGGAGATAAATCAAGCAAGTCAGATGACAAGCAACAAAATCAAAGCCATGATATAATCGCCCATTTGCTTTATTTTGTCCATTTTCAAATTAAATAGTTCCTCTGTTAAATTTTCGAAGTAGACTTAATTACTTTACAATTATGATTAATTTAATAATTAGAATAATACAATGGTAATTGAAATAATATAATAGTAATTGAATGACTAGAATATTGTCATCCTCCATACCGCACATAACTCCGTTATGGTTTTATTGAGGGAAGGAATTTTGGCTCTGAGTAGAATGTCTGAGCGACTAACCCCGTCATGTAAGCGACAATACCAGTGTTGACGAATAAGCGAGGTCAGGTTATTACGTTATCATAACCGTCTTTGTTCTGACAAAAAGTGATATTCAGTGGCGGTAGTCGTAGAAGAGCGTGGTTCATTGATTACCAGCCCAACAGAACTCCCTGTCAAGACCACACTCACCTGGATTATTGTCAGGATAGTCCACCTCGACTATCTCTTATGGCCTTACTCTATAAACTATTACTATTTCTGGGAATATATATTCACTGTCTACCCGTGAGCTACAAAAACAAGATACACCGCTCGCTGTGTTAATTGAAAACCATTAAACCCAACTCTAAGGAAACAGAAACGTATTCCTTAGTTTGTGAAAGCAAATGGTTACGAAGCCCAACAGATTTCTTTGTTTTATCTTTTTGTTACCTTTTTGAGACTTAACCGTGCACAAGCTACAATAGATTTTGAACCGTGTAGGACCAACTACCCAATGCGAAAATTTAAGGGTTCTGTTATAGTCAAAATACTCAGCGCGTTCCGCTTATTATTTGGGAATGACTTTCATTAATCGGGAATTCCACTTTCAAATTGAATATTGTAATGTTACAACGGTAGCCTTGTTCCAAATAAGGAATTCTGATTGGTTTATTATTGACATGAGGCGAATGTTCACGTGCAAGTAGCAGACTGTTGGCGGCTTGACCTATCTGACTTGATTTGTGTTCGCTCAACAAACTATTAATCACAAATACTTTTAAAAGTGAAGAAGCAGTCTGTTGCTATAAAACCATGAAGAATAATTTCTTAAAAACAAGTCTGCTGTAAATGCACAAGAAATGTTCCTGAAAACTGAGAAAAATTCCCTGTAATGTCAAACCGATTAAAACCAACAGCCGCCAACGGTTTGGTATTTCACTAGCCTGAGAAAACAGCCGACGTTTCACGAGGTCGCCACTTGAGTCCTCACAAAACGACGTCTGAGTAACGATCGCAGAAATTCCATGTGCATCTGATCGGCTGGAATTTTCTTTCAACCAATCAGAAGCTCTACCAAGATCTGGGTAGTGTCACGTCATCAGTATGGAATTTCCGCGCTCGTTACTCAGACGTCGTTTTGCGAGGGCTCAAAGTGGCGACCTCGTGAAACGTCGGCTGTTTTCTCAGGCTAGTATTTCACGTGTGAACTTTTGGTTTATGTAAGTAACAACCCAATCAACAGTCGTTATTTCGAATGAGTATACCGTTGGAAGATTTCAATCTTCAATTTGAAAATGGAATTTTGATTCCAATAGTGCAATGCGTTCCCGAGTAATGAAAATCATTCCTAAATAATGAGCGGAACGTACTGAGTATTTTGACTATAATTAAGCCATAGTATGTGAACGTCCAGAGGATTTTGCACGGTTATGGTGCTTTCAACATCATTACAGAGTCTCTGTTATGGCCTATAAAACTTGCACGGTTTCATAACCAGTCTCTCAACTAACTATGCGTATTCCGAATATTTATTTCATAAATGATATACAAAATTTTCTCCTATTTCTTTTGAGTTGTATGCCACTTCTAACAATTTCGCATTCTTTCGTGAGATTGAATATCCAATAAGAATTCGAGGATTGCTTCCACTGCAGGAAACCGAATCAAGGCCACAAGTGGCGTCACAAGTGAACTCAAGTTGGTTTCCTGGAAGTTAACTTCGAATTCTGATTCCACAGTCGCTCCCATGAAAATATGGAAACTAAGTAGAAGTGGCGCGTCGCGGGGGTAAGAGTTTAAAAACAGTTGTGGAGATGGGAGGAAAAAGCGTTATCCTAAATTGAACTCGTGCTTACTGAAGAAGCTTTGCCTATTATTTCTGAAATAGCTCAGAATAGACATTAGATGGAAAATAACAACTGAAAATGCAACCTGACAGTTGTTGTCTACTTGTATTTACCCTCGTTTCGAGGTTTTACTTTATGCTACACTGTGATCATTCCTTTTTCAATGAAATAAGAAATGCAATCCTTACATTTTTAAAATAATAACGCTATATTGCGAGCTCTCATTGACTGAAAACCATGTGGAATATACAAAGATATTCAATATGATGACAGTTTGCAGATTTCAGTGACTGTAAAGTTGTTGATATCAATTTCCACCGGTTAGCTAAGCCAACTGAACTTAGATTCATTAAAATATTTCATAACATCTATAAATCGCCTTGTGCGCTTTCTTTAAGTCCCGTTTACAGTAAATATTGTCGCTGAATTCGAGTAATTTACGAGAAGTCAATATTGTCGCTCATGGAACGAGAAAAGAAGTCATGGTCCTCATATACCAGCAGTAAAGGAGGAGGAGGGTGAGGACACTAGCCCGTAATCAACAAGTACTCAAAACTGTATCTTAGAGTGCCTCTTGGTGGAGACTCTTCACTGTTTGTTAAGCCTGTCAGTTATTGAGTGGATTATGCAGAAATCTACCACTCTACCAGGCCTCCAGTTAAATCATTAACGAAAATTGGGCATATTTAATAAAGTTATCCGTATCGCCTGCATTATGAATTCACGTATCTGTTGGATGGCTGTCTAGCTCGAAATCCATTTGCTGCTTTAAAAGCAACCTCGCTTTGAAGAGGAGGTCGCTGTTCTCCGTAATACTCATTTTCCTCTGGAGGGCCTTGTGGAATTTGTGCTCCTGCGTGCTCATAATCTGGTGGGAACTCAAAGACTCCAGAATTTCTTTCACAGATATCCTTGTCTTCGTCGTCTGACCGAAGCTGTTCTTTTTCACTGATAAATTCATCTTCGTTGGATTGACCAACGCTATCTTTGGACTTCTCCCGCTCCAGGGTGTCTTTACGAACCTTCTCCAGCTCGCTGTCCATTCTATCAGTCCGTCTTTCTTTAGGTGGATCCAAAAGAACGAACTTCTGCTTTTCTTCCTCCTTGGGATTATCCTCAAATGCTTCCAACTCAATCTCCTCTGTAGGCAGGGGAGGCAGGGGGTAGTTCATCCTATCCTCAGACGTAGGGCTACCGGGTGGGGGCAGAAGCCTCTCTCCGGGGTCAAGATATTCATCATCAAATGTTGGCTCCTCTAAGTTCGGTTCATCTTCGGGATGATTAAGATCAAGATACCCTTCTCCAGTCTACGAAAACAAAGATCAATGATAAAAAAGCATTAAACCCCTCTTCCGTTTTCGAGGGATAATCTTGATACGCTTTAGTGTTGCAAAGCTTAAATGGAACTCTACGGACCCAAAAATGTGTGGGAGTTCCAAGAGGGGGGGGGGGAGGAATTGAATGGCAATTATTATTACCTATAAAGACCCAAAACCAGCATTCAAATGCTCTGATTGGTTCCCTCCTTCCAGATTCTATACAGGGACAGGGAGGGGTGGGGAGGTAGCCTAGTCACTTCATGCCACATAAAACGCAGATACGCACCGATTGACTGTGGTCCAGTAGATACGGTACAAATTTACAATAACGTGACTTGAGTTGTTCCTGAAACCTATTCTCGGATTTCAATTGGATACCGGGTAGTTGATCTCACGAAGCATGCAAATAAATTTGAAGAGGTCAAACTTCTGTGCGTGGTTTCAGTACACGGAAATTAACATTACCTCAGCTGATCTGTCGTCCAAAAGTTTATCAAGTCGAGCCACAAGATCTGCGAATGAAGCTCTGTCATCAGGACTGTGCTGCCAGCAGTTACACATTATTTCATACCTGTAGGAAAACAGGGCTATCAGAATTCTCTTGTTCGTTATTAGAATGATTTTCTATTGATTGTTCAAAGCTGTTGAAGACATGGTCCCGTTAGACTTAAATGAAGTACATTTGAAGCTATGACAATGCCATCTTAAGGCAGTGAAATTGTATCAAGCCTAAGCGAAACGTCGCACGTTTCAATATAATAAATGGATGAAATTGGCGTTTCAAGTGTAAGTTGGTACAAATTTAATTATAATTAAACTGCACTGTAAAAGACAACGTGACGTGGCTTATGCGCTTTACAGCGCTAGGCAGCAATTTTGTTAAAAGTTGGACTTCTGATCGGATATACCCTCGCAAGAGTTTTGAGTTGCTAGAGATCCCGGATGAGACACCTAATTTTTAGTAAACCTGCTTAACTGCTTACATTTCATCCGGGCAATTCACGGGGTTATCCATGCGCTGTCCCTCCATTAAATACTGATACACTTCATTGGCAGGGAGACCTGGGTAGGGACTTCCACCTTGACAGAAAAGATGCAATGTTAGAATTCACCCTAATAACAAAATTTTAAAACATTGATTTTCACTATTTTTGAAATCCAGTTGTTTCTTTGATCAAGAAAACTGAATATCACAAGAATAAATAATACTCCAAGTATACAACTTACCAAGGGTAAATAGCTCCCATAACAAAACCCCAAACGACCATCTGAAGCGGAAATTCAGGAGAACCATCAGTAATTGACTTATGAAATGACTGCAATATAACGTGTGCTCTAATTGGCTAAAAAAATGTAAATAGCATAAAATTAGAAGGCGACTTACACATCACTCTTGTGTGTGTAGACTCGGTCAACTAAAGCCTCGATAGCCATCCACTTGACCGGAAGGAGGCCCTATAAGACAACAGATTGAATGAAGAGCTTAGTTTTATGAAACCAGGAGTTTAAAATAAATGGACTGTAAACAGTCACTCTTTTATGTTAAACACGCAGAGAGGTGCTTATCGTGGAAAGAGAAGACTCAAGCGGTTCAAGCGTGGACTATAGTTGGACCGATTTCAAAGTTACAGATTTCAATGAGCAGGTGGAGAAAATTCTTACCGCTGTCGTCTTTACGTAATGCTCATCTTTATAAATGTCTCTCGCCAGGCCAAAGTCAGCAACTTTCAGAACGTAGTTCTCACCAACTAACACATTCCTTGCGGCAAGGTCGCGATGTACGCACTAAAAATCAAAGATTGAAGGTATTAACTTCAGGGCTTCCAGCTTCAAAAGAGATTGTAATCCAAGCAAATACCGAAGAAATATAAACAGTACAGCCGAGGCGGATCATTCTGTATTCCTAAGATAAACCTCTAAATTTTCTTAATGAAATTCGAAATTGTGGTGAGTATCGGGTACGTTTACCACAAAACCAATTGCTATCACTTGAGAAAAAAAGACAGAGAAAAAAAAACGTTTAGCGCTGAAGAATGTTAAAAAGTGTACGCCACTAAATGTGCTTAATAATAATAATAATAATAATGATGGTAATAAAGTTCTTGGCCAGTAAAAATGCGAGCTAGGCTCCATATAAGCCTAACGAAAAAAAACTGAGCAAAGATAAAAACGGGCTTACCCTTCTAGAGGCTAAGAAATCCATGGCTCGTGCGACTTGTAACGCGCAAATGTACAGATCGATTGTGGTGAACGTAGCGTCAGCATGTTCAGTGGGCGTGGTCCATATCGGCTCGAATATGTCACGGCGTTTGCGCAAAAAGTCTAGCAAGTTGCCATGGGGACAGTATTCGATTATTACCCATAGGTCACGTTCCATACCTGAAGGAAAACATTTTAGAGTAAACGTTAGAAAGACCGGCAAAAATTGTAAAGCATAAATAAACAGTTGATTAAAAAACATTTTGTCATAAATAGAAGAGTTGTTACTTGGTACGCATATAGTTGAGATATTTTGCACTTTATTTAAAAGGAATCATTTCTACCCCAAAACGTTTGTGTGTAATATCTGTAATATAATATATTTTTTGCTTTGAAGTAATGAACATATGCATTGTGTTCTTCACCTCTGTTCACAGACGTACATTAAAGATGGCTTATCTCGTTAGCAGAATCTTTTAGCTTATCTGTTATAGCATCTATCAATGCTGTCTGGAAGGTCATCTTTTACTTGCCTTTCGTACAAGCTCCTAGCAAATTAACAATGTTCTTGTGTTCGCCAATGTGGATTAGAATTTTCAGTTCTGATAACAGGTCTCTGTACTCGGCTTCTGTTGCACTTTCTGTGAAAAAGAAAAAAAACTTAAGGTTAGCAATTAGAGTGATCAAGAAATTTAAGGGCTGACAAAATGTGCACTTATCAGCTTCAAAGAAACAAAACATTCATGTTAAGCACACATTTAATGTCGTGCTCAAGCGCGCAGCGCCAAGTTGGATGCAAGTTCATGTTTGACGGAATAACTGTTTTATGATATAAGACATCTTGTGTTATATACAGTGACTGTCTATGTAGTAAAATGCTTTATACAATAAGCTCAATTATGCACGCATTTTGATTGGTTCTCACTTATGATCTATTAGAGGATAGACGCACCGATGATTCAGAATCAATCCCTTACTATGCATAGCAACCAATGAGTTTACTTCATTTTGTATAACCAATAGATTACGTCAAATCGCTATTTTCGTGTTTGTCAAAGTGGGGAAAGGACCCGCTTTCGAGTTACTTTGAAAAATTTTGAAATAAAAAACTTTTCTTGAATATTTTGTTTCTTTACTATATAAAACAAATAGATTCCATGTTTCCGTGCGTCTGTTCAGTAATAGATCACAGAAGACATCAGTGACACACTCGGCTATCTCCTCGTGTGCCACATTTTGACGTCATCTGTGAGACTGGGCCTAGCTTTCAACGAAGACGGACGCACTTTTCGGCGCTCCGCCGTCGCTCACTATGTAAGTTCTTCTAAGAGCCCAAAACCAGAAAATGTCGGAGGAAGAAGTGGCAAAAGAAGACTCCAGACGCAAAAGAAGAAAAAGAAGTAAGGGGTCTCAAACCAGCGAGGAAAATGAATCGGCCGCGTGTTCATGTCATGATTGCGCAAGTATGGCACACTCGATCGCTTCAATGGAGAAGGAACTCGACAAGGCTTTACGATGCATTCAGGAAATTGAAAGCCTAAAACAGAAGCAAAGCGATCTGGAAATCAAAAACAAAGAGTTAGAAGAAAGCCTAGATTTTGCCAATTCTAAAATTGCAACTCTGGAGAAGAAGGTAGCAGATCAAGACAAGGCTATCGGTGAGCTAAAAGGAGGTGTGAAAACGCTAACAAAGCAAGCTGAAGAAGAAAAGCAACGCGCAATTAACCTCGAAAGCCATAGCCGTCGTAACAATCTCAACTTTTTCAATATTCCAGAGCAAGAAGATGAAACGGCTACTAAATCTGAATCTATTCTTCGCAACTTTATGGAAGTCAGGCTTAAGCTGAACAAAGAGACGCTAACGACATCTCGTTCGAACGTGTTCATCGAGTCGGAAAACCAAGCGCCTCTGAAGGGAAACCAAGACCACTAATCGCTAAGTTCACTTTCCACGGGGACAAGGAATTTGTTTTGTCAAAAGCAAAAAATCTTCGGGGAACTGATTTTGCAATTGCTCGTGACTTTCCTAAGGAGATTGTTGACGAAAGAAGGCGTCTTGTTCCATTTTTAAAAGACGCCAAGGAAAATGGTCAAGTCGCGAAGTTAATCTACAATAAGCTTTACATCAATGGACAGCGATTTAAGCCACAAACTGTCTCTACTAGCAAACAGTGATTACCTCTGGAGCCTAAATATGTATGGAACTGTTTTACATAGATCTCTCTTCCGTCGGCTTTTGTTTGGGTTCTCGTAGCAAAGCTATCGTCTCAGTCAGGACACAAATCGATTTGGCTATTTAGTGATCGAGCCGCATAGGGCTCTCATGTCTCAGTTGTTTATTGTGTACTGTGGTTTTTCTTTTGCTGGCTGGTATTTTTGTTCTTTAGTGGTGTCAAGGGTCTCTCATAAACGACTTATTTGTTCCCATCGATCAGTATCAACACAATTTAAGAGTTTCAGGTATGTACTTACAATTTATTATCTTATTACTCTTTGCTAAATGGTTGCGCTCAGTTCCGAACCATTTCAACTAAAAACACTCTCGTTAAACGTCAGGGGAATTAATCAATCCATCAAGCGAAGAAAACTATTCAGGTGGCTGCACCACCAGCGTACACAGTGTTATTTTTTACAAGAAACCTATAGTGACGAGAAATGCATAAGCTCGTGGGAAGCTGAGTGGGGTGGAAAGGTGTATGCTTCCCATGGTTGTAAACACAGCAAAGGTGTTATGTTTTTAATGAACCCAAATTTCGATTGTCAGGTGGAAAACTGCATTAAAGACAAAAACGGAAGATTCATTATTTTAGATCTGAAAGCCGATGATTCGCACCTAATTTTAGTTAATATTTACGCGCCAAATGATTCCGCGCAACAAATAACGTTCTTTAAAAACTTACAAGATGTTTTACTCCCCTTTTCTGGAGAGAAGATTATCATTGGAGGTGATTTTAATTGTCCTCTGACTTCTTCAGATAAACTAGGTGGTAGACCGGTCCATTGCAAACAAAAAGTTATTGACGAAATCATAAAACTCTCATCGCTGTACTCATTATCCGACGTGTGGCGTGAAAAAAATGGTGACAAACAGGGTTTTTCTTGGCGAGATAAAGCGCTGAAGGTGCAATGTCGTCTTGATTATGTTTTAATGTCAAAAAGCCTTTTGAACATTTCCAAAGAATGCGTGTTAATATTCGCTCCTAACACTGATCACTCGGCTGTTGTAACGCTGGTTCAATCGGAAGAGCTTTCCAGAAAACCAGGACCAGGGTTCTGGAAGTTCAATTCGTCCCTTTTAGAGGACAATGAGTATGTAAATGGCATTCGTAAATGTACTGTGTCTGCAAAGGATAAATATAAAGACATTGAAGACTGTGGGTTAAAATGGGATCTCATCAAAATGGAATTACGCGGTTTCTCTATTGCCTATGCTAAAAGAAAGGCGTCAAAGCAGAGATCGCGTGAGAAAGATCTTCAAAACCAATTGAATGCATTGCTGGCTAATTCACAGAACTCACGAAATAATCCTCATTACCTTCACGAGTTACATAAGTTGCAAGCTGAATTGAACAAAATCATGGAGCACAAAATTAAAGGAACGATCTTAAGAAGTAAGGTCAGATGGCATGAAAAAGTAGAAAAAAACTCAAGATACTTTCTAAACCTAGAAAACCGTGCCGTCTGTAAGAAAAAAGTAACCAAGCTTTTGCTAGAGGATAGTACGGAAACAAATGACCCGGATCTAATTCTGAAGATTTTCTCGAATTTATATAAGTCGCAAGGCCCCTCTGCAAAAAATTCAAACTGTAGTATTTTCTTTAATAGCACAAATATGACCACTTTGTCAGAGGAAATGTCCAATAGTTGTGAAGGCAAAATCGCCAGTGATGAATGTTTATTGGCTCTGAAGGAGTTTGAAAACGGCAAATCTCCCGGCTCGGATGGTTTTACGGCTGAATTTTACAAATTCTTTTGGAAAGAGCTTAGTGAAAATCTAACTTCCAGCCTTAACCATGCTTTTGAGAAGGGTGAGCTTTCAATTTGTCAAAGAAGAGGAATAATTTCCCTTCTCCCAAAAAAGAGCAAACCTACCAACAATTTAAACAACCTACGCCCGATTTCACTGTTAAACACAGACTATAAAATTGCTACCAAAGTCTTGGCAAGAAGATTGGAAAGGGTTCTTCCTTTCATTATTAACCCAGATCAAACCGGGTATATCAAAGGGAGATATATAGGTGAAAACATAAGGTTAATTAGCGATCTGATTGACTACACCAAGCAAAAAAATATTCCAGGTATTGCCATCTTTCTTGATTTCCGGAAAGCGTTCGACTCCGTGGAATGGGATTACATCGCAAAGGTTCTTGATGTTTTCAAGTTCGGAGAAGATTTCAAGCGTTGGGTAAAGGTTTTTTATACTGATATATCCAGTTGCGTCATAAACAACGGCTTCGCGTCACCTTTTTTTAAGCTCAAGCGTGGCGTGAGACAGGGCTGTCCACTGTCTGGGTTGCTTTTTGTTTTAGCTATTGAATTGCTTGCACTTGCAATAAAAAATGACCCTCAGATACAAGGTATCTGTGTGGGCAAAGAAGAAATTAAATTAACACAGTACGCCGATGATACGACGGTTTTCGTTCAAAATACAACTTCCGTGGAAGCGCTGCTTCGCCTTCTCGAAAAATTTAAAGAGTGTTCCGGCCTAGAAATTAATACACACAAGTCTGAAGCGTTATAGTTAGGCTCGTGGAAGGAACGTCTTGACAAACCGTTTGGCTTTAAGTGGCCTACTGATTCTGTTTACGCCCTGGGGATTCATTTTTCAAATGACGCTAATCTCGTGCATAAACTAAACTTTCATGGCAAATTGGAAAAACTTGAAAAAATCCTTAACAGCTGGAGAAGAAGAAAGCTAACTCTCTATGGAAAGATTAACATTATTAAAACTCTTGGTTTATCAAAGCTTATTTTCAGCGCTTCAGTTCTGCCCATTCCTGAAAACTTCGCTCAAGAAGTAAACAAATTAACATTTAAGTTCCTGTGGGACGCCAAGCCCGCTAAAATTAAGAAATCCACCATCACTGGACTGAAAGAGAAAGGTGGACTAAAAATGATAGATTTCGATCATATGAACAAAGCTCTAAAGTGTGCTTGGATCAACAGGTTTACTAATGGTAATAAGGGAGCGTGGAAAATAATACCAGATAATACAACTGCGCATCTAGGAGGCTTCTCTTTCCTTCTTCAGTGCAACTACAAAGTCAAGGATCTCGATGTGAAAAATGTACCGCTTTTTTACGAAAGAGTGCTTAAATATTGGGAGGAGGTTACATGCTTGGCTGGCAAGGCTGAACTTAATCCAAACGAAACATTCATCTGGAACAACAGACACATTAAAATCAACAATAAAACTCTATTTTTTCCAGCGTGGTACCACAAAGGAATCTACAAAATTAAAGATCTAATAAGTGATAACGGTAAATTTCTCCCTTTTGACGTTTTTTGTCGTACGTTTGATGTTAAAGCTTGTTTTACAACATACTACGGTCTATGTAATTCAATCCGTCAAAATTGGAATGCTATCTCCAAAGAATCTCATGGCGTTTTAGAATTAATTTCAAATTGGCGTACTAACAACGCGAACTTAACCACTGCAGATCTGCTGAGTGTTATCGCAGATAATAAATTTGTGCCTCCTTCAGCAGAGCAAAAAATTCTTAATTCAGGTGTATCTAAAGATAACTTATCAAAAGTATATCTTCTACCATGGAGTATAACAAAGGAAATTAAATTGTGCATGTTTCAGTTTAAAATTATTCATAACGCAGGGTTCACAAAGGACAAGCTTTTCAAAGCAAATATTTTACAGGATGACAAATGTTTTCACTGCAAAGACAAAGCAGAAACACTTTTGCATTTGCTTGTCCACTGTCCGCATACAGTGGCTTTTTGGGATCATTTTCGGGAATGGTGGCGCAAAATACCCATATTGTACTGAACCTTACGCCTACTATGGTGTTATATGGTGTGATAGATAACTCAAGGTTCTGCACGCTACTCAATTTGGCCCTGTTAGTTGCCAAGTTCTACATATACCGATGCAGTCTAGACGATACGCCTCTATACTTCCCTGTGTTTGAAACAGAATTACGTGAAAAAGCAAGGATTGAGAAAGATATTGCTACGAGAAATGGTAATCTAAAGCATTTCAAGATTAAATGGGAACCTCTGATCAGCAGCAAATTTATTGGAGATGTCGATATTTGAGAGACCTTTTGACCCGCTTTGCAATTTATATAGTTATTTATTTGGATGTTTTTATTTGTCTATTTCTTTTTTTATTTAATGTAATTGCTTTATACGTCTGTTGATTTTTTTAGCTACTGGTTCCATTTGTAAAGATGTGTATAGTACTCTTGTAATTGCTTATCTATTGTATTGTAATTTTTTTGTGTGTTCTTTAATAAATAACATTAAAAAAAAAATCTGTGATCTATTACTGAACAGACGCACAACAACATGGAATCTATTTGTTTAATAGTTTGACTCCTCCTTTTAGATCATTCCAGAGGCGTCCGCACTATCTTTGATCTTTTGGAAAAGGACAGTTGAAGTTTGTGGCAGTTCGATGTCGGCAGTTAAGAGGATGATGAAGATGATGATAGTGATATCCAAGATTAACTAAGTTACGGCAAACGACTTACCTTTAAGGCTTTTTACTGCAACCGCGGTCACTCTCTTGTCGTTGTAATAAGGCCGACTTGTAGATCCAAACCTTGATCTTCTGCGACTTGGTTTTCGCTTTGTGCTACCGCGAGGATCAAACGCAATTATTCCTGTTGCTTGTGCGAGAACAACTTGGCCAAACGCTCCTGATCCTAGAGGCTTGACTGTAAATAAAAAATAACAGAAAATGAATTGCCAAAGCAACATGAAATAGGAAACAAGGACTCTTTTGGCAATTCCTCTAGGTATTGTGAGACCTCTATTAAGCAACTCCACTAATAAGTTTCCAAAAATAAGTTTCCCTCTGCAAGTCCCCCAGCCTTTCCCTGGAAGTGGCCCAAGACGATAACTGAACAGGAAGATAAATATTACTTACACAACATTCACATTTGTTTGTCATATCACTGTCGCTTTTTCTCTCCAGTGAAGATCAGAATTCTTTATATTAAGAGGTAGCTTAAGACGCTTTTTAAAATAAAATCTCATTAATCTGTGATTACTGCTAGTCGTGCATGTTAGATGTTCTTTTACGGGAAATCGGCTTGCCGCGGTGGTATTCAAAGCCAATCCACAGTGAATACGAATAGCTTATGCATGATCTACGTACCAATGAACAAGGGATACGTTTTTGTCTCTGCGCTACAAGGCACAGGAATCTGTCCGCTATTAATTATTTTGATAGATAAGAAGTATGTACCTTTTACATACCAAGAACCACACATGTTGCATGCGCGCACGCTATGCGTGTCTATTAGTATAATCCACAGCTATAGATGCCTATATACGCTATACCTACCTATTTGGAGACGCTCTCTTGGGAATTCCCACTGTGCATCGTAAGGAAGTTTGTTTGTCTGTTCCAGCAGCGACTTCTCAGGGTCCAACTTCATGATGTAATCAGGAGAGGGTGGCAGTGTAAAAATGTAAAATCCACCATACTTTTTCTTTCTCCGATACAGAACGACAACAATGAGAAGGATTATCAAGAAGACGAACCCGCCGCACGCTATCATCACGATCACGGAAGCCTTCGAAAGTCCCTCATCTCGGGGCTGTTTAAGACCACCGACTTCGGGGCCTGGGAGAAAAGAGAAAAAATGACATCAACTTTGATCTCCAATAGTTTTAGTTCTTCACGTGATCTTTTTAACTAATTGTCTCAAAAGATTCCGTCGCAAGAAGAAGTAGTGTCGACACTCGTAACTTTTAACAAAACTTATAGCAACGAATTTCTGTTTACCACGACTATGCCACAACTTAAACGTTGAAATTGAGTGTTACGCAGGCAACAAATAGACCATGTTAGAGTTTAGTTACTTGCCAAAAGTAGGATGACCAGCTCCGAGTTGGTTTGATATCTCATTTAGTAAGAGCGTGAACAGGTATCAAGGTCATCGGTACGAGCCCCTTTCAAACCTGGCGGGTTTTTTTTTCGGGATTTTTTGTTTCATCAGTGTCAACAATTAGTACAGGTAACATTCTCTCGGCTATCACAATTGACAACAAAGTTGATTGAGTGGATGATTGGTTGATTAATTGATTGATTGTTCTATTTTCATGGTGCTAAACTCACTGCGGGGATCTTCCATTTAAAACTTCAATCCGCAGGTATGACCTAATGTGTGACTTACCCCTATCAAACAATTCATTTTTTTGTTTCCAAGAAAAAAAGTCGGTCATGCGCTCTTAGCAAACAAAGCGCCCGAGTTAGCTATGAACTCATGAACAAGGAGATTGAGTGAAATAATTGTTCTATTATTTAGATCATATCCAGGGACACTGATAGGCTAGCAATAAGGACATAATCATAGCACGGTTGTCTCTATAGTAACGCTTATCATTCCCTCCTAGCAGAGGTCTCTTGCGTCGGGACGAAAGATTGTAATCGACAGCTTCACTCGATTCTACTGTGTAGCCCCGAAGAAAGAGACTTCTGCTAGCACGGAGCGCTGTATATCTCTGCGTGACAAAGCAACTCACCCGGAGATAGCTCTTTATCTTCTTTGTCGCTTCCCTGGCTGTTTTTCGCGACACATCTGTATGTACCGTAAGTATCCTCGGACAGCTCTACTTTTATAACACTTGCGCTCAACTCCCACTGGCCATCTCTCCCCGGAAAGGGTACAAACGAGCCATCACTTTCTTTTTTCTGCCAGGATACTAACGGAGGGGGGTTGCCAGTCGCACTACATCTCAGCTCTACTGTGTTGTCCAATGCCAGTTCCTTCACTGTTACAAAAGGTTTCTCTAAAAATGGAAATAAGACGTTCAAATGTAAAATGCTCACCTACTTAACAGCTTTACCACCACAAGGATTTTAAATTCAACAATTAAGTTTTTTAACCCTCTTGACAAGTTATTAGCAACAGCCGATTTCATAACTTACGAAAGTGCGAATGCCTTACAGTTACCCTTTAGCCCGCGCTAGTCGAAGGAAAGAAAGAAAGAAAGATCGTTTTCGAAAATTTTTGTTCCCTTTGAAATACTTTTACTTCATCTCCCGCATGAGATAGTTATTTTGGTTTAAGCCGTTAAGTCTAAGCAGGTACATGGAAAATATTAAACACATCGACAGTATTTAACCCTGCTGAAATAAAAAGGACAAAGTTACTAACATTAGATTGTCGAATCTCCTTAAGAGTTCAGATAAGCAAGATAGGCCCAAATCATTCCTCTCTTGTTTCAAATATCACATCATAAAACGGAACAAACAAATCCGAGAAATCCGGAAAATCCGTTCATTCCGTATATTAAAATAAACTCTTGGTTCCACCCAGTATGAACTGAAAGCCGACACTGCAAGTTGTCATTTTACTAACTTTATTTCTATAAGGGCGAGAACAACGGATTTTACGGATTTCATGGAAATACGAATATAAAATGAGAATAATATATTCCAGGCAGACATGTCCGCAACAACTGTAAGTTCTACTCTGCGCATGGCTCTCTTTTAAGGGTGGATACAACGGATTTCACGGGATTTAAGGATTTAAAAATAATAATAATAATAATAATAATAATAATAATAACAATAATAATAATAATAATAATAATAATCTCTCTCTCTCTCTCTCTCTCTCTCTCTATATATATATATATATATATATATATATATATATATAGAACGTCATGGCGAGCGAAATTAAAATGTGTCTGTCGATTGCAGTCAGTGTTGTGACGTTTGAAGTGTTCTTTTTCAAATACTATTCGAGTTATTGATTTTGGTGGCGTATTCCGTCCAAGGAGAGCGTTAACTCAGCCGTCTTCTCCAAAGAATCGGCCACCCTTCCATCCTGAAATGTAAAGTCTGGATCCCTCAAAATAGTCGTCTTCTGCCCGATTCCGTATCGTCTTATCCCTTCCTTTAGGAAATCATCCTCATCTGACGTGAATTTCAAAACCCGACGATGATGATTCCTTTGAATGTGCAAGGCATGACTGGGCGGGGTTTCCTTTTTGCGAGGGGTGCTTCTCGATTCTAAAATTTCAACTGTCGGTTCGGAGCTCGAATCGCTGAACCTCGAATTGACATCCTTGTCCACCTCCGACCCTTTGACACCTTGCAGTTTTTGTAGACACTCGTGAGCCTTCACAGCAACTTCGCGCGATCTCTGCTTCTGATAGTGAACTTTGGCGACCGCAGAACTGTGTTTTTGGTCTTCCGACAATACTCTTTGCTCCTTGTTAGTGAGCAGATTGAGGCTTTGCGTTTCGACAATTTGACGATAGCGGGTCGGATGAATGTACTTTCCAATTGCATCCGGCAAACACTAATTTACTCATGACGTCGCCCAATTTGCTGTGTTGGCCTCCATTTCTAGTGACCAGTGCGAAGTCGCACTGGGGTTTCAGCAATGGCCTTACGTACTTGATGTAGCTTTCGAGCACCTGCATGCTTGCACCGGTCAGAATCAATGAGTCAAATCCATACTTGCTGGCCGTTTTGAACTTTTTCTGGTCGATGAATCCCCCGTTCTCCTTAGCTGCTCTGGCCATGTCCACTGTCAAATACTGATAAGTCATAGGCCGAGATCCCTTCATCTTGATGACCAAATACACTGCGACAAATTTCATGGCAAATGTTCAGTCCGAAGGATTAACTTGACCTGGAATAGTTTTGCACGTCTTCACAGTGTTCTCGTAACGAGGCAAATGAAATGTCACCACTTCTGACAGTTCTTCCATGGTTGCCCAGTGCCCCCTAGCATCCAAAGTTTCACTGTCTAGATCTTGTGTCCACTGCAGTCTCATCATCTTTGCCACCGTCTAGCGCGCTCGTTTAAGGTACAACTCCGTTGAGGACAAATTTCGAAGAACTGTGTCTGATGCGTTTATTTTTCTGAAGTCGATTAATTCGGAGAACGCATCAATGTAGCCCAATCGGCCACCGTGTCCGAGTTTGCATTCATCTTGCAAGCTAAGCAGTCGATAAACTTGAACAACAGACTATGAGAACACAGGCTAAAGTCTAGCTCTTCAAAACTCAATTCCTCTTCATCTTCGCAGCAAAATTTGAGAAATTTGAAGCATCCTCTTGGCTATCTGCTGAGCTGCACGACCTTTCTTGCAACCCCCACCACTTCCAGTCAACCATTTCGTGAATATCTCGCCAATTTGGCTGGAAACTGAAAACGAAGGCATTACCCTGGCAGTTTGTTTTGTGATTTCACCCGATGTATCATCATCGGCAAGTTCTTTGGTACTTGAAATGTCGGGTTTTTCGTCAAAGAAAAAGAATCAACCGTGCTTGGTGTTCACATGTTTCTTGCAGCCACGTTGACTTTTAAACCCATCGTGACCACACGCTTGTATTGGACAGTGATACAAGCTATCTGTTTCTTCTTTTTCCAAGTGAAGCCGTTTTGGTTTTGGTGATGAGCCATCAATTTTCGACCAGTCAACCTTACCTTTTTGTTCATTTCGGACATCTGAGTGATTCACACAATTTGTTCCACTTACATAAATAGTGAACAAAACACAAAGGCGAAAAAAAAAACAATGGCTGCATTGTGCAAGTTTAAACTTGCCCCAACCTGCCCTAACTTGCCCCTGCTTGCTCAGGCATGTCTCTGCGTGCCACTGTTCATTATTCTTAAGTAAGTTTACAAATTTAAGGTGATATATGGCGTTGGTGCGATTATGTTCAACCTTACCCGGAGAAGTCTATAAGGGCCTCCAAAAGTCTGTAAAAATCTGCTATTGACTCTGTTTCGTGTTGTTTAAAACTTAAAACACTAAACCAAACGTTTGGCAAATTAAATAGCGACAAAAGCATAGATGGCAAAAGTAGAAGAATGTTTCTGTTGAACAAACCGTAGAAAGGAACTGTCATTCTTAATAGGAACCATTTTACATAAATAGGAACTTATGGTTAGGAACAAACTGTTCCATTTCATTCAAACCGGAACCATTAATGGAAACAATAGTTCCTTCAATGAATAAAAAGGAACCAATTTTCAAAGCAGGAACAATGATAGAAAGGAACAAACGTTCCTTTACAAGAAAAGGAACGTAAGTAATTGGGAACTTAAGTTCCTCGCGCCAACATAAAGGAACAGCTACTCTAGAAGGGAACGCATTAATAGGAACAATTGTTCCTTTAGTGAATAAAAAGAACCAAAATGATAAAAGAGGAACAATACCATTGGGAACACTTGTTCCTATGTCACTCATTTAGGAACAAAAAGTTCCTTTCAATGTTAAAAATTCTGAACAAAAGGTTCTGAACACTTTGTTCCTATTTTTTACAAAAATTTGTTCCTTTTGATGCTAAAAGGACCACTCCAAATAGGAACAATCATCCCTTAATGGGAACGTTCCCAAAGCAAAAATGGGAACAGTGCACAATAATAAAAGTAAATTAAAAAGCCACTTAAAGGATGAAGAAAACACCCCAAGGCATCTTATGAATCTCTATGCTGAATACATACAACAGCCAAAATTTGATGGATAAAATCATGCTAGAACATGTTCAAATGTGGAAGTGAAAATTTTGGGAAACGTAGAAGAAAGAAAGAAAGAATTCTCATGTATTGCAACTGAGGAGAAACGACATTAGGTTCGGGGCAAAACTAAATTAGGTTTAGGGCAAAACACTTTCATATTTGTGGCACCGCGATGGGGGAGCAAAACTATTTCATGACGTAACGATCCCAGTAGATAATCTTTCGCCTATACATACCCAGAATATTCAAGTATGTGGCAGCAGTGTCGTTTCCTTGATTGTTTGTCGCTTGACATGTGTAACTGCCTGTGTGTTCTAAGTGATTCACCGAGCAAACTAACAAACGTGATCGTCCAACTTCATCCTTGGCCTCTTCATCGCGCTGTATTTTATAGAAACCACTTTTTAGCTGTTTACAGTCCTTTACAGTTCCACTTATGTTGATTTTTTCGCCATTTCTGAACCAAGCTACTTCTGGCGGCGGATTCCCAGTTACATTACAGCTCACTTCAACATTCTGGCCTTTACTGCTAGTCATATTGGGACTGATCAACACGGTTGGTGCAGAAAGCTCTATAATAAAACACATTGAGAAAGGTTAGCAAAATTGTGTTGTTTTGACGTTTTCACGAAGACTCGATTCATAAGTTTTGTTTTGTTACTACAGCATAGAAAATGTCGAGTTACTGAGCATTCTGTCTCTTGGTACTGTTTATCATGTTGTACAAAGTGGTTCTAACTTTGAACTCTGTGGATCAAACGAGAGCCTTACGTTCTAGGCAATAATTTCCTGGGCTACTATAAATTATGCAGTACAAGGTCGTTCTCACTATTATGGCGCGGTGCGCAAAATTGTGAACACTTCAAAAAATCGGAATTCAATCCAACCAGAATTCAAGCATAGTTCATAGGCAACCAACTTTAGAACCTTAGGGGACCAGGGACCCGTTTCTCGAAAGTCCCGATAACTTTTCGGGCGCGGAAAGCTATTTTATGAGCATATGGTTTACCTTAAAGATTCAGATTTTTGCTGGTTTTTAAAACTAAGCAGTAAAATTGTAAGTTGACAAAACAATCCGAGCTAGTGGGGGTGAAACGTAACACCACCATTCTAAAGATTTTGATTTTAAAATATAGCTCCGGGCCCGAAAAGTTACTGGGACTTTTGAGAAGCGGGCCCCTGGGATGGTTTTCTGGGAGCTATGAAAGTTGGTTAACAGCACTTCCTTGTGGTATAGATTTTAATTTCTATATTATTGTAGTTTATATTATTTGGTATTATTATGGTACATTATTCATGTTTAATTTTCTATTGTTGTAAGAGGATTGAGACTTAGTGGGATGCTCCTAATACCTCATTATTATTATTATTATTATTATTATTATTATTATTATTATTATTATTATTATTAGTGTTGATAATGTTTTTACAACAGTGGTTCTGGAATGAAATCACTATTTCGTATACTTTCGTATACTTACTCCTCACGGTCAGTCGAATGACCTTTAAGGCTAACTTGTTATCGATCTTCGTAGCAGAACACACATAGTCACCGCCGTCCTTCAGCTCCGCATTTTGAATGTGCAGTTCACTGACCAATTTCTGCTCTGTCCATTCTATAACATGGATGCGGTTTAACTGGGCCTTTTCGAACCTTCGACCTTCGAACGTCCAAGATGGCATGCCTTTGAAAAAACCAACGCTTGCTTCACAGCGTAAAACAAAGCTGGTTCCTTTATTTCTTATGACTTCTGGCCCAGGTTTCACCTCAAGGTTATCCATTATTTGGTTTTCTGTGTAACAACAAGAAAATTACGTTAGATATTACTGCAACAAAGCCTTTGGAAAACGAGAAAATGCTCTGTACATTTCTCGTTTCGTCTTCTAGTTCACAAACGTTCAAGTTTCGCTTATCCCATAATCTGGCTATACATTATGATACCCTCGCTTTCTCGTTCAGTTCATGTCCCTTTCCTTCCTGGAGAAAAACGTGCGTTATGTGCATAGTGGGGTTCAGGACTTTGTGTAAGGGGTGTGTGTGCCGGGGGGGGGCTGTAAAAGTTATGCAGTGTAGTGTAATTCCTATATCTACCTCTTCCCGGCAACTTAAAAGCCCCGCTTCCCGCCCTCACTTTTCCCTCTTTCCGTACATACTTTTTCCGCCCCCGTTTTCTCCCGGATTCTCGCCCCCTGCCTATACCACTAAGGTGGGATCACCCGAAGTAAAAAAAAAAAAAAAAAACACAAAAAAAACAAACAAACAAACAAAAAAACTAACAAACAAAACAAAAAAGGAGGGTGTGCCGTTTGAGAAATTAAAACTCTCGGGGTCTTATTTTATTTCTTCCCTAGATCCACCATTCAATTGCACACATGTACCACGTGATTGTAACTGTTGATACCGTGGGTGAGTTCGTAAAGTGTGACCATTCAAATGAAAGTTATTGAACAGTTCTATGTGGCGCTGTTACAATTTTTGAGTCTGTAGATAAATCCTGAAGAACGTGACCACTGAAATAAACGCTAACAAGGGATAATTGTTCTGGTATTTGTTTTTACCCAATATTTATTGCAAGTGGAAATTTTAGAGAATCAGCTGAACCTTCGACTAGTACGGCCAAGCCTTGAATGGTGTACATGTAATGTGGTACTGACGTTTGAGTCTGTAGATGAAATCGTGAAGTGTTTCGATTCAAATTCAGCAGTTTTTTCGTATATGGCTTTTTCCAGTATTCAGCAGAAGTAAATTTTGTCCTATACATTTTTTGTATTTATGGTACTAATTGGACTGAGGGAATTCCAACCGATTCCCTTGCCACGGCCTAAAATGTTTTGCGGCGCGAGAGATTCGAGTGACTAGCATCACCAACATCAGGACCTTTGCCATGCCATGAATAGTGGGGGAGCGGAGGGGTGTAGGGGATAGAGCTGACTGCTGGCATACGTTTTAGCTTGTTTCTCGGTTACCTACGATAACCTGCTACACGACATAAAAACCACTGGTCTAAACTTGGAAAACGTATTGCTTTATTTTATTAAAAATACTACTTATCTAATGCATGCAAATTAAGCCTCGCACTAGAGGTTGCTGAAATTATGTGCGTATAATCCATTATTCATATATACTGTCAGGGTGCAGCTATCTGTTGCTATTCGCCTCCACTTAAAAAACAATGCAAAGGAAAGTTGTGTCAAACGTGCAAGACTTATGATCCGTAACAGAAGTTTACATTTTATTGGTCGGTTTTAGGACACAGGTAATATAAACCTTTGTCGAGTTTAACTCTAAAAATAGTCTCTTTGAGGTGAAGGTCTTAAATAAAACTATTTACTTGATTGAAGTATTAAATAAGAGAATGTCTGCAATTTTTGCGTTTCTTAAGTGACTAAAAGTAAAAAAAAAAAATAACGAAATACGTATGCTATGGCTTGATGTGATAAAATGAATCACAATCTTTCAGTGAATTCAACCCTGAATGGATGTCCGCAATTTCATGTTGGGCTTGACAACACGAAACGTGTAAGCCAGGAAAGTCTACGCCATTCAAGGACAAATAAATAAAAGTATCCGCATTCCGAAAAACGTTTCAAGCAGTAATCATGTTAGAACCCAAGCAACACATTTTTCGCAGCTTGTCTAGTGCTTCCTTATGTCATTTGATTCACTTGTTTCCGTCCTCTAACTCCTCCAGTAACGATTGAAAGTTCTTAACAGACAACGTTAACTCCCCATAAACATTTCTCTTACTGGACTGTTCTAAACTTTCCCCTTGAACGTGAGGTAAGTGGTTCATGTTCCAAGCAGTGGCGAGATGAGCAAGTGTAATGGGCAATGGGTATATGTGATTGTCATTTGCTGTAATAGATGAAGCCACCTATCTTGGCAATTGGTGCGTAAAGTTCAGTGGAGGTGAAAAGTGCTCCTCCCAAGACCTTGCACAGTGGCTCTACGAAATTGTTCGCATTGATTAGCGGCCTCTCAACGGCGAGTATACAGTGGTGATTCTTGACCGGGACACTTTCGATGATAACTATTCTGATTTCCAAAACGATCTTGATCCCGTTCCCTCAAGATGATTGGCTTTGTTCCTTGGGTTGGTAGAGCAACTTCTACTTTCGCTGGCTTGGCAGGTTCTTGCGTTGCTCGGCCACACTGTATTGCGTAGATCTCTGCGACTTGTAATGCGTCTAAAGGCTTTGAGGATTTCACTCGGGCTTCTTAAGAGTTCCAGTTGAATTATACGACAAGATGCACATGTCAATGTACATGCAGGTCCTTTCTCCATCAGGTACCAGGGTCCAACAGAGATCAATGTGTGAGAATGGTGATGTGGATGAAACTCGCTGCTCATAAAATGGTATCACATACTGTGCAACTCGCTGTCATCTTCTGCTGATAAATTATATAGTACATTCTTTAACTTAACATTTTCCTTGAGTAGGCCAAACTCTCTATCTTGAGGCTGATTGTGTGGTTTCTGAACCAGCGTGCAACATTTGTTTGTGTGCATCTTGTACAATCTTTGCCACTGCTGGATGCAGCAAGTCCATTTGATGCTTTTTATTACTTGATCAGCTTGGTTGTAATAAGAGACGGCTGCTGCTGGTAAGTGTTCCTGTGCCCTTCAACTGCTCTTCATAGAGCGCTTCAACTCTGCCTGTTTGGTCTCCTCCGTCGAAAGCTTAGTTACAGAAGACTTCATAGTAGGCTATGTTCCACAAGGTGGCGTACCAACAACAACACAAACAACAAACGCTCTGCAAACATGGCCACGTCTCCTTTTTTTTTGGGTTGGCTGCGAGAAGGGGATCTTTATTTATTAGCTGACTAGGCCGAGGTTTGAAATGTACAAGGAAAGCCACGTGGGTCAATTTCACACATGTATGTACGTTTGAGGCACTCTACAGCTCGCTCATCGTGAGCTCTAGTGACGTCAATCCCTTTTATTGTTTGCAAGGCGTTGTCATTCAGCACTGGGCGAGAAGAGTAGAATTCTCGACTTTGGGGGGGAACCACCATTGTCATTGAGGCACTTCATTTGCAGGAAGGTACAGGTTTTGGAGTTTTTACACGTCACTGGGCGTCTAAGACGATTGCCATCCTGTGCTTCGTATTAGAAATGCGAAGAAATCTTGGAAATCTTTCCATTTCACTTCTCGTTTAATTTACTCATGGGAGGCATCAAGAGTTAATCTTCCAACTGGAGAGCTCCTCCTAAGTGATCTTTTCATCCAGCTCGAAGGACCAGTTAATGTTACGAAACGCAAAGAAATACAGACTTTCCATAGAACGCAACCTTTATCACCACTGGACACAGCTTTACATGGATTTAGAACTTGGATGTACATCGCGGGCTTGAACAGCTTCGAAGGCGAGTGGGGGGCGGACATGTGACATTAAAAATTCTACTTGCTGGTGTATGATAGGGATAATATTTCTTGATCACTCTTCCGGGTTTAGTGCAATGCGCTGACACATCCTGTCATAATTTTGAATATTAGCATTTCAAAGGACAACTATTCTTGGTGTCATGCACATGTAAAGTAGAGTTATCATAAAATGGTTAACGCTGATTTCTGTGGGAATCGGCGCTGTGGAAATTGCAAATTGTCATTTTACGTAAGTAACAAGGAGTTACAGTGGAAACCGTAACGAGGCCCGTTATAACGAGGTCCCCGGTATAACAAACGGTTTCCTTCACCCAGCTAAAGCATGACCCTAAAATGTATGGAACAGAACCCTGATATAACGAATACCGATGATAACGAAACATCTCCGTTATAAGGAACACAATCCAAATTTACGTTCTTATAACGAATAAACGACTGAAAGCTGAATGCTTTAAAGTTCAAAAGAAATGCATGCAGACCCTATATCCCAAATTTTATTTCATCGTTCAATCCCGGATAGTAATTGCGAGATTAAACCGAACACTGAGTGGTCTTAATTAAACCCTAGCCTGCGTTGCAAGCGTTTCCGTAATAGGGTTTCTGCAGCTTTGAATCATTTTCCGCGCTTTTTGGCCGCGCGAAAATCTGGGCGAGTCGCCACAATTTTCGCGCGGCCAAAAAGCGACAAATGTCTCGAACGGGCGATAAAAGCCTACAAAACCGCTTGCTACGCAGGCTAATAAAACCCCGATGCAACGGAGATTTGTGTCGTTTTCCTACAAATTCGTTATAACAGGGTTTCTGGTTTATAATGGACTCCTTTAATAACAAACACATTTTTTCCAGCTTTCCCAGCCCCTTGGCACTTGATTACCTCATGGTTTCTTTGTAGCGTTCTTGTTGCTTACTGCTACGTGTACGTTTACGTTTAATGAGTTTTAAAAGTGTTTATCTACTTACGCGGTATTCGGATAAACTGGTACTGTTTGGAGTCCTTCGCACGTGTGACCTGGTTGACTGCAGTGCAATTGAAATACATATTTTTAATGTGCCCAGGCACAATAAGGACACTGGTATTAGAAGAACGACCCTCCACTTTTCCGAATGAAAGCCTTCGCCACCCGTCTGGTTTAGCAGGTGGGCAGTTCGATGATTCAGCTGTGCAATCCAGGAGTTGATACCTCCAGCTGAAGACCGCTGGCGGATGACTACGCTCCGTTATGCACTCTATTTCTGCTGTTTTGTTTTTAATACTGTAGAACTTGTCAACACCTCTTTTTGTAGCCTTTACTAAAACAGGGTCAACTGCAGAAGAAAAAAAAAAAGGGAAAAATAAACACATCTTTAACGACAAGAGAAAAAACGTACAATAAACACAACTTAGATGAAAGGATAAAAATCGAAGTTCAAAGAGGCTTCTCAGTCTCGGTTATTGAATTGCTAGCTTTCTCATTTGGTTATATGAACAAAGGTTATCGACGAATAACCCTGCTTTTTGCCCTGTAGAGCAGTTTTCAATTGAGTGTTAAAAGTAATTCTCGTTTTGCTTTGGTTTTGTTTAACTTCACACTGTGATTGGTTAAAAAATCTCTCGCCACTTTCTCGACCAATCAGAGGTAAAACTCAAACCAATCAGGACTTGCTCGCACACGTTTTCCCGCGCTTGGCGCGGTTACATATAATTGCTTCGAGTTCTGATTGGTTCATTGGGTAATTTGTGTTTGTTGTGATTGGCTGGGGTAATTACTTAGGTTTTGGTTTTACCAAACTCATTTACTCAACGCTCGCTCGTGGAATAATTAACCCTTTAATCCCTGATATGAAAAGCATATTATCCATACCGTTCTCCATACATTTCTTATGGAACTAGTAAGGAGAATTTGTCTAAATATCAAGACATCTTATCCCTGGTGATATCTTTCTTTATTCTCACCTCTTGAATGCTTGAACAAGTATTGATAATGTGAGAGAAATTTCACTGATTTTCGTCACTGTTAGGGATTAAAGGTTTCCATTTTTAAAGAATGTTAGTTTGGACAAATTCAGTTGGTGAGGGGCGAGTGCTCTTACCACTGCGCTAATCCTACTCCTTTGCGGAACAGTGTTTGAGGTGGTAACAAAAACACCGAAATAACCTCAAGGTTACCTAGTCTACGAGATCTTTCAATATACTAAATGCCGTAGGTGGCTGGCTATTAGTATTAAAATTTTTTTCCAGTCTTAATTTGCATGTCGGGGCATCAAACCTCGGTACTGTAGCGTAATCCTGTCATGCATTCCGAAATTGCAATGCGTGACCTGTTCACGTGCTTCAAACCATGTAATATCACTTTGTCTTGTGAGTCTTGCATTTAACGGCTGTTAGCTTCGCTTTACTTTGAGTTTCACTAAATACCAAGCACGCACACAGTATTGTTGCACTAAAATGCAAATAAAATCTAACCGTTGATAGCGAGCGATGCAGTTTGTTCTTCAGGTTGTCCTTGACCATTGTCGACTCTACAGGTGTATTTTGCAGCGTCATTCGGTGATAGCGTTTTGATGACGGTCAGCGAGCTTACCCACGTGCCGCTTACTGGACCAATAGGATGTTTACTCATACACTGCCTTTTGTCTCTCCATTGAGCTTTGTATTTACCAGAATCGTTTATGATTCTGCAAGTGCCATGTTGGCTTCCTTCACAGATTGCTATCGTTTCGCTTCCTTTCAGCCATGTTACTTTAGGTCGCGGAGAGCCACTAACAGTGCACTGGAAGTTGGCATTCTGTTCCTCGTTTACAGACTGGGGCGAGTCGAGCTGGTTTATAGTGGCTGGAGAGGAATCTGGAAATATAAAATCAATATGACATCAGTTACTCAACAACCATTATAACCTGGAAGCGTTGATAACACCGATTACGACGAAAGCACATTTTGCTTTTCTGAACAAAAAAAAATGAAAGCCATGCTGAAAAATAAGAGAGAAAGAAATTGCAAAAAATAATACATTTGAAGACCAATATTGGCTTCTCTCTTGAATATGACCGTGCAACCTGGCACTACGTGTTTATTACTGCCCCAGATCTCCGCTGATCATTGCTACGTCCTCCCCTCGTGAAAACGTTTTTGGCATGCAAGTACTATTATCACAACTTTGAATTCAGTATGAAAAGGTAAGCTAAATTATGAAACTTATCGTGATTCTCTGGCCGTTTTACTCAGGACTTAAATAAATGAACCCTACAGCTTGACAGCTTCGTAAGAGCTCAAGACAACTACCACTGTAAGCAATGATGTAACAGTAATAGGAAATCTGTACAATTTTTTGGCAAACTGACAGTTGAAAAAATAATGTGTAAGCCTTCAAAAAATAATAAATAAATAAATAAATAAATAAGCTTTCAGTTCGTAAGAAAAGAAACGACATACTGGGATTGTTCAAACTTCAGAGATATTAGCACAAAAGTTGTTTGGAGATAAAGATTTTGATAATAAGTTAAGTCCACAGAAAAGTACACTTGCAGACCTCAAAATGATGTCACATTAGAACAATAATGCCATAAAAGAGGACTACTTTTAAGCAAATAGCTATGGCAGCTTTCTTTGCTCCATAATATGGAAAGACATAAGCTTAAGTTACCTGAAACATCTATGAAAATTGTTACATTTCTTGTAGCATTGAACCCATTTGACTTCCAACACACATAGGTTCCTTCATCACCCTTTGTTACACTCTGAATCACCAGCGTACTGTTTTTCTCATAGTGACCATGTCTAGTCGTTCTTTGTTTAGTAGTCACTCTTGAATCTGTTATTTCCTTGGGTACTCTAGAAGATTTGTCTATTTTGTACCATTTTACTTCTCCATAATGATATGCATGGCAAGTTATACTGATGGAATCGTGAATGTGCAGTGGACCACGTAGGCATGCAGGAACAGTCTCAACAAAGACATCCTTTACAAAGTCTGCCATTGAAAAACATTAAAAAGGTATATCACATGTTAATAAAGTTGCACAAGTAACATGTTAGTTAGATTTCTATAGGATTCCAAAAGTCATGCCCTCTTTGCTTTCAGAACTCTCAAATCATAGCTACTTTTGGGCAGCTGTTACTTTTAGAAAGTTGAAAGAAGTGAGTAATTAAAGGGAAAAAATTAATGAACAAGTTAATATGACTGCAAAATACCATCATGTCACTTTAATCTTTAAAAGATCTTCACATCTATTCTCAAGCATGAACCAGACAAACACATTGGGATGCATTGTTATTTTTGCCTTCTGACTTCCACATTAAGTCATGTCTTGATGCTGTATGATCTGCATCTTTGCTTGAGTACAAAGTTACAAGTAGTTGTGTACAAAAACATTGTTGCTTTCACTTTCATATTGAGGTATATGGCATTTGACTTCAATTCCTGCATAAATGTCCAGTGTCTTAGATACGTTTTCGAGGGAGAAAGCAGTCACTGAGGGATACTGAAGGGTCACATTGAGCCCAAACTCACATTTTTGGCTACAATTTTGAATTAATCACTAATTAGCAGAATAAAGAAATCTTTTGTAAGACTGTATTAAAAGAGAAACATTCAACTTATCAGTTCAAACCTCGAGCTTTTTCAAGGGTCAGTGCTTTCTCAAGAACAACTTGACCAACATTGTTGATAGCCCTGCATTCAAATTCCATGTTGTTTCCAAATGTCAAATTAGAGACATCTACTCTGAACATCTGACCATTCTGTGTCACAAGTGGATCGGTTTGTGGATCAACTTTTTGTAGATTGTTATCACTTCGCTTTCCTCTGTAAAGCTCAACTAGTACATTTGGATCATTCAACTGGCAGTCCACCTCAAAGGGTTTAGACCTTGGAAGTACGATGTATAATGGACGGTTCACAATCCATGCTGCAAAAGACAGTGTACACAATGCAAGTTAACATGTGCTATTTTCTGCCCCACCAGATGG
This sequence comes from Siderastrea siderea, assembly GCA_964030785.1. Classification (NCBI taxonomy): domain Eukaryota; kingdom Metazoa; phylum Cnidaria; class Anthozoa; order Scleractinia; family Rhizangiidae; genus Siderastrea; species Siderastrea siderea. The sequence goes on from OZ034972.1 coordinate 49,472,794, forward strand.
ACTGACAAATGTGAATGGAACCGCTGGCCTGAGTTTTTACTGTGTTACAGTAGTATTTAGAAATGCTTGGTGCCCTCTGTAAGATTAAGATATTTTGGGTTGAGTATTTCACCCAGCGAATTCCTATCGCTTGACGCGTTGAAGATTACATAATACCTTCAGCACTATTGCGCCACATTCTTGATTATGCTTGCTTTTATGCTTCGTCTTCTTGCCAAGCCAAGAATGAGACCAAGATTCTGGTAATTTAGTGTTATATGATTAAACATCCACATGTGTCCAAAAAGAAATCTTTTATTTTGCAAAAAAAAAAAAAAATAGTGCTCTGTGTTCGCAATTTGCAATATCTGAATGGTCGTGCTTGACCAATGTTTGTATTTTCATTAACTTTTGGTTTTAATCATTTCAATTTTCCAAAAAGAAAACAACTTTTGAACTTTGGCACATATCATTTCACCATTTTGCCATTTCGCCATATCGTCATTTCGCCATTTCGTGTTTTAAACACGCCCCTACGATGTCACTCAAGATGCTGATATTAGTCATTCTATTCCTATAATTGCTCATTTACCCAGAAAGTGTGGAAACTGTTAGTTTTCTAATCAGAATCTGATTGTGATTAATTAAACACTTTGCTGCTTTTTGTAAGCAACTAGTAATTTTTCAGTTTGATCTGGGTTGCAAATTGCTTGACCTAACATACCTTGGTTTAAACAAAGTTTGGGTTATAGTAAATCCTTTGGACATCACACATCACACATCACACTTACAGAGAGTTTTCTTGCAGGTCATTTCCTCTTGGTGCCATCTTTGCCCATCACGGCAGGATTTCTTCACTGCGGTACCCTGTACACACTCAAAGTACCCAAAGACATCCGCTGGATCAGCAAATTTTCCTTTGGGGACGAGACACTCTGGAAAGCACAGTGAATGAAATTATTTACTATTCCTTAAATGCCAAGGTAGACCAAGGTAACTGTAGATACATGTAGGATAGGCTTTTGTATAGTTAAAAATTATTCACTGAGAGAGGTGAATGTGGTGGATATTTGCCAAGTTGCAAAGCCTGCTCACTGACACTGCATGAGATGAAAAATCGTATTAGTATATACCACTGTCCACATAAATGAAAATCCCACCCTCAAAGTTAATTTGTTTTCTGGCAAAAAGGTGAAGAAAACCTGCATTACAATTAAAATTGTAGGTGGCTGCTGCTTTGCTTAGAGGTAAATAGGAAATGCTATCGGATGTTAATTAAATTGCTATAAAGGTGGACAATGGTATGGTCTTTCATCAAAAGCAAGCTTGGTAAGTAAAATGAAATAAGTGTATTTCAAACTAATTTCAAAAGAAAACAAAGTGAAGGATAAGGAATAAATGCTTGTCCTTCTTACTTGTTTAATAAAATGAAAGTTGCATGATATCAACTGTTAATGAATGTAAGAATTTTAAAAACAATGCACTCGTAGCAGAAAAAAGAATTCAGTGTATTGACATACTGACATACCTTTGACTAACAGCACTGCCGTCGCTTTGTCAGAATAGCCTGGGTCTTGTGAAGTTTTAACAACACAAGTATAGTTGGCATCATCTATCGTTGAAACCTTCCTTAGCATAAGAATGTTTTCATTAAAGATAAAACCTTTGACTCTTTTCCTTGGTTTACTGTGTGTTTGGCTACTTGAGACAGTTTGACCACTTTTTAGCCACTCAATAGAGACACCATCACCAGGAACTTGGCAGGAAAAATTAAAGTCCTCTCCAAGGAGAATCTCTTTAACCACTGGATAAACTTGAGCTTGAGGTTTCTTCTGGTCACCTGTTCGGAAACAAAGAAACATGTTTGTATGGTGTTAGTCCGAGATGTCAGCCAACCCTTTTTCACTAACCCACAGGGGGCACTAGAGAAGAGCCAGGTCTCCTGTGGGATAGGGGGAGGGGACAGCTGACGTGTCTTTTCGGCCAAGTACAGTGTACCTTCTTGTGAGAACTGTTGAACAGAACTTTCTGCATAATTTTGTGTTGCTGTTTGTTTACAGTGGCAACAATCAGAACAACAGTTGCAACAATAGCAGTAGCACACTGTGAAATACAATGAATGGATAGCCAAGGAACAGACTCTTTTGCCTAATTCTTGGGTGGTGGGAGGTCACTTGCACTCCCTCCCTAATTACCTTGACCCCAGTGTACAAAGACTCAATTTAGTATACACAATCTTGTCCCTTACATAATACTAAATTACCTGCGAAGACCAACAGACTTGTGATCTCTTCTTCAATGGTCTTTTTTATGCGTGAAGAAGTGGCCTTGCACATGTAGAGACCAGCATCATTTAGTGTCAGACGATTAAAATAAAATCTGTTGCCTCTCTGTGTAATAGTCCTACCATTTGGAACAATCTGTCGAGCTGGATTTATGTCTTTCCTAACCCATAAAGTAGAGGCTGCTCTGTTGTCACTGGTCTTACAGTTGATTGTGACATTTTCCCCCACAAATAGTCTCTGAAATGGTTTCTTCTTTGCAAGAAAATGAAATTCTGAAATTGAAATACACGGTAAATTAGATAACCATGAAGGTGTAATAATCGTAATGTAAGCCATGCTCTTTAAATGACTCAGAGTTGATCTACGTTGATATGACCATGATCTAAAAATATTTATTTATAACATAAGTAAATTGAGACCACAGGGAAAAGTCCAGATTTAAAATTGAAAAGTTAGCTGACTGACAGTCACTGTACAATAAAAAAATTATCCTAAAAGAAAATTCACTGTTGGCTCTTACCTGTGACAGACAGCATTGCTGATTTGGCTTTATAGCCCTTCCAACGTCTGGGAATAACAGTTGCTCGACACTCATACGCTCCTGCTTGGGTCACAGAAACTGATCTCAATTGAACAGTGCTAGTAATGTAACCTCCACTATCATTAAAGCTGCTGGAGATTTTAATTTTGTCTTTATACCATTCCACTCTTTTAATGCCTTGTCCACTAACTTTGCAGGTAAAGTTTGCACTTCCTCCTTCGTCAATGCGGATAACCTCGGGCTCTATGAAATGTGATGAAATGTAATTTGCTGCAACGTAAACACAAAGAGTAAGTTGTATTAATGTGTATCATGAGAAAACCTACAACTGCTAACAAATTGCCTTTTAGAATTTTAATGCTCACTTTAATTGGTTCCTACTAAGCTATTAGCTCATTTACACTGTATATCCCACTTAAAGAAGAGAATGTTATCCAAGTTCAGATGAGAAACATGGTACATATTTCTTTCTTATAATCCAGGGGTTGTCTCTGTAATAAAACATTTATTTTATGCCATTTAATCTAATCACATGAAACGACAGCCAACTTGGTACTTAGCACACCTTCTGCCTATGAACTCATGTTGTACCCAGTCTGTCACCCCTTCTCTGATGCAGGACGGAAATGTTAGAGGTCTGTGCATAGCTAGCTACCATTCCCTCTACGTAACAATGGATAACAGAACAATCAGATTTCATTTCATTTCATAGATATCCAAAATAACATCAAAGTCCCCCCTCTTCCCTAGCCCAGGGCATTGGCTGATTTGGACCTTCAGTATCTCAGGATAAATTTTGACACCTCCAGTACACTTACAAAAAGTACATTCAGTTGATTACCTTGTGATCCACTATAAACAGCAGTATATAGACTCTCTATGCGAAGAACCCATGGTTGCACTCTACAGTAATATCTGCCTTTGTCAGAATGTTGAACATTATTTATGGTAAATATTTGGCCACTCTGTGTAACTTTGACTCCATCAGCAACCCTTGGATGTGTCTTTTTACTACTGTCCTCTTGCAATAAAGTCACTTGAGCTGATGAGTCATTTAGTTGACAGTTTAAATCTACAGAGTAACCTATTGCAACAACTAGAAATGTTCGCTTTTCTTTGAGAAGTCTAGGCTGTAATTCACCTGCAAGGAAAAAGAGAGGCTTTGCTAGCATTCTGTTGTCATTGTTTCTGAAGTGGGGGTATTTTAGTGATGAAATGGTTTAAACTTGTCATAAAAACAGGGGCAGGCAAGCTGGGAGACCTTTGGAGGGGAAGTCCTTACAGATACCCCCCCCCCCCCCAAGAAAAAATCCTTTAGAAAGGATATTTATTTATTTATTTATTTATTATTGATGTATAGTTTTTCAACCCATTCCCCTCAACAACTTGAAATTTCTTTGTTTTTTCTGCTCCCTTGAAATAATGCACCACCATTCCTTTTAAAGTTGTAATTGTTGTGGTTAAGAGACCGTTCATGTGAATACAACATTCATATAACTTAAATGGGAAATGCTAGCTATTAGTCTTTAACTGTAGTGTCTTAAGAGAAAGTTTTTTTGCCCATAAAACAGTTAACCTGATTACTTAATTACTTAAATTTTGTTTGGAAGTCAACTTCAGCTGTCAGCATTGTACGGGCTCTCACAAGCATTAAGCTTAGGATTTCAATTTGTTGTCTGGATTGTATCTTTCTTGAAAATTTATGATTATTTTGCATGTGCACATTATTGTTAACTCCACAAGCTTTATGGTTTCTTTTTAGGCTTTCTTAATTAATTTGCCACCTCCTAATCTGTAATTTTCTTATTTTTGAAATTTAATTTTGCGGGTTTTGCTAAACGCAGGCCCGCAGCCCGGCGGCCCACGGCCCACGGCCCACGGCCCGCGGCCCGTGGTCCACCTCACGGCCCACGGCCCGGCGGCCCACCTCACGGCCCGCGGCCCACAGATTTTTGGTCAGTGGTATATTAAAGCGCACGCTCAGATAGGCATCGGCGAGTGTGGTCGACTGTGGTCTAAAATGGACGATGGTGAGTTTTTGGCTTCTTCGCAATTTCAATCATTTTAATCCTCTGCAATCCTTGTATCTCTTTCATGCTTTTCGCTCAGGGAACGTACTTCTATGTCGTGTACGAGCACGTACTTCTATATCGCGGGTTGGCCCACAGAATTTTGTCTTTTGTCAACACAGCGGACGTTCGTCCTACAACGATGTAAGTTTTAACAGAATTGAAACTATCTCGTGTGTTTCGTGTTTAGTTGTTTTTGCAAGTCCACAGTCGACCACACTCCGCTGATGCCTAGGTGAGCATGCGCTTTAATATACCACTGACCAAAAATCTGTGGGCCGCGGGCCGTGAGGTGGGCCGCCGGGCCGCGGGCCGTGAGGTGGACCGCGGGCCGTGGGCCGCCAGGCCGCGGGCCTGCTTTTAGCAAAACCCTTAATTTTGCACAGTGTGTTGTAAACAAAAAATCAAACTTTCAATAATTTCAAATTTTTGAGGGTCACAAGTTTACCAGTGTTGTTTTTTATTTGCTTTGAAGGAAAACCCTTGTGGATATAGCTACATATATAGCAGTGGCAGCATAAATACAATCACAAGTGGAAATTGGAAGATAAGTGAACAGGATCTGAAAACTTATGCTTCTTTTTAGTGACAACTGTCAGCTCAGCTTTTATCTTTATTCTGAAAAATTAGATTATTTGCGCACGTACCTCAGGAAATTCTATTATTTGCCTGTGGAATTTACATTCTTCAAATTAACAGTGATTTGAAAGAAAGTCTTATCTGTACGTATTAGGTAAACTAATTTAGTTGCTTAGAAAATCCCCTTCATTTACCATCAAAACAACTTGAACATTACAATAAGTAAGGTCTGGGTCTTTTAAATGAGAAAAAATTTGAGAAATCAGTCAAAGATTGGTGGCAAATGTGAATTACCGGTAACTGAACGTGACTGTTCAAATGAATGGTTTTGACTAACATATATAAATGCCACATCATACCATTTATCATAATTATACATTGGGTTATGTCATCTTATTTAATGTAACATGCCATACACTATAATTTCATGTTTGGATACAATTTTAGTGTAGTTCTTTACTAACCTCACATTTTCAAAGTCAAAAATTACATGCATTACATGTTGACTAAGCTATAGTGAATTTTGCAAAAGGATTAATAAAAATGGCCAAGTTCATTCACACCCTTAATCTACATTTAAATGTTATTTATTACTGTGGCAGTGCTGTTTATCTACCTTCAAACTTTTTATCACTAGCAATGATCTAGAGTTCCTTTTTTCTTCACGTATTTTATAATTATTGACGCCTAAACCTTAATTGTTATTACTGACTTAAAAATAATTTGCTATTGAGGTCAAACCCATTTGAAACAAAAATTAAGTGTTTAATTTAATCCTGGCTGAGGAAAAATGAGGTGTAAATAAATGGCAGGATTTATATTTCCCAAACTCCTATAAATTATACTTGGCCTAGAAATATATTTTTTTTCCAAGGAAAAAAAGACAAAAATTTGATGGCAAGCATACATTGAAGACGTGACTTAGTAGTCCAAATAAACTCCTTCACTAGTATTGTTGTGAAAGATAATATAGGCATTTGTTGTTTGCATTTTATAATTTGTATAACTATATTTAGAAAATAGACAATATTATGGACTCCTTTTTTCAGGAAAAAAAATAGAAAAATGCTCTCCAGGCAAAATTTAAATTAAATATTCATCAACCCTAGGGAGAAAAAATAATATCCTTCCATGTTTACGGAAGATATGGGATAGAAGGAGGTTTTGTTTAATTTCGTTTGCATTCTCAGCTCAGTCAAGACAATAGGATTGCATTGTTGTCGTTAGCGGAACAATTCAAATGAAAAGTAACTTATCTACCATAACCTTTTCTTTAACTTGCCTCTTCCTTTTTAAAGAGGTAGTTTAAAAAGGCGAGAAAACCACAGATATTGGAAAATTACACGCACAATCAAGCTTGATGCGACATTCGAACTGCCAGATAATACAGTATTTGTAAATGCCGTCTTGACCGGAAGTCAAGTGATTCGAACGTAAAATCGTTCACGCGTGGATGAAACCACTCAGCAAGCGGCTTCCCTCTTTAATTACCTAGAGTTCGCTATCGATGGGTACAATCATATTCTTTTCAGATGCTTTTACTTTCATATGCAAAATGGGAAGCGGAAAGCGATAGTACAGTGGGACGATAAGAATCCAAAACACCGCTTTAGCTGAGTATGATGTTGCGCCAGCAGGCTCTGTAATAACACGTTTTGTCCCTATATTTTGAATATTTTGAAAACGTATTTTACCATTTGCCTGGATAGTTTCATTGTATGTTTCGCGAAACCATGAATAATTTAAGATCAGGCGTGCTAAATAACTCGAAAACGAATTCAAAGTACGGAAGTTACGCAGTTAGTAATGTCGTAGCCTAACAACTTCATGGAAGAGTTGTGAAATCGTTCGTAAATTCAACTTTCGTCACTATTTATCGGAAAAGTCAAACAGCGCAATGATCCTTCACCGGCAAAATGAGATAATTTGACGTGAGATAGAAACAGCTGTTAAACCTGCAAGTAGTTCAACATTATGAATAATAAAGTAAATTAAACCTTATGACATGAATCGTGAACTGGCAACCCGCCACCATGTCCATTTCGCTACAGTTTGACATTTCATTCGTACATGTGGAAAATGAAATGATGGGGTGAAAATTTAGATCTTCACTCAGAACAAAAGCGGCCCTTCTCACTGAAATAATGACAAGGCAGCACTATCGAAAGCTTTCAAAAACTCGTAATAATTAAACTCCATTTTAAATGACTGTGCATGAATAATATAATAGCTCTTAATTTCCCAACATAAACATCTTATAATGTGCAAGCTCCGTTAGCAAATTAAAACAGTTGCTCTGTTCAGATCTGTACCTTAGTTTAACTAGTCATTGCCACAGGGCAGATGAACAGTCAGTGAACACGACTTACCTGATGACGGGTAAAAGACGGCCAGGACAACTAGAAACGATGCAATCTGCATCCATGGACGTGCCATTTAGATAATCGTAGCTAAGTGCAGAGAAATGTCAAATTCTTTATGTCTCGGTGTCCCAGTTTGTCCTTTGCGTGTGTAGGTTAGACCTGTGAAAACATCAATCCTTTTTCACAGGCGTGAAAACTCTTGCTAAAGATTCTTGGTATTTATCACAACGACTGACTGTCACGACCGGAGATTGATCTAATGCGGACTGTACTCATAAGGCATCGTTACAGAGCGGTGCCAAGAATAAAACCACTCAAGGGGAAATAATGGGTGTGGACGGAAACATACGTAAGTAAACACGTCACTGATGTTGAGATTGTGTCATTACCTGGGAAGGGGTACAGAGAGGACAGTTTCTAGTTTCTACAGCTCCTTGAATGGAGGCGTAATCAGAGAAATTGTAACCATCAGCTTCGGCTCATTAACATAAAAATTCGCTTGGGTTTATTTAGAATTGAACTAAGCATGGTAATTTGGTGGTATGATACCTGCAAGTGTCGCGGTCAAGTCTGTTATCCCTCCCCTACAACATTGCAGTTGTCACGACACAGGAGAAGGCTTGGAAAGTAGTAGAACGTAGTGGATTCTTCGAACGGTTGATCACCATCGCGTACGTTTTCGTCGACAACGTACAAAAAACATAGGTCAGTTAGCCTGTTTATTTCTAATAATACCGACACGATTTTTCTTTTCGCTTCGAAGTAGAAAAATAATTATACATACCGTGAAGACCGTAAACGGAAGTCTCTAAAGATTACATCCTTTTGGGTTTTATGAGCTTTTCAAATGTAAACAAAAGAACAATAACTACTCTCTCTATTTATGAGTGAGAGGCGGCCTTTGATATCTGACGAGATGATATTTATTCACTCTTTAGAAGTGTTACGACTTTCATCTTAGCTGAAAAGGAAAAGACACGTAGAACCGGTAAAGGTATTCACTGTAGACGTGCCGTGTAGCTCATGTCTCATTTCAGCCTGCCAACCAAGGACTCGAAAGGAAATACTGTATTTCATAGCTGCCAAAGGAATTCCGGGTTAAAGGTGTTGGGGAGTTTAATCCAAATATGTTGTTATGAGCGCCGCAGACGATCGATTTAGCAGCCCACCCGTTAAGCCAACCTAACTAGGGCATGTACAGGAAACAGGATTTTGCGAGAACTTATTTTGAGTGAATATAGCGAGTTTAGGAAAGAAAAACAAAGCTGACAAGAGTCTTAGTTCCTGTATTAGGTCTCGTAGGAGCTGAGGAACTGAGGGACTGATTCAGATAAACGTAGTCCGATGGTAAGAAGATAAGTTCAGCGGCTATTGTCACTTGTGAATAAAAAAACAAGAAAGAAAGAAAGAAGCGCCATTGAACAAGCTAAAGAAAAGAAAACAATGAGCGTGGCATTTTGGTTCTTCACTTATTTTCAGTACATTACGATCAATAATTTAGTTCTAATTTTTAGGAGTCATTTTGCAAGTTTTTAACTACTTTTACGGTTAATTCCTGTAATATAAAGACGCTTAAAGGTTTAATAAATAGTTATTTAACTTCTTTGCCCAACTTCATTCTTAGGTTTTTGCCCTACTCTTAAACAGCAAGTATCTCCAAGATTCCGTTTCTTGAGCATGTACGTCCGTCTTCAACTGGCTAATTACAATTCTCTCCACAAAATCCTGATATGACTAGCTTGATTGTTCATGTTCTATTAATTCTCGCTCGCTCGCTTCGTCAGTGCCTCAAATATCGCTAATTTTAACCATTTCTTTAAAAAAAGTAAAAAAAAAAGGTACGTGTTTTCTCTCAAAGCTGGCTTCCCTAAAGATACTAAAATGGAAGTACTTACAGTGCTGACGCTGAGATTCAAGGTATACTAAGAACTGTACGATGATGATAAATTATATCTAAAACGGCGGTATACTTACGGTGCTGATAAATTATTTCTAATAAAGCTAAAGGTAGTTCTTTCGTATACAATGCTGATAATCTGATTTACTTCTGAAAAAGGCATACCGGAACGATTACAGAAGTTCTTGTTGAAAAAGGAATACCCTTCAGTGATGATCACTGATATTCTTGCTTAAGAGGACACACGCTTGAAGCTTAAAAATTCTTGCCGGAAGAAAGTTATTGGTTCGGTGCAAAATATATATGTACGCTTGATTATCATCTATTCTTCAGTTAACTGAAGGTGTACGTTGAGTGATCATAAATTAAAGTTTAAATTTCTAACTGGCTGCGCTGGTCCATGTTTTTAAGAGAAATGATATGATAACACTCATAAGTTTTGAACAGACGTGCATTATTTTGTTCAACGCCATCTCATAAACTGATAAATGCTTCATTTTTCAAAACTGAAAAAAAATGTACGTGCTTGACCACTTTTATAGCCTTCCAGGGTGCCAGATAATGGCATACACACGCGCAAAAGAGCAGGGGTAAACGAATGAGAGTCACGTCAACCTCTGACAATACGTTTTCAAAGGTCTCCCTTGCATTTGCGGGATGAAAACGTAGCAAAATACATGAAAATATTATTGTCCTCGCTGACGTTCCATTAGAGTAACAAAACCGGCGCCAGCATTCAGTTATAACTCGGACACGCATTGAAAAGGGTTTTGAAACGAAGTAGTTTGATACATTTCCAATAGGATCCAGGTTAGAAAGTTTTTTCATCGGGGCTTTTCATCGTTGTAGACGCTAGATGCGCGTCACCCTAGTTTGTTGATTCTTTAACTTTTCCATTCCATAGACAAATTAGTTTCCATACTGACAACTTTAGAATGCTTCCGGTACTTGACCCAACAGGCGTTAAAACCGGATCACTTTCGCAGGGTGGCAAAACTTGTTCATGCATGCTATGTGCATTTTATTTTAGAATATTACAGGAATTGTTTTTACACTGATAAAACGTTCGTGTCCCGGCAGTTCTGTGTCAGCTGTCCCACAGTGGTCATTATTCCTTCGGTTGATCATCTGTTTTGTGATGCCACATCCCGTTTTTTCGTTTCTTATATTTAATAAAGGTTACCAAAGTTACAGGGATTCTACTATCCCAAATCTAGAAAGGACAAGATTTTGGACTACCGTTTCGCATTCCCTTTATTTTCAGTCAATGGGGCTCTTCTAAATTGTTAATTAAAAGTATTTGAAAACTATCGACTCCCATCCCGGACTCTTAACCCTGACAGGCAACCTTCAGCGGAAAAGGAAATCCACTTCCTGTTTAAATATTGTCTGGGTGAAAGTCAATACTGGATTATTCAACTCGGATTTGAAAACATGCATGAATACTAAACATCAATTCACTGAAATGCGCGGATGGGTGAAAAAACGGATATTGGCATAATGAATGAAAAGCTAGATAAAGTGTCAGTCACACAAAGATGATATTACCGACCTGCATTTTGTGTTTTTCAAATTTTTAAAGGTGAAGCGAAACTGCAAACGAAAACTTCTACATATGTTCCCATGAATGGTATCGTTTAGTTACTGTGTTGAAACTTTCGAAAGTACTTATGATCACAATTGCAATTGTTGCTGTAATTTCAAAGATGTGAGGGCGTGCCACTCTTGAATGAAGGGCCAATACTGGAGCCTCTCTTACTTCTCAGATCATTTGTATTGTAACAACGAGATGGTTAATATGACAAAAATAACAATAACTGGGGCTTGACAATATTTTTCTAAAGAACTTCACTTTTTAGTAGATTCGTTTGTTTTAAGTCACGACAGAATTCCATGCGGCCTCGAATTTTCACCCATATGCAGTGGCTGTAGAGTAACTTCCAGCTTGTTTCAAACTTCTCGTTGCCTTTTAATCTGGTTTTCTTGGATATCGTTGTAGAATAATTGGAACTCTCGAGAACAATCCTTCGTTTTCCAATTGACTGCCCGAGGGACTGCTCAGTCAAATGCTCTTCGTTGAGTTCGTTCATGTTTGGTACCAGTCAAATTGAAGCTTCAACATCCTCCCCCGGGCAACCCCCAGGGCATTTGAACTTTGAAGATGGGCTTGTTCAAATGCCCTCCCCTTGGGGCAAAAGCCGTTCAAATGCCCCACCAATTAGTACGGAAATACCCTCTCCTCAAAAGCAAATTTCGTCTTTAATCAAACACCGTTCACGCTTTTCGGAGAGAGATATGCCGTAATGACACCATTGAAGACCCTTTTGAAAGACTTATTCGGTAGCAAAGGCGAAATACCCGAAAAAACGAACGGGCGTATTACGCTAGAACAAGAGATGAATCCGGTTCAAATTCTTCACCCGAGGCAACGTTCAAATTCCCCCTTCCCGGGCATGATGCACAGTCAAATGCTCGGGGGGAATGTTGAAGCTTCGATTTGACCGTACACTTTTCGGAACCAGAGGAAAAAAGGAATTAACGGCAATAAAAACATCCTAGACAGTCTAGTATAGTTATATTTCTCTTCTCTTCCAACAGTTTCTTGTAGGTAGGGCATTCAAACTTGTTGCTAAATAAACCTTAAACGGAAACGTTTTTGGCTGATTACTCTCGATATGATCCATTAGAGGCTTCGATAGGAAAACAGTGGTTACCGAAAATGATAACAATGCTTCCCGATATGTCATGAACAGCGACAGTGGTGAATAAATTTGACTAATATGAAGGTGTCTAAGAATAAATCAAAGATGTACAATAGAACAATGACGACGAGAAGAATAACGAGAAATGTCGGTTGAGAAATGAATTTAGTTACAAAAAGTAGTGTGATACGAGTTGCCCGCATATCGTAAATCGGCTAAACAATATTAGTATCACAATTTATATAGAAGAAAAGTGATAAAAATGACGATATCATTCAAAGTTATATACACTGAGAGAAGAAAAGATTAGTTAAGTGTGGCACCACATTTATCCACTTATATGTATCCTCGAAATTTAGAAATAGTTTGGTAACTAATAAGACACGCCGAAGGACAGTTGATGCGTGCGAGCGTACAGCCGGGACTAAAACAACTTATGAAACAGTATGGTACACATGACTTCCTAATCAGATAGATCTGAGTCAAGAGTCTACTAATCAGTGCTGAAACAACAACGGTGTGAAGATTTCTGGGGTTCAAGGCTGAAATGGGAAAGGGTAGGGTAAATCATGCTTGGTCCGGAGGTCACCCGCAGTCATACCACAAAATGGTTGAGGAGGAGAGGGGTTTGTGGGTGCATATTTATTAGTTACTGGGTCATTCACAATACAAAGCAAAACGTTGTGGGGATTCTCTTAACTGTTGTTTTCAGAAGCCAATTCAACTCTGTTGTTTGCGTTGTCTAGCAGTTGTCGTGAACGGGTACCAGTCGAGAAATCAGAGCGCGTGCTGAACTAGACGGGACTATGGTAAGCGGTCAGCGTGATGGCTAAAACCTCAATTGCTTTGGGAAGGAAAATAACTTTCTCATAGGATGGGCGCGTTAACAACATGTCATCATTTTAAGTCCCTCCTTAAATTTCTTTCCGCTTTCTGCGAAAACATGAAGCATGTTATGAGAAATCAATCTGAAGTGGGGCACGTCGATTTGTTCACGTTTATTATTATTATTATTATTATTATTATTATTATTATTATTATTATTATTATTATCATTATTATTATTATTATTAAAAGGATCATCTTATTATCTATTGAACACACAAGAGATGATTTAGATCGTCAAGGCCACCTGCCGACGACTGGTCTGAGCACAGATTAGCGACTGTCACAGATCAACGTGCTCGACAGTCTTCGCAGCCAATAACATCACGGCTTAACTGACAGACGACCAATAGCATTGCGAGTACGTCGACCAATCAGGACAACGACCAGGGATTTAGTCACTTGACTCTGACTCCGACTTCCGCTCAGGTTGTCGAAACGTCAGTCAAAGTCACCACAAACAGTCCTTCTCAGGACTACACCCACCCGGACGATCATAATTTACCGACTTATGATATGACTCCTGGGATCAAACCATTTAAAGTCTATTAGGGTTATCTCATCATTAACGAACCTGCTCCAAAAAGCATGAAAGAACCGATCGGTTTTAGAAATAATAAATACGACCTGAGAGCAAATGACGTTTTAAAACTACCAAAGACCAATACCACTACCTATGGCTAGAAATAGTGGAGTTTCCTGGCGCCAAAACTGTGGAATCCCATACTGGATTCACACAGAACCGTTACAACTTTCAAGACTTTCAAAAACAGTATCACAAAACTAGACCTGTGGGGTCTACCATAATTTATAACTTACTATGCCTATAGTGTATAGTATCAAATGTTGTTGTTTCTATCGAACAATTATTTGTAATTTTTAGCTCTATGTAAATAGATCTTAATATTTTTATACCGATATAATATTATTATTTTTATTTTTTAGTTTAATCATGTAGAATACCTGTAAACTAGCAGTGGCGACATGAGTCGCGGGAACGACTGCTTGCCACACAGCTAAGCCTGACACAATAAACTTGTATTGTATTCTATTTTATCCTATCTTTTTGAAAATCGAGCAGATTCGGGCAGAAAAGCTCCTTTTTAGCAAATGTTCGAGTAGAATAAGTCACTTTTCGGGCAGTATAGCCGGGTTTTCAAGTAAAAAGTGAACCAGCCTAAAGGCCAAGTAATACAGTAACATTTTCGTGCAACTTGTCGCGCAACAAATGTTGCGTTGCAAGTTGAAATTGTTTGTTGCGCGTTTTACCACGTGAAACAAAATTTCATGTTGCAGAAAGGAGACATCGCTTCTACTTTTTGCAACATGAGAACTTGTTGAACGCAGAGGCAGTAATACGCGCAACAAACAATCTCAACTTGCAAGGCAGCATTTGTTGCGCGACAAGTTGCACGAAAGTGTTGCTCGTATTGTTCATTTTAAAGAACCCTCGATAAAGTTCTGAAATCCCCATAACAAATTAATATGTTTACAAAAATAAACAAGAATAGGCCTAAGCTAGAACAGGATATCGTATAGCACTCAAACTTGTAGCCAGTTCCAGGCTCCGAGATCATGAGTGGGGAAAGCGTGAATTGAGAAAATAAGCGCAAAAAAACGCTTGGGGGCTGGGGAGAGATCCCTTTTCTCCAGCCGATACCAAGTGTAAGGAACGCACCGTAGATATTTTAAAAACGGTTTATTTGTAGGCAACTTTGACTTTGGGAATTAATTTTACATTCTCGTGACGATAAGCTTGACCATAACGGTGGTATCTGAAAACGACATTTATAGAGGATATTACACGGCGGCGCGAAGAGATGAATTTTACTTTGGAGTGGTAAAAACAACGTTTTACGAACGAGCCCAATGAGTGAGTAAAATATTGTTTTTTACCTCGAGAAAATAAAATTCATATCTTCAAGCCGCTGTGTAATTTTCTTTTTATTATATAGACAAGAGTGTTTTTGCACAAACAACAGTGTAAAAGCGAGAAATGACGTCATCGATATCCTCACTAGTGAGGATATGGAAAATACGCCACTCGAGTCCCGGATGTAGTTTCGTAGGAACTTTAGGAGTGGTCTATTTTCCAATAAAACACTCTTGTCTATATAATAAAAAGCAATAAATACACGGTATAACGAAGAAACTAATAAAGAAACACAAAAATATTTAGGAACTCTTACCGAACGGTGGGTAAAGGCCGGTAGATGGCAGAAAACTTAGATGCTAAACACAACTGCAACGCAGAGACTTAATCTGAATACGGTAGACAAATTTGAATTAATTTCCCGCGTAACTGTTCTTTATATACCAGAAAACTACCAGAAATGTAATTCGTCTTTTACACTAAGCGTCTATTTTCGCGTTCTCTTTCTAATTTTCGTGCCGTTCCTACTATCTGAGAGCCTGGAACAGGCTATCAAACTTGTAATGTGTCAGTCAAATCCAAGAATCGAACGCCTATCTCCCCCCTCCCCGCATTTGATCATGTTCAGTTAGTATGTTAATCTGCTCAATATCAAGTAATAATAATAATAATAATCATCATCATCATCATCATCATCATCATCATCATCATCATCATCATCCCCGGGCATTCAGTGACTTTTTTGAAAAAATTTGGTCAAATTCCCCACTACATGTATGTTGGCAGTTTACCCGGTCAAATGCCCCACGGGTTAGGGTTTCACAGGGAGTCAAATTCCCTACCCTGTAGAAAAGTAGGTATTGACGCTAGTATTAAACAAGAATTTTCCCATGTTTCAGGCGTCTTATAATTATTTAAACAATTTTAATATTCAAATAGCTGACCGCTTAAACAAAATTTGCGTCACCTGAAATCTTAAAACTCAATGGAGGATGCAATAAAACCGAAACATGCAATGTCTTTGTTAGGCAGTAACTCACTTTTTCATCGATGTAGCACCTTTTTATTCTTGTTTATTAATTAGAGCAGTTTTCAAATGAATGTCGTTAAAGCAAAACCAAAGTAATTATTCTGGCCAATCACAACAGGAACAAAACACAAAAGGAACTGACCAGTCAGAAATCGAAGCAAATACAAGTAATTGACGTTAAGCGCGGGAAAATGCGTGCGAGCAAGTCCGAACGATTGGTTTTGCTTTTTCATCTGATTGGTTGAGAAAGTGGCGTGAGCTTTTTTAATCAATCAGAGAGCGTAGTAAAGCAAAACCAAAGCAAACACAACATAACTTTCGACACTCAATTGAAAACTGCTCTATATAATCTGGGCTCTCTGACGAAGGTGTTATGGTTTTTGGATAGTTCACTATTGCAGCAAGCCGACATTGTTGAACATGGATGCAAACGGGTGCACCAGCGCTCAACAGCGAATAACGCAATATATACAAGATTAATATTACAATGATTCTGATCAATTGTACCAAATCCACATACCCTGAAGTATACTTTCTGTTTATGAACCGATTATGTAGCTTAAAATCTTTTAGGTTGCGACCGCTAACCGAACGTTCCGGCACCGCCGACCGGCGTGGCCTCCTTTCGCGTCAAATTCCCCACTATACGGAGCTAACCTTGCATCAAATGCCCGGAGTTTGCCCCGGGGGGATGAGCGCTCATGGATTTGAGTGATCTGACATAAGAAGAGAATTCTTTTTAATCGGTCACTGAGAGAATCTGCATTTTTCCACAGGATAGCAAAACAGAACGGTATGAAAACTTGGATTGGCTAATGCTGCGACGTCATCGTGCAAGGGATTGGACTGAAACGAGTAAAATCCGCGCAGGGTGAAAATGTTCCTTGAGGGATAAAGCGGCTGTCTCAGGCGAAGTAAAATTAACGTTTTATCCTCTGACGATGATACCATCGAGGCTAACAAACAATTCGTGCTGAGCCTGTGCAGTATGGACTGGAACTCAACTTTGAGTTAACTACAATTTAACTGTTAAGTGAATGGAGTCACGTAACATTCTGAAAATATTACTCGGGAGGGCGATTCAATTCTGTGGCACCAAAATCCTTTTTTATTCTTTATCTAAAATATTTAAAAAAAATTTCTTGTGAATAAAAATAGTATCTTTTCGTGTCGGTCGTTTGACATGTTTTTCCTAAATAGGGTAATTTAGCGTTCAAAAGGTGTTTTCGGTTAAAGTTAAGTAAACTTAGATTCCCTGATTTACCGAGTTTTAAAATTAATCGTGGGGCGCTGTCTCTTGTTTACAGTTAGCTGAACCTTGAACATCAGCTTTTAGTTACAATTAGGTTTAAAATAAAAATTGCACTGGGAAAAAGAAACATGATATGTTGTAGTTTATATTCAGTGTTTATTTTGTGAAGTTGCTCCGTTCGCACCGTAAAACTGACTTTTCAAAGAAATTTAGCTTTGAACCTCAATTTGATCATTGATAATTGCTCTTTCACTGTCAACATTGATTTTTCAGTAGGTTAGTTATGCAACGATTTCGAGTGGTATACTAAATAAAAAACACCTAAATGACGAGTTCACTGTTGTTCACCATGTTTGTTCTTACTGATTGGTAAATTTGCTGCACCATTTTTTGGCGCACACTTCTCGTGTTCACCACCTGTTTAAACAGCTTTTTAAATCAACTGACGCCCACTTTCACTGGGGCCTATTACGATGGCAAAGGATTGAACAGTGAGCACATACATCACCAGGGGATTTGGCAAATTTTATTTCTTCATTAAAATTAGGTGAATGTCATGAATATCGAAAATTCTTGTAATAATCAGCACAATGGAAAATTCAGTCTCAAGAATCGCTCGTTGGTGAAGGAAACTGCCTACATTATACTGATGAGTGAAAAGGCCATCAGCGCAGCTTGTTTTATATTTTGTGATGTTTAGCAATAAACTGCAAAATTTCTGTCGAGCTAGCGGCGCTAGTCATTTCCAATCTTACACTGTATATGGCGAAAACGTGCGCAAACAGCCGCGGTTGAAAAGGAGAACGCCAGTGGGGAGAACGCTACGAGAGTTCCCTGATAGTGAAAGGTCGCGCGTATTTAGTTGTGGGCCGTGGACTGTCGTCAATATTTTATGGTGTAAATTGCAAAAATTGTCTATCCCTCTTTTAAATTAAACAATCTAAAAATATAGCCTTGAGGCACCAGTTTCTATGTTACATGAAATGCGGAGATTTCAATTTGTCACCGTGAGCTGTGATCAATGTGTCCGCTGTAATTGCGTGAACGATCCTGTTTTCTGACCTCCTTTCTCCTTCTCTTTGTTCGTCCTATTGATCCTGGGAAACTACCAAAATAAATGATAAATTATATGCAAATTACTTGTAACAACGGCTTTAATCATCAACAAAGCACTGGACATTTTACATTTGTTTACAGTGATAACTTAATCGTGAGTCAAAAGTGAAGTGATTTTGCCACTGTGTAGAGTGAGCAACAAAATTAAATAGAGGCCACAGGGCAAAATTCGCAATGCGTGGCATCTCCGCGGCAAATTTCGTTTTATATTATTTGTCACAACGAAATTTTATGATTTTTTTCCACAGTATGCTGCTTGCGCGTTAAGAGAGCGTTAATTAATTTTTCAATCTTTTTTCGCATTTGAATAGGTCATTACTTTTTCGTGGCGCTGAACATTCTTTTAATCTCGCGGTGCAGATTAGCAACCCGGCCACCTGTTCACTTCCAGGGTTTGCGCACAGGTGGTTTGACAATTTCTAATCCAATCTCAGTGAGAAAAACTTCTTATAAACATGTTTTGTTTTCTTTCCTTTTTTTAACTGGTGGTATTAACATATTAAAGCAGCCGAACTTTTCACCGAAAAAGCAACACGCGACAGTCAGGAATGCTTCAACGAGAGGTGAAGTTGCCTGGCAATAGAGCGTCAGAGGATGGCGAAAAACAAAGCCGTAAATTACCATTCTTTGCGCTTGGATTTTCAAAGGCTCTAAACAACTGCAGGTACAACACGACTAGGCGTAAATACGCAGTCAAAATAACGCGTGTGTCACGCTTATCATCAGTACTGATCGTATTCCCCTGTTCACTGGTAATTGAAATGTTATATCGCTCTGTTAACTTCTGGCTATTGGACATCACCGCCAGTCTGCTGGTTTTTATTAGTGCTTGGTATGGGAAAATAACGAGGCGGAGTATAAAACTCACTGAAGCTAGCGAGGCATATTCCTCGGCTGGCAAAGAGAACGGGTCAGGAAATGAAATGATCAAATGGCATCTGGGCACAACTTTACGGCGCTTGTTTTTCTACACAGTCTACTTCGCGTCGATGGCCGCGTCGGTTGTCCTCTTTCAGTCGCATCCATACTTCATGATCTTTGTGCAGCACATCACGGTGATTTTCTGTATTTTAATGGCATTTCTCCAGTGGTTCCGACCGCATTTAGCCCTGTGTTTAGGAGGTCTCTTCTCGATAACTTGGATTGCGAGCGCCTCCACGACGTTCCGTTGGGTCATAAATGACATAGTCATCGCCTTGTTTTCGTTACTTGTTAGCCACGTACATTTTCAAAACTTTCCTTCCCTGCAAATGTTCTTGTGGCTTGCAGTGGCGTATGACATCTGTCTGGTGAACACACTATCCAGAGGTTTGCCGTCCTTGTTCAGCGCGGGGGGTTGCGATACGTTGCTGTGCAATGCATTCGAAATCAATAACGAATGGGAACTTCCAACAATATTTACATTTAAGATAGGTCCTCGGGAAGGGCACGTATTTCTAGGTGCGGGCGACATCATTATTGGCTGTATGGTAGCCAACTTTTCTCAGATGTTTTTCAGATCTTCAAAATACTTATCTGGAACAGTTTTGAGTTACGCCTTGGCCATCGCGTTGTTGAGCAGAGTCGAGGAAGAGCCATATCCGGCCTTAGTGACCATTGTTCCTTTGTGCAGTTGTCAGCTGATAGTTTCGGCCATTTTGTCACGTAAAGCGAGACGGTTATTTTCTTTCAAATGCTTGGAATCTAAGGAGACGGTAGGAGGCTTTGGCTGGGAGTTAGAACTTTTGATTTAGGGCGAGTTGTTGTTGTTGTTTTTTTTTTGGGAGGGGGGTGGGGGGAGGGGATGCCGGGTGAGGGTAATTCTAGTATTCCGAAAATGCAAAATGCATAAAGCCGGAAAATCCTTCGTTTTAGTGTACAGTTACCATTGCATCAGTGATAGTTGACGGGGTGTGTACGTTTTCTTTTCTTCTTCTTCTTGTTTTTTTTTTAAATTATTATATTGTTTTTATTGTTTTACGTCGCCAACTGAAAGTTCATTTTTAGAAGTTACAAGCTCAAGAGGTTCGGAAGTTTTAATAAAGAGCGAAGTTAGAGAACTGGAACTTGGCTCATCGGGTCGTCATCCATGTAACTTCTTTTGGGATATTTTGTACCAGGAGTAAAATAGTAGATTCCGCTTAAAGGAGCCGTGTCACGAAATTTAGCAAGATTCAGCCACTAAGGACCTGGCCACGAAATTGAGCGAAACATAAAAATAACCCCTTACCACCATTTTCACTACTACGCGACTTTTCTTTTCAAAACATCTCTGAGCACTTTGCAATACGCTTCCGTCAATCATACCTTTATATGGGAAGTGTGTGATATTACCGCAATTGAATTGAGCTCGAAGGAATAAAGATGGCGCCAAATTATCCCGTAAATTTGCGCTGGCGAGTCATATATTGACTAGTAAGAGGCTTTAGAGTCGTTGATGTTACAAGAATACTTCACGTTTGGCAGATATTTGTAAAGAAATTTCGACATTTCTTCAGAATTAAATACCCGCTCGGTGGATTATCCTATGTGGCGGATGGTAAGCTTGCGTTTAATCTCGTGAATAAGAGGGGTATTGAATGGTCCTTCAAATTTTCAAGTGCTCGCAAAATTTGCTCTTTGCTCGATTTGCTCGCAAAATTTAGACGAGTGCTCGCTTGCTCGTGCTCGCAAAATTTTCGCAAATGCTCGCATGCTCGGATTCTCGTTAAAATTTGCCAGGTTGCTCGAAATTCAGTAAATCCCGCTTTGTGTAGGTTTTCTGGTACAGAAATAAATTTATTTCTGCATGGTACTCCTATGAATTCGACTATCAAGTTCAGTTGAACGCACACGACAATAACAAAAGTTAACATATATGTTATTCTTAAGACCGTGAATACAATTGCTATATGAAGTCTGAAGGAATACACCTGAACGACGAATTTGCGTATTATGTTTGGTCAAATGCCATCAAATACACAATTCAATCAATTAAAAAGGCTATGCAGACGATTTACAAAAATCATTAATCACAGTGGTAGTGTGTCGGATTGAAAGGATGGGAGATATAATTTCTGATCGGAATAACGCGGGATAGGGGGCCAGTTGGTTGGACATAGTAAGCCGTTTTCTCACAACCATCTTCAGGTGAATCAATTTCTGACGCCACGATTTATATAAGCTTAATTCGCTGCACTGCAATCCACTCGACCGACCTTCCTTACGTCCACATCGGAATATGCACTAACCTTCTTTGCTTGTTACGGCAACATCGTATACAGTCATTTTGTTTAAAATATAAAATACACCTACCGATAAACTTGTCCGAAATGTCGGCCATGTAAAGCTCTCTACAGCACTGCATGTTGCGATAGGTCTGTCATTGTTACAAGGACGTTCGCGTTGGGCACATGGGAATGACGTCATACAATACATACAATACATACTTTTGTTATTTTTATATGTATTTTTATTATTTATATTGCTAATCACCGTTTTATACCAGCTGTTCCTCTGTGTTCAGCTGATTGGTTTTTTATCGGGGTAAATAAAGACATTATTACGATATTGCAAATTCCCCACTACTACCCTCGGGGGAATACAAGATCAGGTAAATTTGAGGTAAATTCTCAGGGGTCGGGGCGTGAAATGATCGCAAAGTTTCGGTACTACTACGCGCACTCCGGCGGACTAAGAAGTGCTCGCTGCTCGCCGCAGTTGCATTTTCTAAAGTGCTCGCTGTTCGCAAGACAAATTTGATCATTGCTCGTGCTCGCAAAAGAAAACTCAGCGCTCGCATGCTCGCAAATGTTCGCAACGACCATTCGATACCCCTAATAAGCTAAACCGACGTGTGAAGTATAATTCTAGCTTTTCTGACCTGAAAATAGCACACGACATGTTATTCACCACGAGTATAATCAGGCAATATCCCGAAGTGTACGAGGACGAAACTCAGGAGTGGATAGAGTATGCAACGGGAAAACGAATCATGATCAGCGTGCGATCAATCGATTCGTGAAGAAAATGGGTTTGACAAGAAGAAAGCTGAAGAAACGTACGTATAACTTGTTGGATTATTTTTGCAAGAAACACTGCTAATTCTAGTCACCTATCACCCGAGGAATGGAATGAAAAACAAAGCATAAGCGCTTTATAACGTTTATCGTTCTACGTGAATGTTAACGATGTGACATGATAGCAAGAAAAATCTGAAAAATCGTTATTTATAAAAGCGGGAACGGGGAAATATCAAGGAAAATATTTAAGCACAGTTTCATGTTTACTTCTTCGTTATAGCTCACTGTGATTACCATAGAACGTGATAAGCGAAACAGGGCGATGTATCGTCGTAGGTCATCGCTAAATTTCACCGAGAACAGTTGCTACTTCTAGATGAATCCAGAAGAAGAACGAATAGTATCCCACAATCCTTTGCCTTGTGGAATTTCATGAAGATGGCGAATGTCTTGTGACACATGGCGAATTTTGCCTGTTTTCTTTCTGGATTTTATCAAAGATAAAGCGTTTCGCTGGGGATAGCACACTTCAAAACACAAACTTACAACTTTCGTCATGAAATAGGTGTTGTTTCTTTTGAATTTAGCACATCAGAAATAGGTTTTTTAGATAATTTGAATAACAATGTCTCACGCCATCCGTTGCCACCGCTTCAATGAGTAGCACGAAGTTAATTATAGGTCTCTTTATGCTTGAGTAATTTACAAGAACAGCGAAATTCTGAATAATTAAAAGGTATTTGGACAACTCTCTACCATGGTGACCCTTAGTGAGCGGACAGTTTCAAACTTCTGAAGGTTCGAAAATGGTCCAAATCCTTGCAATTTCGAGTATCACGTTTTAACTCACATGGCGATTCCGCAATAAATATAATAGAGTAATAAGCAGGGTTAAAGGAGTTTAATTGCGCCTTTTCCTTATTGTGCTTTCTGCGCGAGCAAGGAGTGAATTAATCGTTTTTGTTTTGTTAGATAAACTCAAAAGGAGCCTTGAAGATTACCAGTTATTAGCAGTTGCTTTCTCCTTGAGTATGGTCAACGGGGTGACAGATATCACTATTTATGTCTCTTCTTGAAATGGTCGAAGTAGTCTGACACATACTTCTATATCGCCAATCATTTTTCCAGTTAATTGTACGTTGTCCTGTGCATTCAAAAACTACTCGAGGAAGAATTCGAGGAAGCGAGTTTAGAATACATTACTTACAATCATCAACAACATCCTCGTGTGTAAACACATGATAAAACTCGCAGGATCTCGTCTTTAGCAACAAATTCGAATCGATGATCGGTACATGACAATTAAAAATATACTCACGGCGATGTTGCAACCGTGATTTATTTAAATCAAGTAGGACTGCAGAAACCGACGAACTGTTCTTCAACTGAGCGATCATCGATGTACTTCGAGAACAATCAGACCCTTCATTTGGGAAAACTGTCGAGGAAACTCTAGCGAATTTCCTTGCAATAAAGTGCAGCACACGCAAAACCTTTCAGGTGAACACCAGAAGAAGAATGAATGCTATCCCACAATCCTAATTTCCTCATGGAATTTCATGAAGATGGCGAATGTGTTGTGACACATGGCGGATTTTGCCTGTTTTCGCTTTGGATTTTTTCACAGATAAAGCGTTTTGCTGAGGATAGCACACTTGAAAACACAAACTTGCAACTTTCATCATGAAATAGGTGTTGTTTTTTTAGATAATTTGAATAACAATGTCTCACGCCATCCGTTACCACCGCTTCAATGAGTTGCACGTAGTTAATGATAGGTCTCTTTATGCTTGAGTAATTACAGAAACAGTTAAAATCTGAATAATTAAAAGGTATTTGGACAATTTTGTACAAAAGTGACCCTTAGTGACCCGACAGTTTCAAATTTCTGAAGGTTCGAAAATGGTCCAAATCCCTGCAGTTTCGAGTATCACGTTTTAACTCACATGGCGATTCCGCGACAAATGTAATAGAGTAGAGTTTAATTAATTGCACTTTTTCTTTATTGTGCTTTCCGTGTGAGCAAGGAGTGAATTAATTGCTTGTGCTTTGTTGGATAAGCTCAAAAGGATCCGTGAAGATTACCAGTCATTGGCCGTTGCTTTCTCCTCGAGTATGGTCAACTGAATGACAGATATCACTATTTATGTCTCTACTTTAAATGGTTGAAGTAGTTTGACATAAAACTTCGAGATCGCAAATTATTGTTGCAGTTAATTGTCCATTGCCCTGTAAATTTAAAAACTACTCGAGGAAGAATTCGAGGAAGCGATTTTTGAATACATTGCCTACAATCATCAACAACATCCTCGGGTAAACTCATGATACAACTCGCTGGATCTCGTCTTTAGCAACAAATTCGAATCGATGATCGGTACATGACAATTAACAATATATTACTCACGGCGATGTCGCTGCGATTTATTCGACTCAACTGCGATTTATTCCAATCAAGTAGGACTTCACAAGCCGACGAACTGTTCTTCAACTGAGCGATCATATCATCGATGTACTTCGAGAACAATCAGACCCTTCATTTGGGCAAACTTTCGAGGAAACTCTAGCAAATTTCCTTGCAATAAAGTGCAGCATAGGCAAAACCTTCCAGCTGAACACTAAATTCTTCCATTGGTACGCAGTAGTACTAGCCCAGACGCGTTATTACGAAACAGAGTATTCTGCGTTGTAACACGTTACAAACGAAGCAGCCGCCATTTGAGTGAAACTCATTCTATCGGTCCCTCAAGAGACTGATGTCGTCACTTCAGATTTTGATAATATAGTTGAAAATGCAAAGGATTGTGGGATACTATTCATTCTTCTTCTGGGTGAACACTAAATTCTTCCATTGATAGGCAGTAGTACTAGACCAGACGCGTTATAACGAAACAGAGTATTTTGCGTTGTAACACGTTACAACCGAAGCTGCCGCCATTTGAGTGAAACTCATTCCATCGACCCCTTGAGAGACTGATGACGTCACTTTAGAGTTTGATAATATAGTTGTAAACGCAAAGGATTCTGGGATACTTTTCGTTCTTCTTCTGAGATGAATCAGAACTTCTCAGACTCTTCTATAAATAGCAACTGTTCTCGGTGAAATTCAGCGATCCTACGACAATACATCGTCCTGTTTCCCTCATCACGTTCTTTGGCAATCGTCTTGAGCTATAGCAAAGAAGTTAACTTGAAAGTAAGCTTAAATATTTTCCTCCTTTCCCCGTTCCCGCTTGTAGAATAACAATTTCCCTATCATGTCACAGCGTTATATGATATATGTTTACATTCTCGAAACGTAGAACAACAAATGTTACAAGCGCAGTATAAGCTTATGCTTTATTTTGTTTTTTCAATTCATTCCGGAGGTGATAGGTGATTAGAATTAGCAGTGTTCCTTCCAAAAAATGCGACAAGTCATACGTACCTTTCTTCTTGTCAAACCCATTTTCTTCGATTCACGAATCGGTTGATCGCACGCTGATCATGATTCGTTTTCCCGTTGCATACTCTATCCACTCCTGAATTTCGTCCTCGTACACTTCGGGATACTGCCAGATTTATACTCGTGGTGAATAACATGTCGTGTGCTATTTTCAAGTCAGAAAAGCTAGAATTATTACTTCACACTCCGGATTAGCTTATTCACGAGATTAAACGCAAGCTTACCATCCGCCATATAGGATAATCCACCGAGCGGGTATTAATTCTGAAGAAATGTCGAAATTTCTTTACAAATGTCTGCCAAACGTGAAGTATTCTTGCAACATCAACGACTCTAAAGCCGCTTACTAGTCAATATATGACTCGCCATCGCAAATTTACGGGATAATTTGGCGTCATCTTTATTCCTTCGAGCTCAATTCAATTGCGGTAATCTGATCACACACTTCCCATATAAGGTATGATTGACGGAAGCGTATTGCAAAGTGCTCAGAGGTGTTTTGTCGCGTAGTAGTGAAAATGGTGGTAAAAACATCGACGAAAGGTTTTATTAAATAACACAGCAAATACAAAAGAACAGATGGGCCAAATTGAAGAAGATTAACACCGGGATTGATGTTCAGCCTAACAGTTTTTCAAAGTTTATCTTTCTTGTTTGTTAATTGAAACATAACGCTTGGGATAGATATTTGTTTGTCACAAGGCTGTAATTTTGTCATTTACACGTAATTTCTTCGCTAACGTTAAGTTAAGTAGCGAGTAAGGGCTAGTGCTTAGAAAAACTAAACAAATTGGACTGGACTGCCGTGACACAGCCCCTTTAATCGAATATCGGAAATTTCGATAGAGAAATGCCAGTAAAGAAAATAAAGAAAATATTTGCTCCCAGATAGGGTTTTTGTGTCCTTCTCCGATTTCATCTTGGAGAGAATTTGTTCTAGGGGGACTGGATATTGGTAAGAGAAGTTGGTTCCCCAACCCCCTCTAGTGGGGTCATCATGTGACCTAGCACGTCATACAGATCTCGTGGTCAGTCTTTGAAGCTCGAATTCGAGTCAAGACGTGGATGTGTTATTTATTGTGGCCCAGTAACAGAGCTCAGGCAAAGTAGCATTTGGGATAATACATTTAGGTTGGAACGAGGGGACATAAAGAAATGGATTACAGCTCTTAGTTCATACATGAGATGTTTTTTTTTTATCAAACATATATTTTATTTCTTGTGCCGCCAGTGTGGGTGAAAAATAATCCCACCTCATTGGTGAAAACACGGCAACGTAAAAAAACGAGAATAAATCAAATTAGTTGAATGAAAAGCGTTCATTGATACCGTAGGGATTAAGAGTGGCGACTTGAAAGAGGAACTTACCTTATGAAACTAATCTATTCTAGTTTTTTTTTCTTTAAGTTGTCATATTTCGCGTAGGTCAACCGTTCTACATTAAAAACCATACACAACCCACAATTCCTTGATTCGCTCTGACGAAGGGCTAACGCTCGAAACGTCAGCTTTCAATGTCCTACGGTGGCCAATCTACCTTACCAACGCAGTTGATAAATCTGAATTTTTGTGTTTCACTTCCCCACCGACGCAGTACCACAGTTTCTATAGAAACTAAACCGCCTTACTAATTTTGGGGGGACAGAGTTATTTGTAGAACTCGGTGACGTTTTGTTCGAATCCGCCGCATTACCGCGTCAGTCTTAGTTACGGTGGCTAATCATCCTGTATGTGCCGCTGCTGTGATTACAAAACGGCTAGAAATACCTACTTCGTGCAACCTACTGACTGTAAGCAAGTCGATATCTAGTGGCTGGGGTCTGACCTGAATATACTACAAACATACTTAAAAACACACATCACTTTTTTATCGTCAGTTTCGGGAAAACGGGCATAAACCTTCCGACGACGGATAACTTGAAAATGATTGGGGTCAAATGTACTCAGACACTTTTGTTTCTTTTGTTTTCGTAATTTGAGTTCACATTTTATATTCTTTTCTACAGATTTTTTTTTAATGTTGATCGGAATCAAGATCAATGGAAAAACCATTTTTAATTTACCTTACACTTTCGTTCCTTAGTCAAACCTCCGTTTTAGTATTGTCTAACCCATGTTAACACCGTGGATGAAATGTTGATAGTTCTTTCCTTTCTGTGGTATTTTTATGCTGTACCATCCTTTTGTTAGGCTTACCATACTCTGTTTGTGTGATGTGCTGTGCATTTATAATGGCCATATCGGTTTACGCACTAGCAAAACTCAGTCTAACCGTTATTTTGAAATCAAATAAAAGCTACTAAGCAGTACTGTCCTCCCCTTATTGGTTTCAACTTTTGAGTCTGCTGATGTAACCGGCAAAGTGGAGGCTACTAAGCAGTTCTTTTCTTGAGTACTGTTTAATAGGGAACTTAAGATTTGAATACGAGTATGAGTTTTCAGTTCCAGTTTGCAGGCTTTACATTATGTCCCGTCATCACATCACATACCAGTCTCTGAAGCTTCCTCCTTCAGTGCTGGTAAACGACACAAAGGGTTAGGTCTCTGGAAACGTCACTTGTTGGAAATTCAAAATCGTACTCGTACTCAATCTCGTACTTGTAGTCCAATCTAAATTTCGCTATTACGTTGCCAACGCGTTAGTCGGTCGGTGCTAACTTTGGATAAAATACCCGAGTAATCTTTGCTCAAATGTAACTTATCACTTGAGCAGTACTATCATGCGGTAGCTTCTTATTTTGCGGGTAATGGTTCTAAGCTTTGATTGCCTGCATGAAATCCTAAAGTCTGCAGTGCAGGAGGTTTTTAATTTGGCATGAGGACATTGGATTAATTAGCGTGTGTCATTTTAGATTAGAATGACTCCTATTCTCTTGGTCGCTTTTTAGGGCTTGAAAAACCAAGAATATTCAGCACCTTGTCGCTAATGAATATTGCATTTTAGATTTCTTGTTCTTGAGATTTCTGTCAATAGCAACGGGCATTTTGAATCTCTACGAGAGCTCTCTGCAGCGCGGAAACATAACGTTCCTCAAGCTCTGTTGTCAGGGGACATTCAAAGGCCTGAAGGATTAGAGAAAGAATTTCAAACAGCTTGCTGGAAGATTGTATGCGACTCTTTGACTTTCCTTGAACTGAGGAGCTGTTTCCAGTCTCTTCTCTGTCATGAAACTCCGCTTGGAGTTTGCTGGCGTGATCCCCATTGGAGCGGTTTGCACCAAACGAGCATGATTCTGTTCCAAAGACAGTACAATCCATGTTATATGAAGTGTTATGAGTGCTGATTAGCTGAATGGTGTTGTCTGTGACGTTCTGACTGGTTACAACAGTTGTACCATAATTTAAGTCAGTTTGACCGATTTGCAGGCGCTTGTTTGCTGGAAAAGTTGAAGAATTGCTCTGCACTTGTACTCCTGGAATACAAGGAGGATTGCATTCCAGGAGTATTCCAGGAGTACAAGTGCTCTGGTATTGCGCTCTCCTTTCGAGACGTGATGACTTTTGAAACGTTGATAGATCTTGACAGAAGTTGAGGTCTTCGTCAAAAGGAGGCTGTAAAGCAGGCGACGGCCTGTCACTTTCATCCGGGGCGAAGACAGCATTGTCTGCCTGGTAAGAAGGGCTGTGAGTGTTTCCACAATTGGGACCCAAGATGCCGAGAAGATCATCCAGATCTTGATTCCAGACAGGATCAATACTATTGCTAGCTTCTGTTAACTTCATCTCTGTGCTTTGATCAACGCTGCTCCTAAGTAAGAGATATTGAGTGGGTTATAGGGGATAGATCACGGTAGTTTGGGGGATATTGGAAACGTGAAAATAATGAAATTATCATAATGGATGAAATTTGGCTCGAGTAACCACAGGGCCGCCATTTTGATTTCTGTACGCGTAGTCAGGTTCAGGTGAGGTCTGGAACCGATGCCACCATTTTTAAGTGAAAGGATCTGGAACCGAAGCCTTCGAACCCCCAATTCGGTCTTATGATTTCTTTGTTCCAGACCTCACTCGCAGACCGCGTATATTATTCAAAATGGCTGCCGCTTGATAAAGAAAACGAACACCAATTTGATGTAAGGGCTGTCCCTGAACGAACAAAGCTTATCTCCACGCACATGCCTATAGACTAGTCTAAACTTGATTTCTGTCATCCAGAAAGTTCTTAACTTTCTTTTCAGCTGAGCAATTTTGTCTATCGTATCTGAGCTCCAGGGAAGGGGGGGGGGGGGGGCTGTTAGGATTGGAGATATTTAACACAATTCTATGACCAACAGTTGCAGTTCCTCCTACTTGTAGTAATACGGGTTCAACCTTTTCCCTTCAACTTAATGTTTTCTTGGATAGAAGCCAGGGAATATGTCATAGGAAACTTGTCTGAGTCAGGATCTCTCAGGCATCGTAAGTGTTAAAATGAATGCAACAACGACAACAACCTTATTTCGGTATTCCCATTTCTAGACGTGGTGTTACCAATACAATTACAATAAACAACAAGAAAATCATACGTTTACAATAAATAAATCTATTATAAATTGAGATATACATATTTGTAAACAACCACGAGAATTAATGATGTCTCATTCTGTTTTTCATTGCATATGCATTAAAGAACAAATAAAATAAGATGTGTTTTTTTGTCCACTGAATAAAGCGTACGATGAGAGCAAATTCTTAAGTTTTAAGGAGTTTTTGGGATCGTGAATCTTCCGCTTTCAATTCCTAAGCTGTGTTTTCCTATCCTGGTGGATAAAATCAGAGTATCTCGTTTTGTTTTACAAATGGAATAAAATTTAAGCTTTTTATTTGCTTTGATTAATTTGAGTTGGTGTGTTTTAAGATGTGCTTAAATATCTACATCTACATTCTACACTTTATAAAGTCGGTAAAAATCGCAAGATATCACACCAACTGTAAAAATCTAAATAAAACTAACTAACTAATTAAAATTCATTGAACTTTGTATTTTCAATGATAATCTTCCTAGTTCATTTCTTGATGCTACATTTGGTGAACGTTTGTTGACGCCTACGACACCTAAATTTTTTAGACAGTTGTGTTCCTTTTTCTGGTAAGAACTTCAATAACCCGCCATCTTGGGTAAATAAATAAATAAATAAATTAATAAATAAATAAATGAATGAATGAATGAATGAATGAATGAATGAATGAATGAATGAATGAATGAATGAATGAATGAATGAATGAATGAATGAATGAATGAATGAATGAACGAACGAATGAATGGATGGATGTAAATTCCTCTACCTGCGTCTTTTTGCACGTTTCTTTGTGTTGGTCATGACGTTATATTTTAGAATCTGTAGCTGTAGTTTCCGGTTAATACATCCTGGTAGCACGCAGTCCGATTTTGTACATTGAAATCCATGGTCGTGTGCATTCATTGTAGGACAGGCATCGAACACTGCTGGTTTATTCATTGTAGAAAACATCTTAGCTGCGAGGAAATATCTAGAACAAAAGTTTTTACTTGTCAGGAAACATACAGACCTCCACAGTACGGACACTTTACTCAGCAATTCATATAAACTCGGTCTCTATAGAGCGGTTTCGTGTTTGCCTTGCTGCAGCGGTAATATCACATCTAGGTGCACTACGGGGTTAAACAGCGCACCTAGGATGCGAACGTAACCTACGGCACTTTATGTATGTAAAATTCAAAACCCTATAAAAGTTACGGGAAGAAATAGTATATCAAAAAAGGGGGGTTTAAAAAAGATTAAAAAAAAGACAAATAGCACTCTTGCAGCTCCTACGATATCCCCCTTTCCAGGAAAAATTTATTGCAAAACAACAACAAACTATTTAACGAAAGTTGTTTCATTGAACCAACAGGTGTTAAAAATGAAAAAATATTTTCACACATATATCGATAATCTAAAGACAACAAATTGAAAGAGTTTCCTTTCGAATTACTTTATAGAATACTGAATTAACTTATAGAAGTATGGCCCAGCTATTTTATATCAATAGTGTGTATGTTCATGAAGCGTTTGAAAACAGTTATTCTATTTTATCAAGAGGCTAGTCATGTACCAACCGCTCGCGAATGGGCGAACTAATAAATTTTATAAATTTTGCGACCATGGTTAAGTTCCTACGCTTGCCTTGATATGTAAAATTTTGAGTCTAAGGACACTGACAATTTATGGATAGCGATCCCAAATTACTTCCTTTCAGAGTATGCATGGAGGATTATCCTTCATTCGAGAGCTATTGCAATATTTTCAGGAACTTAAGAACAAGACCAAAATTTTTTAAATGATACTACTTTCAAATGATAGCAGCTATCCCTTCAGATTAAAAAAAGATAGATAACACCCATGCAGCTCTCAAGATATTTCCTTTTTTAGGAAAAACTTGTTGCAAATTACAACTAACTATTTAACGAAAGTTGTTTCATCGAACCAACAGGTGTTAAAAATGGAAAAATATTTTCACACATAGATCGATAATGCAAAGGCAACAAATTGACACAGTTTCCTTTCAAATTACTTTATAGAATAATTAACTAATCTACCTATGTCCCAGCTATTTTATATAGTGTGTATGCTTTCTGTTCGCCGGTGAGATGTTCATGAAGTGTCCGAACACAGTTATTCTCTTTTATCGAGAGGCTAGTCATGTACCAACCGCTCGCGAATGGGGAAACTAATTTTATAAATTCTGCAACCATGGTTAAGTTTCTACGCTTAGCCTTGATATATATATATATAATATTTCAAAAACGAGTGCGAGTGGTTCATCAGGGTATCCAAACCCCGAGAAACAGGTGAAAGCCCAAGGCCGCAGGCCGAGGGCGTTTTTTGTTTCGAGGTGTTTGGATACCCTGATGAAGCACGAAGCACGAGTTTTTGAAATGACTTCTCAGTCGCGCATAAAACAACAAATAATCAACACTTTACTGACAAGCAAAATTTGTTTGCTTTTGTGTGCAAAAGCTTGTGATTAGCACGTGGTTGTTTGCAATACCGTCAAAAATGCCACGTTTTTTCGCAAACCATTTATGGTAATGCTTATATTTGCATTAGCGTCCTTTCCAATCGCGACAAAACTACCTTCGGAATCATCCTGTTTCGACTGCAAGAAAGTTGTAGAGACAAAAAATCCTTACTGGCCTTGTGCAGGCCTTAAAGAGGCAAGTGAAGCGAGTAATAAAATTTGCTG
Source organism: Siderastrea siderea (assembly GCA_964030785.1). NCBI lineage: Eukaryota > Metazoa > Cnidaria > Anthozoa > Scleractinia > Rhizangiidae > Siderastrea > Siderastrea siderea. Next base: position 49,505,972 of record OZ034972.1, read on the forward strand.
TTATCAAGCCGGGAAGGGCATGAATTCAAAGATTGCCTTCACCGAGTGCGAAGACTTGAAGAACAGTTGGAGCTTTCCCAGTAAGTCTCAGCATAGGAAGCCCAAGCATAATATTTGAATATCATTAAAAATGGCGTTTCAAAATATAAGACTTTGTATGGGATTTCGAAGCGAACATTTTGAGCAATACATAACAACGAACTAACTGAATAAAGTTCATGAAACATTACATGGTGTTGTTTGCTATCCTTACAAAGCATTTTGAGCAGTTTTAGGTCCATTTACGTAACTGTGTTAGTACGTGTATAATACATTGACAAGGAAGGAGTCATTTGGCCCGATTTAGCCACTATCACCGCTCGACACGTTTCGGAATTCGCTCGAATTTACCCACAAATATAGTTCGGGCTCCCATTCTGACTTAGCGACGTGACAAAAGGAAGACATACAAGTGATTTTCTCAAAACCAATTGCACATACCTCGTGTCCCAAAAGAATTATCCACTGCACAAAATCATAATAGCATCTCAAAATAGGCCGCCAGGGATGCGTGAGGATCCCGATAGCCCCGTTTGACCGCGGTCGGCACTGGACACCAGTCAAATCATGCCCTTATCGGGAGGGACACGCTCGTTTTGGTCGTGTTACAATTGTAGTAACTATGACCCGGTACGGACACAAAATTGTCGCTCCAACGTAGTCTGGTTCGCGCGAGAAAGGTGGAATCGCTGCGCGGGACTCCGTGACCTTATGGAGAGAATTAAGTTATCGAAAGAAATTAAAACGGTCTTGGCTGTTAGAAACTGAAAACGAGTCAAGAAAAAGAGAAAGTGAACCGTGTTTCTCCTTCCTCCTATGTTTCTATTCATGCGTGGTAAATTGAACATATTTGCGTTGGTGTACAAAACGTTTGTAATACAGGTCAGTCTACTGCGTTAATTTTAAATACGTACTCTGCGTGAATTGAATGTGTTCAATTTTTTGGAATCCTCGATAGGTTTTATATACCAGGTATATTTTTTCGAACCGAAGTTGGCAAATTCATTTAAATTCATATCCTCACGCGCGTGAAAATGTTATTTTAAAATTGTTATAATTGTATATACAATATCTATTTCTATATTTGCATGAAGCCGGTCAGGTAACCTACTTATTAGAAAAAACAAGAAAATATACACCCTGAAAATAGATATAAATTCAGAAATGGGAATGATTTATTTTTGCTATCCGCTTGTAACACGCAGCGATTTTCTCACGCGAACCAGACTACGTTGGAGCGACAATTTTGTGTCCGTACCGGGTCATAGTTACTACAATTGTAACACGACCAAAACGAGCGTGTCCCTCCCGATAAGGGCATGATTTGACTGGTGTCCAGTGCCGACCGCGGTCAAACGGGGCTATCGGGATCCTCACGCATCCCTGGCGGCCTATTTTGAGATGCTATTATGATTTTGTGCAGTGGATAATTCTTTTGGGACACGAGGTATGTGCAATTGGTTTTGAGAAAATCACTTGTATGTCTTCCTTTTGTCACGTCGCTAAGTCAGAATGGGAGCCCGAACTATATTTGTGGGTAAATTCGAGCGAATTCCGAAACGTGTCGAGCGGTGATAGTGGCTAAATCGGGCCAAATGACTCCTTCCTTGTCAATGTATTATACACGTACTAACACAGTTACGTAAATGGACCTAAAACTGCTCAAAATGCTTTGTAAGGATAGCAAACAACACCATGTAATGTTTCATGAACTTTATTCAGTTAGTTCGTTGTTATGTATTGCTCAAAATGTTCGCTTCGAAATCCCATACAAAGTCTTATATTTTGAAACGCCATTTTTAATGATATTCAAATATTATGCTTGGGCTTCCTATGGTCTCAGGTACAATCGAGAAAAATTGTCCACAGTGTTTAGCAATGTTCACGAATAGCTCTGTAAAATCAAATCACATGAACTGCAATGTAAACGTAAATGCTAGCTGCAAGCAATGATTTATCCTGGAATGTGATAAACATTTGTTCAAGCACTGCACTGTTTTTGCTAATTAATTTCCAAACACACGTGTTTGGATATCCCACTAGGTGTGTTTGGATATCCAAACACGCTTGATTTCATCTGTTCTTTACCGGGGTATAAAGGGGCATACATGTGACCCAAATGGGGCCAAGCAATTGGTTTATTACTTCATGCATAATTAATAAGTTTGAGAAATATATATGTAGAATTTTGAGTCTAAGGACCCCGACAATTTATGGATAGCGATCCCAAATCACTTCCTTTCAGAGTATGCATGGAGGATTATCCTTGGTTCTTCGATGTAACTATACATAAACAATAGTTTGCCTATCTTTATCGAGAACTGTACCAATATTTTCAGGAACTTAAGAACAAGACCAAATCTTTCAATGATACTACTTTCAAATGATAGCAGTTGTTCCTTCAGATTTGAAAAAAGAAAGAAAGATAGCACCCATGCAGCTCCCACGATATTTCCTTTTCTAGGAAAAACTTATTGCAAATTACAACTAACTATTTAACGAAAGTTGTTTCATTGAAACGACAGGTGTTAAAACTGGAAAAATAAGTTCCTAATGATTTTGTAAACTGAAAATAAATTTTCACAAATATATCGATCGTCAAAAGACAACATATTGAGACAGTTTTCTTTCGGCAATTTACATTATAGAATAATTGACTAAGAAAGAAGTAACTGAAAGTAATTAAGAAAGAACTCGACAAATTTCTGTTTGTTAAATGACGAAGCGCAGCATGCACATTTTGTTTAAATCCCGACTCGACTGAATATACCTTTTTGGACTTAGCCTGCGAGCAGGCTCTCTATTCGGGGGGCAACGCTCTATTCGGGGGGCAACGCAACGTGAATTATTTCCTTACGTGAATTATTTTCTTCGAGAGCGCCGAAGGCGCGAGTTTCGGCGAGCGAAGCAAGCCGCTGGGCGAGCGAAGCGAGCCCGCGGTGAAAATTGAGAGCCTGCACGTATCCCATTGAATTTTGAATCGGGCGCGTTCGTCCACGAACGCAGCACTCTGATTGGTCAAAAATGACAGGCTCAATTAATATGAGAAAAAAAACTTCCACGTTCATCTTTCTGTCATGTTTGTTTATATTTTTCTCGTTCCCTATTGGCTAGTTATTTGACACCGGAAGCGTGGCGAGTTGTCAACAAGTTGTCACATTTCGAGGGGCCGGAATTGAAATTCAATGACTCACGTGCAGGCTCTCGTTTTTCACCGCGGGCTCGCTTCGCTCGCCTTCACTTCGTTCGCCGAAACTCACGCCTTCGGCGCTCTCAAAGAAAATAATTCACGTTGCCCCCCCGAATAGAGAGCCTGCTCGCAGGCTATTTTGGGCTGTAATGTTGTAACATCTTTTTATTCCGAAGCGTTCACTCGGTTTAATCAAACACTAATATTAACGTTTGTCTTTCCAATAAGCAAATTACCCTCAACATCATAACTCCTGCAACACGACTGTCAGACTACAAAAGTTCCTTAGCTTTAACTCGTAAATCAGTGGCAGGCTATAAATTCAGTGAGAAAAGACTTTTATATTATTATCACTTGAAGGAACCAAAAACTTATTCCATGAAAATGTTGCTCAACTTGACACCTTTCACTTAAAAGGTCTCGCTTCGGTATTGAATCTTCAGACTAAAAAAGCTATAAGAACCTATATAAGCCAACTTTTCTTGTCCTTTTCTTCGAGTGGAGAACTCTCTCGCTGAGAAGAAGCTGACGATTAACTAGCGGGCTCTAACGGATTTTATTGGGTATAGATACAACAATTGTTAACTACTTGTCTGCCGAATTATCGCGACTCAGTTACAGCTCTCTGATGAATTTCCACACTTTAGCGGTCCTCCTCAGAGGGCTAATACCAAAAAAACTATTCCCATGGCAGAGGCCATGGATAATAGTAATAATGTTGCAAAATTGTGTCAAGAAAATATTTAGTAGACGTGGTCGGACAAACTGTTTGGTTATATCAAAGTGGTTGACAAAATTAGCCCTTAGGACACTATATCAGTACAGCTTACCTAACTGACTCCAGTGGCTCCTTCAAAACTCGGCTACAAACCAAGTTAAGTTATGTTTTAATCCAAATCATTGCATTAGTTTTATGCATAAGTTTATCCTTTTGGTATGTTCCTTCCTTTAACTGACGTCTTCCTTGAAATTATTGGCACCATGCCATGGTACCTACACCAGATTTAGCATCGAGAGAATTTCGGGAACCGAATATGTGCAGTGATTACCCAGGATTCGTAGTTTCAGATTTCGGCAATCCTGAGAGTGTTGGGTTAAAATTCCTGTGCTGATAAATGAAGGTCGTTCACATCTCACCGTTTTTCTCACAGCTTTGGAGGAATGTTTGTAAAAGTCATCGACATTATACTTTCTAAAGTCCGGCTTATATGAGTCCACCCAGTTATAGGCCCATCCACTAAAGCGAATGTAATAACGGTCCACTGCCACATGACATTGTCCTTACGAAGTTTTGTGAGTAAATTAAATGGGCTTTGTATGTGCAGGATTTCACAATATTTTGAAATTGTATTTAGAAGTGTAAGTTTACTTTAAGTTAAAGTGTAAGGTCGGTTTCAGCATTTATGGCGCTCAGTCGATAATAATAAAGTCAAGATAATAAAACAAGATAATACTTGTTGCTTAAAAAATGGGTGGGGGGGGGGGTCTTCTGAACTTGGCCGAGAACACTTTCCGCAAGCTTAACCAGAATACTGAAACGCTTTACTAATCGGGGATTCTACAGTCTAATCCTTTCATTTGACTCCTGTTATCGAGTGGCGTTTTGTTTCTTCAGTTCAAACAAGGCCTTTGCCGGATCTTATAATCCGTGATTACGATTGCGACATTTTAGTTTAGAACTAAAGATAACAGTCCTTTTTTCGGCAAAACTGTATTACAAAAGAAACTGGAATTTTTGCCTTGTTACATACATCTTAGCTTCAAGTTTTGCTGAGAATAATTCCGTTGGAAGTTTCTAAACTTCTGAAAGAAAGTTACCTTTCCTAATTTCACTATTTTTAAAATGGAACCTTTACATGTAAGGTGAACACCATTTTGGATCACTTACATATTTCAAGCCGGCTGCGTCATTCAAGTGCCGGAAATGACGTACTTAGCTGACGCTTTTTCGTGGAATTTAACTGAAGTAACGTTTTCCTCCAGCGCTAGACGGACGAAATCAATAGTACGTGCACTAAAACATAGCTTCCTGGTGTATTTGTGGAGATGCCAAATCAGGTAATTTAAGGTACTTTTCTATACAACCTGTGGGGACGCGGTGTTGTGGTGGTTAGATCTGAACGTCGGTGGAAGGAGGCCCGATCCCTGCCACCCTGTCATCAGCTTATTTCCTTATAAGAGAAACCAGGAAACTGTACTGCACATCGTCTCTTTCCACTCAGGTGTATAAATGGGTACCGGTGACATACTGCTCGGGGTTTGGACCAGCTTCCCATCCAAGGAGAAGTAGCATTACTCTTAGTCGCTCATGCTACAGAAACCGGGGATAAGCTCCGGCCCTGGGCCTTCTGTGGCTTGTGCGCGACTTTTCCTCTACCTTACTCATACGACCTATACAAGCTCTGTTTCTCAATTCTTGGTATGGGGGAGGGGGTGGGATTCACAAGTAGGTCTAAATGTTTAGTGCCATGCATAAAAGCTGTTGTTTTTCAACTTTTCAAGATTTAGTCAGGAAAGTATTTATTTGGTTAGGTCGGAAATGTCCTTGAGGATGACAAACTCTGTGTGCCAAGAGGGTCTCAGTGGGTTTACTGTTGTCAACTGTCAAACGGCCCAAAATTTAACCATCAACCGTTAAGAAAACCTGGAAATTTTTACCGTGGAACGTCAACAGCTGGTCAACGTAAGCAGTTATTATTAGTCGTCATACGGTCTCAGATCTACGATTTCAGTTCGAATTCGTTCAGCAGCTCATCTCGCTCTTTAAGCATGATGCAAATATAGTAGTAAATCAGTGGGCACATCGTTCCATATCACCATCGGGTCGTGAAGTTGAAGTTGTTGACTATTAAGAGAGTTTAAGGCTTTTTTTCCAGTGTAAGCAAGACTTGATTTGGTTTTAAAAAAAAGGTGATAACCGCGGAAAACAAAACAGCCACCAAAACACAATAGTAAACCGTTTTGAGATTAAATCGTCCAAGAAATTTTCTCTCTGTCAATAACTGTCAACCATCAAATGCCCAACATTTACAAAGCTATTTCCCTAATTTGAGATCAAATTTTCGAAGAGTTATCCCTGGCCGGTGGCAAGGAGAGGTCTAAATGTAGTCGTCACTAATCTTCTCTATGTTACCAACCCCACTTGTCTCGCTTAGGTGCTAGGGTACTTGGGTAGATTTATTTTCCTGACAAGTGTGTTATGGTATTAGTTTTCATGGATATATTTCAGTGACTTCCTTTTGGCCTTCTCAGAAAACAGCACTTAATGAATAGTTTCCCACGGTGAAGTAACTGTTAGTAATGTCTTTGTTTAAAGAGGATAACACTCAATAGTGAAAGCTGACAAATTTGTGACCTTAAAAGCCCTTAGGCTAATTTGATACGTACGGTAACCGCTTGATGTTAGTCGCTTTAGTTTACTGATCATTGGAACAAAAACTGCCGATAAAAGCCCCCGTAAACGAGGAAACACTTCTAGCGGAAACACTGTTTCCCTAACTGTTTTCTTAGATTTGCACATGCGGGAAATATTCTTTGCAGACAAAACGTTCCGTCCACTGATCACATAATTTCTCTAAAGCTTTTAAAGAAACATTTTGCTTCTGCGTCAAATGTTGCGGTTACGCTCGTGCAAACGAAACTGAAACTTTGAGAAACTGTTTCCACAACAATGTTTCCATGTTTTAAGGTCTTGAGAGCGATTTATTTGCGTTCTGTTTGAAAGCTTCATGATTGGAAAAAGAGGGCGAACGCGTGTGCATCCTTGAGGAGGGAGGGGTAACTATATTGTCTCCGAGGTATGTATCTTGTTCGAATGATCGCTGGCAGTGTGACGTCACATAGCAACCAACCCGTGCTCGCTCGCCTTGTATACTGGGGGTAGAGACGCCATAGAAGGGGACGAAAAAAAGCCCAAACAGCCACGGCTAATATTGCTATTATTCAATAAATTAATTGTTCGTTACTGTGTACGCACTGTTGTAAACATTGGCGTTCTCAAATAAACTGTTTTGTAATTTGTCTGCGGTTTTGTGTGTAATTTTGTTAAATTTTCCAGGGGAGGGTTCGCGGGACTGCCATTTTGTCTCCGGAGCTCACGAAATGTGTTCAATACATCCGCTATTTTCTCTTGTAGTTTAGTTCCGACCATCCTGGTAAAAGAAGGTTTGCCTTTCCTCCATAATAAACGTTTGTCGATTGGATCAGCCGTTCTTCACATCAATCCCTTTGAGTGATGTTAGTATTGGCGTTGTACCGAAGCCTTATGCGAGAGATTTTGAATTTTTATTGCTTTCCTGAACAAGAAAATGTTACGTTGTGGATATCTATTGATTCTGGGGTACTGATATGCTGGTGGCTTTTCTTATAATTGTGTTGGCCCTCAGTCAGTGTCGATTGTATAGTTTGGATCTTTATTTTCCTGGCCACTTTGCATATTTTTCATATAAGCTCATTGATGTTACAATTCATAAAGTTCGTGTTTCCTTTTCAGTCACATTTTAAAACTGACTGAAGGCTTCATTTTTCTTTTTTGTGTGGATAATGTATATTTGCTAAAAGCAATATTATATTGAGCGCCTGAGAGAAAATATTGTACTTAGCTTTAATTTTTCCAAATTAAAACATAGAGAAAATGGTTAGCTAGTAATGCTTACAAACGCCTGGCTCAAACAATTCAACACAGCAAATTTGGGCAAACGCTAAATTTTAGCTGTATAAAAGGCATAGAGGTCTTTTTCTAGTATGTTGCCGTATATAAAACCAATTTGTGCATCTAGATTTTCTTACGTTTGCGTCCAAGTACCAAAAATATCTCTAAAGCCGTTTCAGAAACATTTTACGTCCACAGCAAATGTTGCTTTTGGATACAAACAGAAAAATATTTTCGGAAACGTAACAATGTATTTATTTTTTAAGACCTTGAGAGCTATTTATTGGCGCCAGTCATGCTGTCTGAAAATTTCATGAAAAAGAGTACGACTATGCGTGCACGTGCTCCCACGTGCTCTTTGGATCGATGGCGAAGGTAAGCGGATTACGAATTCGTTAATAGTCGATTGCTGGTTTCTAAAGCGTTTTCCCTTGGGAATTTTCCCGGAAAAACAAGAAGTTCTTGTTCTCTCTCCTTAATCTCAGTTTAAGCGAACATGAACAGGAAAATGTTATCTCATATGCACTTTTTTGTTTGTGTGTCTGGTCTAACCGAAGTTAAAAATAATCAAAATTTACAGTCAGTGCATATTTTTATTTTTATTTCCGTTGTAGTCCTAGAATGAACCTGTTTCGGTGCAGTACTAATTACAAGGGGAATAGCCCTATAAGGAAGAAAAAGAAAAAGGGCTCACCTGTCGTTATACTAAGGCCAAAATAATAATAATAATAATTTAGTGTCTGAGATTGCCTAAGGGCTAAGTCTACTTCCAGGGTGGGTACAAAAAACGGTCCTTGATCGGGTCCTTTTACCCCATATTCTGATCAAAACTGATGTCCCCCAAAAGGGTGACTTAGCTCTGCTTTCATTAACTTCATATCCTAAACGGCTGAACTCAGGCGAAGTTACACCAAAGCGAATAGAATTAAAAACTCTAACGAAGTTGTATAAACCCAGGGCTTTTTATAACGAGAATTTTCTGGTATTTCAAATTTATAACAGTTAAAAGAAAATGTACGTTTGCTGTTTTATTCATGACGCTCGATCGATTTGTATTTCGTCGTGGGGACGTGGAAATGACTGCTACTGATTATAAATCAAGATAAAATACTTGTTGCTTTTACTGACCATGCAAAGAAGAAAAAAAGGCCAAAAAAGAGAATAGAGAATAGTTTCCGCAAGCTTGACCCGCCAAATACTAAAACACTTTACTAATCGGGGATTCTGTAGTCTAATAACTAACGTAATCCCTTTCATTTAACATCTAATCGAGTGGCGATTTGTTTGCAACGTGACAGACAGTTCGACAGTATGGCCTTCCTTTGCCGGGTCTGATAATCCATGAATAAAATTAAGACACCTTCGTTTAGAACTTAATATAACAGTCCTTTTTCGGCAAAATTGTATTACAACTGTTGTCTACACAGAGAAATTGGAATTGCTGCCTGGTTACATACATCTTAGCTTCAAGTTTTACTGAGAATAATTCTTGGACGTTTTTAACAACAGGAAGCAAAATAACCTGTGCTAATTTCACCGTTTTTGTAATAGAACCTTTCCATTTAAGATGAATTACAACAGTATGTGTCACTTTCCTGTGTTCAGTGCTGCGTCATACCAATAATTATCGGAAATGACGTATCCAGCTGACGCTCCTTCTATGGATTTAGTAAAGTAACTTCAGTTGTCAAAATTTTCTTTCAGTGCTGGACAGACGAACTAGTACGTGCACTAAAACGTGGCTATAAGGGGCTATAAGGGGCGCAGTGGTGTAGCGATTAGCGCGTTGGACCTCAGATCTGAAGGGCGGTGGAACGAGGCCCAGTCCCTGTCACCCTGATGTTTCCTTAGACGAGAATCTCTACTCCGCATGGTATTTGTCTACTCAGGTGTATAAATGGGCACCGGCGACGTACTGCTGAGGGTAACCCTGCGATGGACTAGTATCCCATTAAGGGGGGGAGTAGCAATACTCTCAGTCGCTCATGCTGCAGAAACCGGGGATACACTCCGGCCCGTGTGGGCCTTTTGTAGCTCGTGTGCGACCTTTCCCCATATGACCTATTCAAGTTCTGTTTCTCAATTCTCGGTATGGGAGAGCGGGTGGGATTCACGAATAGGACTAAAGGTATATTTAGTAAGTCGTAATGCGATAAAGCTATTGTTTTTGAGCTGTTAACTTTTAGTCTGAGAGGTATTTATTTGGTTAGATCGGAATGTGCAAGGGTGACAAACTCTGGGTGCCATGAGGGCCTCATTGGATTTAATTGTCAACCGTCAAACGGCCTTGTCAACGGAATCGGAAGCAGTTATTATTAGTAGTCAAGCGGTCTCAAACCTACGATGTTATCATATTCAGTATTGTAAAATAGGACGGTTACCTCTTCAGGACTAATCCTTCAGCACTTGGGTGGATCTATTTTCCGGAGAGCTGTTATAAAAGTATGCGTTTGCGTGGATATTTCCCCGACTTCCCCCTTGGCCTTGGCAGAAAACGTCACTTAAGGAACTAAGTAATGTCTTATTTGAAGAGGATAACACTCAATAGAGAAAGCTGACAAATTTGCGACCTCAAACAACGAAACACTGATGCATAATCTGATATATACATACAGTAGCTTGTTGATGTTAGTTGATTTAGCTCACTTATCACGAAGAGCAAAAATGATGGTAAAGCTCTCACAAATGGGGAAACGTTCGTAGCGGAAACACTGTTTCCCAAAATGTTTCTCCGTTTACTCACGCAGGAAGTATCTGTTGCGTATAAGAACCTCCAAAATGTCTCTGAAGCTTTTCAGAAAACATTTTGCTTCGCAGGAAACGTTGCGTTTACGTGCAAACGGGAAAATATTTTGAGAAACAGTGTTTCCGCAACCACGTTTTCATGTTTTTAGGCCTTGGGAACGATTTGTTGACTTTCTGTTTGAAACTTCAGGAAAGGAGTGCGAACGCATACGCGTACTCCCAGTACTGGCTTGGGATCGATAGGACGGCGACAGCGAGCCAATCGGGTTGCAAATTCACCAAATTCGCCGGTTTATAAAGGGAGTTCTGCGAAAAGTTTTCTTACCGCGCGATCGTCTTAAAGAACCGTAAATGGAAAATTTTATTTCATATAATAATAATAATAATAATAATAATAATAAGAAGAAGAAGAAGAAGAAGAAGAGGAAGTAGTAGTAAATTCCTCAAATACATTTAAAAACTAACGCTAAAAACGAACGACATTTCGACTGACCGTCAGTCATGTTCACGTTCGAGTCCTTGAGTAGAGGTTCTAGTATAATATATAAAATCGAAAAAGATGGGAATTTTAAAACAGCGTTGGAGGGGGTAAAAAATGTGACAATAAAAATGTAAAAGAGGATAAAATACATACTTGATGTACAGGTTGGAGAAAAAAGTTTTTGACTTGGCCCTTTTAGTAAAACAAGAAAAGCCCCAGGGGCATTAGATTCCGCCGTTGTTGTCCCTCCCCTAGGGTGCAAAATATATTACGGCCACCCAAGATACGAGCCCTAACCTGTGTAGTGAAAGAAGCGACAAGTATTTGTTTGGCCGAACGAAAACCGGACGTCTGGGGCAATTGACCACCAAAAAAACAGAAAACAAGAAAAGGCCCAGGGGCATTAGACCCCGCCGTTGTTCTCCCTCCCCCCGAGGTGTAAAATATATAACGGTCACTCAAGATACAAGCCCTAGTCTGTGTAGCGAAAGACACGACGAGTATTTGTTTGGCCGAGCGAAAACCAGAGGTCTGGGGCAAGTGACCACCAAAAAAAAAATGAAAACAAAAAAACAAGAAAAGCCCCAGGGGCATTAGACCCCGCCGTTGTCCCCCCGCCGGGGTATAAAATATGTTACGGTCACTCAAGATAAAAGCCCTTGCCTGTGTAGCGAAAGACACGATGAGTATTTGTTTGGCCGAGCGAAAGCCAGAGGTCTGGGGCAAGTGACCACCCAAAAAAAAAACCACGGAAAAAAAATGGGTATTACTAGACCCCGTCCTGACGGCGGGGTAAAAAACAACAAAAAAACAAGAAAAGGCCCCAGGGGCATTAACCCCGCCGTTGTTCTCTCTGCCCTTGGGGTCCAAAATATATTACGGCCGCGTAAGATACAAGCCGAAGTGGTGTAAATTTTAAAAGTTGGCGATTTATCGTATTTTTTACGTGTTTGCAATGATAATATAAATCAAGACATGACCTGGCTAATCACCCTGTTTTAGCGTGCGTGACGAAGAGCGTGATGAAATATTTTGATCATAGCGTGACTCAGCCTGGCCTCGTAGCTCAGTTGGTAGAGCGACGGTGTTCTAATCAGGAGGTCGTGGGTTCAAATCCCGCCGGGGTCAAAGATTTTTCTTTTATCTTGGTTCTCATTTCTAATTTCTTCTTTTAAGGCCTGTGGCCTGGGGGAAATTATGGAGGGCAGTATTGCTCACTTCTTGGCACTCATACATACACTTTACATCATAATATTACTAAGTTCATAGCGATCGCGAGTTCATGCCAGCTTTCAAACTAAAGCTCGCTAGTACATTCGTCCTTGCTCTCGTCGAAGAAAAGTTAAGTCCATTGAATTCCTTGTACCTTTCTGCACAACTTTCCTTAAAGATTTTGGCGAAACAAAGCAAAACTGCCAAAAAAATGCTTGCATTTGACTGTTGAATTATTCAACTTGGCGAAAGCAAGGGACTTCCCCGAATCAGCTTCTGTGTTTCAGTGATGTAATGTTTGCGTGCCAGGGCAAGTTAGGCGAATTCATGCCAGCTTCAAAGCTCGCTAGCACCTTCGTTCTTGCTTTCATCGAAGGGGTTTGTATGCCATTAAATCGCCAGTAATTTTCTACACCAACTATCATGAAAATTCTGGCGAATAAACTCTAAACGAACGAAAATTACCGGCAAGTACTGTTTTGACCGAGCGAAGGTCTGGGGCAAGTGACCACCCAAAAAAAAAAACGGGTATTACTAGACGCCGTCCTGACGGCGGGGTAACAAAAAAAAAAACGGCTTTTACTAGACCCTGTCCTGACGGCGGGGTAATGATCAAAACTGATGACCCCCAAAAGGGTCGACTAAGCATAAATCTGTAGGATCTAGTTTGAGCGTATTGTGGACCTGCATTTTGTATTCCCATGATTCTCTTTGGGCAGGTTTCAACATGTACTCGGGTAAAAATTTTGCACGTAGGTGTTTCCCTGTGTTTTTAGAGTTTTTCCTTCCTATCTAAGATGTCCATCTGTATGTACCTAACTTGTTTTGTATTTGTTTATTTTGCATTTATTTCGATTTATTTCGTTTCAGTGCTATTTAGCTACCGCTATTTTCGCTTTTGTTTTAGAACCGCGCGATTATGTTACTACTGAGTCAGTGCGTTCGACTGGTTGAATTCTATGAGACAGCTAACGCTTCTGGTTCCAAGTTGTCACCAAGGAGATGAAAGCCTTTGAGTCCTTTGCTTTCCCCTAAGTGAAAGCATGGGTCTATGGCAGCGGGGTTGGAAGCGGAATAATTGTGCCTCAATTATTCATTATTCCTTTTTGCTTTTTTTCCCCTGACTTATTCATTATTCATTGCACATTGTTAGGGATGTTCCTTATTCATTATTTGTCCAGCTGCTATTCAGATTTTGTTGGACAACTTTAGGTGCAATGCCTTTGCATGAGAAAGGAGATATATATTGAGACCGCTTACAAAGTTTGAAATGGCTGCATATTGTTTAATTCCATATTGTGTGTTGATAATGAGCAAGAATTACTAGAAAAGCGCGATGTTATAAAGAAAAAAGGATACAAAAAGTTGAATATATATGTTGGCCCTTTTTAAGGTTTTCTAAGTCTATAATGTCCCTGATTCAAACCCGTAAAGATTTTTTTTTCAACATGGAAGCTATGAAAGAGATGGGGCCCACAACCCTGGTGCAGAACTAAGATTTAGAGAAAGGGAGCTCAAACAAACGTCTGGTGAAGGCAGGAGTATCCAAGGAGGTTCCCGGGGCATGCTCCCCCGGGAAATTTTGAAAGTTTAGTCCTCGGAAATGCGCTATCCAGCATTCTGAGGAGCAATTGAAAGTGTTTTAGTTACTGCAAATTCAACTAGCATTTTGTGTTAACTATATATATGCTAACTTTATTTTGAGTCTGATGATCGCGTAGTGCGTGAAACTCGAGTTACAACTTTCCTCCTCTACATTTATGTGCTAACTTCTATATTGAACTAGTAATAGTTGACATTACAGCTGCCCCCGGGCTGTTAGGAGTTTTGTGAACGTATTTATTGATTTTGAAGGTTTCCTTTTCCTTGATTTACTTAGAAACACTTTTGTGTGGCATTTATTCTTCTGTAGTATAATTTAGGTTTTAGATTGTTTCTGCAGAAGCAGGCCAAGTGCAGAATAGCACTCAGTTCAGTGCTAAGAGATTTCACTGACATTACGGAATCGCGCAAATTGAAACGTGTTGATCACTAATGCAAATGACCTCTCAGTTTTTCCGTCAACCATGGAACTTCTTTGTGTTTGGGTATTGTTTGGGTGCAAATTAGTCGAACCTATTAATTGAATGAGGGACAAATTTGAAGAACAATAAGTAGCAAGAGGAATAAAGGTGAAGCTAATTGCGCAAGTCGCGTGCCTTAAAATATAAACAGTAATGCGTGGTAAACGATTTGTTCGTCCTGTATTGCTGAAATAAAACTTTTTTCTTTCGATAACCTAAGTTCTTTATTAGAACAAACATTGTAGTGTTTTGTTCATGGGGAAATTGCACTAAAATTCGGGAGAACAACTTCCCGCGACATGGAAATAATTTCCACATACGCAATGTAAACAAAGCCACGGCGAACATAACTTTTGATACAAAATGCGCTTTCTTGGACGCATTTCTTACATTAAAGCAAGTTTTTTCACAGACACAATCAACTACATGAATTAAATTCGAAATCAATCAAGTAAAATCACAAAAGTGGCTAAATTTGTTAATGTACTGAAATTTCATAGTCGCCCAAAACATCTTGCGGGGCGGTACGCAGCTCTTACAAGTCTTCTCTGCATCTTGCAATGTATTTATAATCTGAAATGTTATAAATAATGAAGTCGCAGCTCGACTTGCAAGTATACAAAAACTGAAGAATTCGACCTAGAAATTTCTCAAGAAATTCACTGTTTCCATGAGCTATTTCTGAGGGGAGGTGCCACAGTTGTTTTTTTTTCTCACGCGACCTGATACAATCTTGCAACGCAATATTTCTCGCGAGTTTTAAAAAACAAAACTGATGTCTGGTGTTGAGATTCACTCGTTCGCTAAGCAACGCTTGCTTGTTTGTGGACCGAGTCTTTCAGTCCCCCAAAATGATTTGTGTCTGACAAATTGTTTCCAATCAATGATTTGTGTATGATGCGCGTCTGACAAATAGTCATACGTAGCGCCGGCTGGATCCAAAATTTCTTACACCAAACTCGAACTTTTCCTTCTCGTGGCGATAGAATTTACTCGAAAGTTACGTTGGCTTTCTACGGGAATTAAATGAGGCAAACGGAACACATGTGCGGTTAAGGAAGCATCCGCAGTACGACTGATGGGAAAACAACCCACGCGTTTTCTATGAATACCGTGCGCCCCCTAAATAGAGATTTTTGATTTACTAACAGCGTCACGTTACCCATATATTCCCTTCAGGCCTGCCTTCAGGTATTTACAGACGCTACATCAGATAACAGATAACGTCAAGGCTGGTTTCCCATATGATCGCTATGATCGCTACCAAAAGATTGAGCGTTCGTTGAGACTTTGATCGCTAAGGAGTTTCTAATACGGACTGGTTTTCATATGATCGTTACGATCGCTAAAAAGTGGTTTACACATGTTCGCAATGATTGCTGAACGTTTTTTCCAGCGATCGTAGCGATCATATGGGAACCGGCCTTAACTTGCAGCCATATAGGAATCTCTTGCAGTAGAATTTTTTTTCGGCCCACTGCCGGCAATAATTGTTTTCGACATTGATGTTGCACATCAATGTCGAATTTGTTTCATTGTAAAAATCTGCTAGCACTGATATTTTTTGTCAAAAACACTCAACTCTCCCCCCCCCGCAGAAGTCACGTGGTCCGTCCCTTAAAACAATCGAATGCTGATGAAAGAAGGACCAATCATGAGAAAGTCGCCAGGAAAGACTTCTTACAACCAGGAGTTCCAATCGAATACGGATCATCCAGAGTAACTATGTTTGATTACAGACTACTCTTTTAGCTGGCCTTCACACATAGCTGCAAACACTGACAAAGATTTTACAGAGTCGAGTGCATGTTCATTATTCCTTTAAAAAGACTGAATTATTCATTATTCCGAATGTTCAAGCTCTAGATATTCCTTATTCATTTACTGTTTTAACTCGTTATTCATTATTCATTATTCCTCTTCCACTCCCGACTGTGGCAGGGGTCCTTTGGAAACAAGCTCGGGTTTACATATTGTTTTGACTGAGAATTGCTGTGAAAAGATTTGACCACAGTGAACAAATTTTTTGCTGACGACAAATGTCCTTGAATATGTGCTGACAATGTGTTCAGTCAGTGGAACACGAGTGCCCAAACCCGGCTATTATCACTTGGTTAGCCAGCACAAAGCTCCAAAACATGTACTAACAATCACATGTGCGTTCGAAATAATTGGTTAAGCATGGGAAACCGATCATAAACTCCACTTCACATAACAACTTACCTTAATGGCCAATTTCAGTACTCTTTGTAAAGGCTTTGTAGAGGCAGACTCAAAACAAAAACTATTGTCACCCAAATCGTTGCCGGCAGTTTATATTAATGTCCATCTTTCTAGAATTTTCTCTCTTAGCGCAAGTTTTCCTCGTTCTTTTGCTTAATTACTGGCACACTTCAAGACAAACACACTTAATCTGTTGACGTACTTACAAAAATCTTCCGGTCGCTTTCCCACGGGACTGTACGATGTAATTGTTCATTCAAACTGCTCAAGTCGGCCGGAATTTTCATGTTAAAACTGAATGGACAGTCAGTGACAGAGTAAAGAAAAAAGTAGTCATCCTTTTTAGTTGATAGCACATCAAACAATAACTTTAATTTTAAAAAAAAGAATAACACTTTGAGCCGGATATAGACACCTGTCAGTGTTATCAGCATGTGATGCAGGCTTTTCGGTAACGTTTAAAGTAGAGGATTCGATTCATAAGTAAAACAAGCGGAATGATCATTCGTTTCCAAATGTATGGGTTACAACAGTGAGGAAAATAAGGCTCAAATCTATCCAGCTTTGACAAAAACAAATACAAGGATCGTCTGATTTATTTACACTCCAGAAAATAATTCACTTTGCGGGAAAGTACCGTAACTTACATGTCAAACGACTGGACGGGCCCGCGGCAAAAATGTAATCTTCGTGCAGTTCCTTGTCGTCGTGTACCGCTACCCGATGGCCTTGACATTGTATGTTCATTTGTTTATACTGTTTGCCAGTTAAGAATGATTGCGGAGACTTTTATTAGACTTTTTATCCTATAGCTATAGTTATTTCCTCTGGTTTTTTCGTCAAAGATTCCGGAGAATTTCGTAAGCCATGATCGGTTCAAAAATCAAGGACGTTGCGTGTTGGTTGCATTAGTTCTTACGTTGATGATGTAAACTAGTACGGCCTTTCATGTATTTGTTTGACGCAGGTACGGGTCACCTGAGGGTTATATCAACAAATGTACGGTTTTCTCCCATTGAGAAAGACAGGAACTCCAAAACGCACAGCTGCAGACAAGGAAGTTGTCTGATGCACCTTTAGAAGTTATTTCTAGAGTTTTAAATTGTCTTTAAGTGTTCCAGCATGGTTCCAGCAAAAAGCACGTGATTAATTCCATTACCGTCACAACCACCGGCTCTTGTCTCCTCTTGGCACTTAGAGCCCGTGGCTAATTAACCCACATCGCAAAAATGTTCCGTTTAAAGCTAGTAAAACTGTTTTTTGGCCGCCATCTACGAGAAATGCACTAAAACTGCCCAAAACGTTGCTTGCAACTTGAAAATAAACTTTTCTTTCATTCTGGGACAAATATGCCGCTTTTTGGTTTCGGGCATGCGTACTAAGCGAAATTTTGAGGTGGGTTTTGAACCAGAAAAAGATAAGGTAAACTACTTTTAATTAGTTTTTTTTTCGCCCTGTTCGTTATCTTTCTCTTCCCTATTTTTTATTCCCTTTGCTAGACTCACTAGACTTCCTTCTTCAGTGTAAGAAAAGGTCTACAGAAAAATGCTGAAGAACGTGAAATTTTTAATAAGAGGCAACAGATAGGGAGGCCAAGTTTTTCTTCGAATTTGCCAGTCAACTTGTTATTTTATTATTTGACAACTTGCAGTATGAACACTAAAATGGGTTTCCCATGCTAAACTCAATCGTTTAACTTTCGATTACTTCCGAGTGGCTCGTTCAACTTGTTTACATTTTTGCTAAAAAACAATTATTCGTTGCTTTTAATGTGCGTGATTTGTCAAGAATGTTTAGAATTCCGATGAGTTTGGCAGATTTTTGTCCCGTGACTCTCTGAAGCAAAGGCAATGACCTATAAGTATCCCGGCTTATCGAAAATCCGAGAAAAAACTAGTTTGCTGTTTCATAGTTATAAACTATTTACTGTTGTCAGTTAGAGTGACAACTGAATGCTAGCCATATATTTTAAGAAGTTTTCCTTTCATCCCCATCAGAAATGACAAAAAAGGTCACCACAAATACGAAGTATAAAACACTTCTCAGATGAGTAGGTAGGTAAAGTCGCACACGAACCAAGGAGGCTCTCATGTAACAGAGGTTATCCCAGTTTGTGTAGCATGAAGCAACCGAGAGTATTGCTATTATTCCCCCCTGGATGGGATGTTATTCCATCGCAGGGGTACCCCGAGCAGTATGTGGCCGGTGCCCATTCATACACTTCCGTTAAAAGGACAAACTAGTAGATGCACTAACCGGTATATTTGTGGAGATACTAAATTGGGTGATTAAGGGCACTCCCCCATATAATCTGTCAAAATAACCTCTTGAACCCATGTAAGTCCTGTTTCGCAACTCTTGATATCGGGAGGGGAGTGGGGTTTGCGAGCAGGACTAAAGAAAAATGTATTTAGTTTGTACTACTATTAAAGCAATTGTTTTCGAGCCGTTAACTTTTAGTCAAAGAGGTATTTATTTGGTTAGATCGGATAGGCACCTGAAAAGCCAGATATTATAGATGTGGGTGACAAACCCCAGGGGATCTCAGTAGCCTTAACCGTCAGTCGCTAAACGGCCTAAAATTTAATCGTCAGCAGTCAAAAAATTCCTCGTAATTTTTACCGTTGAGCGTCAACGATAGCAGCAAGAGAGGATGAACTAAGGCAGTGAATCCCCGTGCCCCATGATAATTATTGGAAATTTATTATTAGTTCTCACCTATCCTGCGAAGGTTATTTTTATTTTTCTGTTGTCGCACGCAGGAAGTATTTGTTGCGGTCGAATATTTGCGTCCAAGTAGCAAAATATCTCTGAAGCCGTTTCAGAAACATTTTGCTTCCGCGTTGCTTTTGGGCGCAAACAGAAAAATATTTCGGGAACCGGTGTTTCCGTAGCAGTGTTTTTATGTTTTAAGTCCTTGAGAGCTATTTATTGGCGTTCATGCTGTCTGACAATTTCATGAAAAGAGTGCGAAAGCGTGCGCGTGCTCCCATGACTGTCTTTGGTTCGATAGCGAAGGTAATCGGATTGCGAATTCATTAACTGTCGATTACTGGTTTGTAAAGAAAGATATATATAGTGGAATGTTCTCTTTCCGCGGGTGGACACGTTTTCCAGTTGGGAAATTTCCTTTTTGTTCTACTTCCACAATCTCAATTTTAGCGAACATTAACGGGAAAATTTTATCTCATGTGCAGTTTTTGTGTGTGTGTGTGTGGTCTTACCAAAGTTGAAAAAATAATCAAAATTTACAGTCAGAGCATATTTTATTTTTATATCTGCTTTAGCCCTAAAAATGGACCTGTTTCGGTGCCGTACTAATTACTAGGGTAGAAATTGCCTAGCCCTGTGAGGAAGAAAAAGAAATAGGGCTATCGTTATACTAATTGAACAATAGAGTTGTTCTGTCGAAGGCACTATCGTGTGCCGGATAGGTTGCCCGAGGAAATGTGATGCTCACAACAAATACCGTATTTACTCGAATAAGCGCCGCGACTCTTATGAAATTTTTCGCGCCTCAAATGCGGCGCTAATTCGGGGGCGGCTCTTATTTAAAAATTGGACGCGACAAAGAAATCTATTCTTTAAATTTAACGGTATATTTCTATCTGTACGAAACAAAATGCCATTAAAATTGTAACCAAGGAACAGAATGAAGTGCTCGGTCTCCCAGGTTAAAACGCTGTTTAAGCCAAACTAAAAAAAGAAGCATCAGATCTTTCTAGGTTATTTTGAGTGGAAAGTTAGCATTTTTTTAAAATGTCTCTTTTTAGAAAATGTTATATGGAATTTCTCGAATAAGAGCCGCATCGCGACCGCGGCGCTTATTCGGGGGCGGCGCTTATTAACTTTTTTGTCCCAAATGCGGCGCTTATTCGAGGGCGGCGCTTGTTCGAGTGAATACAATAGTAGCCCGAGCACGTAGTGTGAGGGTTTATATGAAGTTTGAACATCTAATTTCCGAGGGGACCTATCACACATAGGGCCTGAGTTGTTTTTATTGTACGACGCTAAATTTTGAGGCAAAATTCAGAACAGGTACTATGCGCTGATAGGCGCCCGCTAAGGAGAGACACTATCGCGTCACGTGATCGATTTCGACCAATGGGAGCAAGCCAAAATCCAGCGTTGTACTATAACTTCCAGGGTGACTTAGCTCTGTGGGTATCAGGTCTTTTTGAGCGGTTTCATGTCAAAAGAAATCTTTTTCGTTTACAGTGGGAGAGAACTTTATTGTTTTCTTTGGAACCCTTTATTGACAAACAATTATCATTACAATACAACAAACACATGAGAGAACTTCAATTACAACAAACTGCGACAATAACAGTAATAACAATAGGGTAAGTTGCAACATTGCAGTATTTAAACAAGTTATGATACAAGCAATTAAGCAACAAAAATAGCAAATACACATATCAACCAAAGGAAAATTGCAGTGGCGGTTTTTTAAAATTATTTTCTGTATTTATAATAACATCGTATTATTTACATGTGACATAGACATGTATAAATCTTTATGCCACTTGTAGAGGACAATGACTATAGACATAACTTTCATCGCGGTCAAACGAGAAAAATAAGAAAAGTACTTCAAAGATAAGAGAATTATTTTCACTGTTTAAAGTTTGATACTGTACCAGTATCCTGTTGATTTACTAAAATGTTTCGAACTTTACTAAAAAAGTTCTAAGTGCGCCATTTCTAAGAGTAATTTTTCTCAGGTGCGGAACATTTAAATAGCAAAGAAACTCGTTTATTTGAGGGAAATGAAAATATATTTACACTCACCCACTAATTCATATAGCCTTGCTTATGTTGCGAATGCGTCCTGAAAAAATCTTTAAAACGAAAAAACTGCCTCAGACGTTGGACCGCGGTGGAGATGTAGGTTACGGTAACTACTCTAGATCTATAGTGTTGGTCCTCTTATTTATTATCCAACCAATTCAAGTTCATTCGTGGTTTTACTAGTGGTTTTAAGAGGCTGCATCATGCGGAGTTTTACGTTTTTGGGTCCAAACTGTACTGAAATCAAAACTACGTTTTTAAACGTACATGGAACGCTCCTAGAACATCAAGAAGATATCGAGTGATTTTCTCATGGAGAGAACAAACCATAACCAGTGTCAAGCTAATTTTTCTAAGACAAGGAATAAAGTTATAAGAAATTGGTCCTATTTTTTTAAGTTGCGCTCCATTTTCATCCTAGCCATCCACAGCCAGTTTTAGAAAACTACAAAAGTAATTTTTAACAAAATTTATTTCCTTCACTGTTGGGCTTAAAGGGTTAAAATGGGTTCCGGCTGGAAGCCGTCCTTGCATTCTGATTATATGGCGTCTATAAAAAGTGATCACGCTTGGTCACGGCGGTGTTAACCCTTTCGTTTTCAGTCTGTGGATGAAAAAATGTTGCATAAGCAATGATCATCAACGATGTTATTGTTTTTCATCAAAACAGCACTTAAACGAAATTGAGTTCGAAATGTTTTCCATTTTTATGCATGGGCTTTTTAGGCGTCAAATATAGTAAATATTGCAGTTCAGATTTCTTGCTCTTGAGATTTCTGTGAATAGGAACGGGCATTTTGAATCTCTACGAGAGCTCTCTGCAGGGCACAAACATAACGTTCCTCAAGCTCAGTTGTCAGGGGACAATCAAAGGCCTGAAAAATGAGAGAAAGAATTCCAAACAGCTTGCGGCCCTTTGCCTCCGGGAAGCTCTTCCAGTGATACTGCGCTTGGAATTTGGCGCGAATCTCTCTGGAGCGTTTGCCACCAAACGAACTGGCTGCAACATTTGCACCACCGCTCGAATCAGCTTGACCGACTTTCAGGTGCTGGCTTAATGGGGGAACTGAACACGTAGACTGGACATTTATTCTGGGACTGGCGGTACTCACATACTGGTTTTGCTCTTTCCTTTGCTGACATGATGACATTTGAAACGTTGATAGATCTTGATAGAAGTGACGTTTTTCGTCAAAAGCAGGCTGTTCAGCAGACGACCGCTGGCTGCTTTCATCCAGGGCGATGACATTGAGAACATCGTCTAGTTCTTCGTTCCAGGGAGGATCAGTACTATTGCTAGCTTTCATTAACTTTATCTCTGTACTTTGATCCACGCTGCCCCTGATTTTAGAACATACAGGGCATGCATAAGTTGATTTCTTCGAACACTGAACATGCCGAAATCATA
Organism: Siderastrea siderea; assembly: GCA_964030785.1. Classification (NCBI taxonomy): domain Eukaryota; kingdom Metazoa; phylum Cnidaria; class Anthozoa; order Scleractinia; family Rhizangiidae; genus Siderastrea; species Siderastrea siderea. The sequence continues at coordinate 49,528,775 of OZ034972.1, forward strand.
GCTAATATGATTGGGTCATTTAAAAGAAAATGTTCTCTCAACAATCTTTATAAAGTTTTACTCTGGCATATAATGACGGCGCGCTCTGAATGCTCATCCGTTTTAAATGAGATGTACGGACGGGTATCAAGTCATTTTTGGCTTTATTTTTTACAGTCAAAGCCGGTAAAGCGTTCCCGTCGTTAACGGGAAATTGATTTCGTTCAATGATTGAATAATATTCCTGAAATGAGTAATCTAACATTCAAATTGAGCCTGGATTCAACGATCGAATGTTGATTGGATTAATGAACAAAAGCTATACCATATATGGAAGGCAAGACGAAGCATGCATGTGCGACCGAACGTGGCGGACATGAATGAAGAACAGGTAGGTTATTTGAGTATTCTAATTTTTGCATAAACACGCCACTAGTCTAGAATGTTGTTACTTTTTGTACCGGCGTTGGTACGTTCGATTCTCTCAGTTGATATTTGCCGTTTAGGTTAAACAATACTATGAACTAATTGCGATTTTGAGACGGCAATCCCGCATTATATTGACAACAAGTTGGAAGAAAATATATTCCGTATTGGAGAATATATTTTCTTCCAACTTGTTGTCAATATAATGTAGAATTGCCGTCTCAAAATCGAAATTAGCTTTGTATCACGATTCAATCCTTTTTCGGGCAAAACAAACGAAAAACTGAGAATCTCCTGCATGGATTAAAATATTTTAAACTCCCACAACTTGTCAAGTGTTCAACAGGAATGCTTGTAAGCGCTATCAAAGCCTTGTTTTGCAGAAAAAATATCAAAATATGGACTTTCTAACCATAAATCGGTGCTTCACACAAATAAATTCAAAGTAGCATATCCATGTAGTTCTGTTAGGTTCCGGAAGTCCACTGACAAAACGATTTCATCTGTTGCATCACCTGTGCGAGGGTGGCTACACACACGATTTTCTCCGCGCGCTGGTGACGCGACAATTTTCAAAAAAATCGCATCACCATCGCAAGCAAAAAATCGCTCGTGTAGCCGCGGCTTTAGGGAAACTCACTTGTTATTTTCCTCTTCGTGCTTTAGAAGCACTTCGAGTGTGTGACCGAAGGTACTCAATCAAAATTTTGTCACGGGGGGGGGGGGGTCATTTAAGGGACGTTTGGGTAGGGGCGTGCCACCGAGGCCTTCAAACTAAGACAAAATCCGTTCATTTCGCTACCCTGTTTAATACAAGAGACCTTTTTTTCGTGACCCTGTCCCAGTCCGTCCTACAGTTTCAACAACCAGGTACAAAGCGACGGCACTCAAAAGAGTTTTGAAAGAACTGAATACTACGTGGAGTAGCCAAAATAATCCGAGACCAGGCATAAACGAGACAGTGATGACACCCGACAGGAAATAGGCAACGTGTATCAATAAAAAATACATTTACAGTAGAACCTCGGTAACTCGAGCTCGGATAACTCAAACTCCCCCGCTAACTCGAACTAAGTCCCATTTCCCTTGGATTTGACCCCACTTTTCACAGGGTCCAGAGGAGTTACATTTGTACGCAAGAATTATCCTTCGTACATCTTACCTTGTAAAATACATAACCTCGTCATTTTGATCAATAAATTTGCCCAATGCAACCTTTGTGAATCCAATTTGAACGGCTTTCTTCTCGTTCCATACGCTGCATATTTCTCGATCTCGATCTTTGCGCTCCCTTAAGCCGCGGCTACACAAGCGATTTTTTGCTTGCGATGGTGATGCGATTTTTTTGAAATTGTCGCGTCGCCAGCGCGCGGCGAAAATCGCATGTGTAGCCACCCTCTGACGAAGTCCGTGATTTTTCGCAAAAAATTCAACTCATTGAATTTCTCGCGATTTTTTTCTGCGATTTTTTCATCTGTTGCATCACCTGTGCGAGGGTGGCTACACACACGATTTTCTCCGCGCGCTGGTGACGCGACAATTTTCAAAAAAATCGCATCACCATCGCAAGCAAAAAAGCGCTCGTGTAGCCGCGGCTTTAGTACGCCATCGTCCGCCATATTGAAATTTGCTATTAATCGCAGACCATTCTTCCGCGGTCGCCTAACACGCTGCCCGAAGGGCAACGGTTTTTCTTCGGAAAGCGATGCTTTCCGAACGAGGCACGAAGTGCCGAGGATAAAATAAGTGAAAGTCGATCTCAGTGATCCTAAGAGCCCACAGTAATTTGACCTGCGGTAAAAATATAGGTAACGTGAGTAACGCAAGTTCACAGCAAATTATGTCGGTTGTCTATCGCAAGGAAAACTAAACGTTCTGGTCGAACTTCTCTCCTCTGGACCCTGTGACTTTTCAGTCATTTTTACTCGGTAACTCGAACTCGGATAACTCGAATTCCCCGCTAACTCAAACTAAATTTCGTTTCCCTTGATTAAAATTTACCCCGATAACTCGAATTCTGGTCTTGCAACTTACCACGGATGCGCATTGAAAAACCCCATTAGCTCTTCTTGTCGTGTAATCGGATTTCAACACTAAAACTAACACTACAGCAATTTGATTTTAATTAGTGCAACAAACAGATCACGTAGTTGACAGTCATTTCCCGATGTTATGAACTTGAGTGTAACTGAGTTACATTCACAGTACTGTATTATCACAAGAGTGCATAATTGTGTTACAGTTTCTGACGAGATAAGTTTAGTGCTGAAAAATCAGTAAACTATCAATTATTAACACGGCAAATTGGATTATTCAATTGACCCCGATAACTCGACCCCCGCTAACTCGAACTGTTTTCGCTTCCCTTCAGAGTTCGAGTTACCGGGGTCCTACTGTATTTCTTGCTTGTGTTCTGCGTTTTTTGTCTGCCTTGCTTTTCATTTTCCACACAGAAAGTATTTTTCTTATAAATGATATCATGGAATGAGATTGAAAAAAACTGTTGCATTGGTACCACACACGTAGACCCCGAAGGGCCAACGTTCACACCCTGTTCAAGGCTTCCGGTTCAGAAAGACACCCCTCCAAGACGCTAAATAGTGAAATTGTATACCCTGTTTAAGACGCAAGGCCCTGAAAACCGTACCCTGTTGGGCGGTACATACCCGTTTGGGCCAAATAAGGGAGTGCCTCTCCCGGGATTTTGGCACAGTGTTGGCAAATTGCCAGCAAGGTCCTTAATCTTTTGTTTCTCTTGACACATGCACATTCGTGTGTCGTAGTCTTTATTATTTTGCTGCGGATAAATAACGTAAAGGAAAATTCACCTACTTGGATCTTTTGCCCCGTTTCATCTTGGTCTTGCTCATGTTGTCCTCCATGATCTGTAGCTTCAGGTTAACGCATTCCGGTAACACACAGCTCGGATTTGTACAGTAAGTATCGTTCGAATGCATATTAAGACAGGCATCGATCACCGATCAGTCCCTATATTACATCACCCCTGCGTCAACTTGCGTAAGGTTCTGGAATTTAAACCAACATTTGTGTGTGAGAAATACAGCACTGTTACAGGGCATATGAAAGAAACCATGTCCGCATATAAAGTCAGGAGAAAAATGAAGGTAAAACAGCTTACTTCGTAGTAGACTGCTGGAAGTTCCTTGCCAGTCTTGCCACGCTGTTGACAGCTCGCGCTCTCGGTTTTCGCTCGCCCTCTCGACTATCCAGAAAGGGACAGCCAGCAGTCTTACTTTGCAGTTTTAAAGTTTTTGTGTATATGTGTGCTTTCTAGCAGATTCGTGTAGACTTTCTAATCGTTCCCTAACTATTTTCCCCCTTTTCTGATCGTCGGCTAGTAGCTGGTTAGGGAGGTGCAGGGTTAAGCGGTTTCGATATACCTACCGCAGGAGTATCTTCTGACTACCGTCATTGTCAGTATAACAATTCTGTATTGTAGACATTGGTTTGATTTTCCATTTGAAAGTTTACGGCTTGCTGAAGTAAGCGAATAAGTAAGCCATTCGAACTAACAAAACAAGGGCACTAAACGTTATTTTCGGCGGAATATAAATTTGTTGAGAACGCCTAGACCGCCTGAAATGTTAGGATTTGACTGCGATGAAAAACTAGAGATTTCTTTGGCGAAAAGTCACCGCAAAACTTTCGTAACGTGGCAACTTATTAATTTCTTTTGTTTTTGGAGGGACCATTGCGTTAAATTTTCCCATTGGCTGTCCCTGAACCTATAGGGTAACCCGAATACAACATGTGCATTCGAATAAATTGGTTATGCCTGGGAAACTAATTAGATAAATTGCGTCGCCCATAACGGCTTACCTTGATCACCAATTTCAGTACTCTCTGTAAAGGCTTCTAAAGGCAGACTCAAAACTCTTTTCACGCACATCGTTGCGGGCAGTTTATATAATGTATATCTTTCTGGAATTTTCTTTCATCTTTCTGGAATTTTTCTCACTCTCTCAGCGCAAGTTATTGGCACCCTTCATAGCATGCGTACTTAATCTCTAGACACACTTAGGGTATAAAAATTGGCACGCTTAAGATAATCCTTTGTTTTCAAAATTATTGACGAAACGAAGACATCTACTTCCAATTGTACTCCAGAAAAAGAAAAAGGATTTGCTCTAGAAGAATTTTCAGGCGAAAAATTAATGAGCTATAAATATCTGATCTTCCGGTAACAATTCCATGAGAAACGGTACAACTGTTGATGCAAACTACTTTAGTCGACAAAAACGTTCATGTTAAAAAATGGACAGTCATTGACAGCGTACAGATAAAAAGTCACACACTCACTCATCCTCTTTATGCCTTATGTGCCGAGTGGCACATAAGGCATCACAGATAAAAAGTAGTCATCTTTTTGAGCGATAGCATATCGAGCAATATTTTACGGTAAAAAATAATGCCAAAGAGAACATCCCTTTGAGCCGACACATATATACACCTGACGCAGCAAAAATGTAAACTTCACACAGGGCTAAGTCCTCGTGTGCTGCGTTACACAAGCACCTTGACACTGTATATTTGTGTCCTTTGTTTTTCAAGTATCTATTTCGGTGCAGACAATAGTTTAAGGTTTTGTTTATGTCCCCTTGTACTGGAACAAGAGCACAGAACCTCAAACACAGAAAACTGAACTTGCCTCTGGATGCCTGGTAACGGCTACAATATTTGCAAGTTTAAAAGAATGTTTGCGGGAATTTTTATTAAACTTTTTATTCCACTATAGTTTTTTTCTCTGGATTTTTCACGAAGATTCCAGGGAATTTCTTAAGTATCGGTTCAAAACCAGGGGCGTTTCGTGTTGGTTGTCTTCGTTCTTACATTGGTGATGCCAATTACATGTAGTATGGCCTTTTGTGCATTTCAAGAGAGTTGTTTGAAGCAGGTACGGGTCATTTGAGTGCTATATCAACAAATGTACGGTGTTCTCCCGCTGCTAGAGACAGGAACTCCGAAACGAACAGACAAGGAAGTTGGCTGATGTAACTTTCGAAATCATTTCTAGCGTTTTAATTTGTCAGAAAGTGTTGTTCGTACCAAAGAAACCCCTCCAGATTGATTCCATTACCGTCACAACCACCGGCTCTAATTTTTCCTCTTAGCACTTACAATCAGACGGTGTCCATACTTATAATAGCCTGGCTCTCACTCCCTCTTCTCCCCTTGACTAATTACCTTATTGAACCCTGGATTTTTCGCAGAAAAGCTCCGTTTGAAGTTACTAAAGCTGTTTTTTGGCCGCCATCTATGCGACTTGAAAACTGAACTTTCCTTTCCGGCATTCTGCGACAAACAGACGGATTTTTTGGGTTTTGGGCATGCGCACAAAGCAAAACCTTGAGGTGCTTTTTGAATCAGAAAAAGATAGAGCAAACTCCGTTTTGCTTGTCAGTCTGAATTTAATTTTTTCGCCCTGTTCGTTATTCTTCTCTTTCCTATTTTTTATTCTCTTTGCTGGACTTACTAGACTTCCTTCTTCAGTATGGAAAAGGGTCTCTACAAAACTGCTGAAGAAAGTGAAATTTTTAATAAGAGGCAAAGGCAATGAATAGGGAGGTCAAATTTTCCTCCGAATTTGCCAGTCAACTTGTTATTTTTTTATCTGACAACTCGAAAGTATGAACACTACACTGGGTTCCCTGTGCTAAACTCAGTCGTTTAAACCTTCGATTACTTCCAAGTTCTTGTTCACCTTGTTTACATTTTTGCTAAAAACCAATTATTCATTGCTTCTGATGTGCGTGATTTGTCAAGGACGTTCAGAATTCCGATGAGTTTGGCAGAATTTTGTCCGTGACTCTCTGAAGCAAAGGCAATGAACCACAAGTACCCAGGCTTGTCGAAGATCCTAGAAAAAACTAGATTTGTTGCTTCATAGTTATAAACTATGAGGTGTTGTCAGTTAGAGTGACAACTGAATCACCGAGTAGCCATATGTTATAAGAGGTTTTCCTTTCATCCCCATCAGAAATGACAAAAAAATTAACCACAAATACAAAATATCAGGCACTTCTCAGATGAGTAGGTAGGTAAAGTCGCACACACGTGCGGCTTTACCTGCACAAGATACGTGAGGCTCACACGTGCCGGAGCGTAGCCCAGTTTCTGTAACATGTATTGCTACTCCCCTCTGGATGGGATGCTAGTCCATCGCAGGGTAACCCCCAGCAGTATGTCGTCGATACCCATTTATACACCTAAGGTCTTGTCAAAGTAAACAACATGATGGCAGGGCCTCGAACCGTCGCGCTAACCACTACACCATCTTCCCCACCCGATGTGTTTGGCAGAATTTGTCTCATGGCTTTCTGAAGCAAAAGCAATGAACTACAACTACCCGACTCGTCGAAATTCCTAGAAAAGGCTGGATTCGCTGTTTTACAGTTATAAACTATTTGGGGTTTTCAGTTAGAATAACAACTGAATTTTAACACCTGGTTAACCATATAATCTAAAACCTTTTCCTTTCATCCTCATCAGAAATGACAAGAAAGGTCACTACAAGTACAAAACATAAGACACTTCTCAGACGAGTAGTAACGCTGAATAAACAAGCTTGCACGATACGTTATCCGGTGTCTTGGTGTACATACTATCAAAATGCCTTCGCTTAAGCCCGTTCACACTAATGCGTTTTGGTTTAAACGCCACAATGCGTTTTGATGCGTTTTTGCCTATATCTGGTCCACACGAAAAACATAGTCTCAAATAAACTTTTTCATTTCCGTATCCCGGGGCTATTTTTTTTTGCCCAATCTTGCGCGCCACCTCGAAATATTAATATATTCCGATCCCGAGTAGTATCTCCATTTAACTGAAAATTTGTCGCCTATAACAGTGCGAGGAGTTGGTACTATCATCATGGAGTGCACCGGCAGTTGTGGCTACGAAAGTGAGAATAGGGAAAGATGGAGGGACCTTGTTTCCGGCCCTATTTCCCACCCCGGGAAAAGGAACTAAGAAGAAAAAGAAGAAGATACAAAAATAACACTGTAGCAACATATAACGCCGCCGAAGTTAATTTGGTTCTTTAAAACCACGAACGGGAACTCTATCAAAGGTTACCGAATGCCTGGAATGGAACTTAGCGAGAGAATCAGTCACATTTCCATCTTCACAACGTTTTCACTGCGAAAAGTTCGTGGAAATATGACGAGATAACGTTCACGCTCGTTCTCTTTATGTAACCGCCATTGTTTCAAAGTTGATGTCAAGATGGCAAGAGGAGCACCACGAATTAAAACCATTCATCCACTGTTTTGTCGAGCGGGAAGTATTTTTATTTACTGCAACAGACTTGAGCTCTTCGATATGTTTGTTTGAAACTACAGGAAATCTTGAAACGTCTGTTGCTTTGTCTTGTTGACTTGTTGTTGTTGTGGTTTTGGTTCGGTGAACTCAAGACCGTGTGGAGCTGCAGCAATATTTAATAATTATTTGGAGAAAAGTCGGCGACCATTTGATTAAAACTGACATCAAAAGTTGGAAAATCATCTGCCAGTAATTGTTCAGACGCAAGGAGATCATTGTCTTCGTTTAAAAACTGTAAGTAATTGAATTCATCCATTTTTCTCTGGAAAAGGGGGAATTTGGGCAACAGAAATTGCAAAATTTCCCCCTAAAATGATTCTTTTTGCCTTTTGCTTTTCTGCCAGCTGATTGGCTAGCAGGTAAGCCATGAAATTTGATTGGTTAGTATTATTTCATTTTCATTTTGATTGGCTAAAAAAAAGACGCGATTTAGAGCAAAAAATAGTGCGATTCGTTAATAAATCGCACTGTTGAGAGCCAATCCGATTGCAAGGATCACCAGTGACTCCAGAATGGGTGTATTGAATCGTGTAAACGGCTCTGGTTTACTTAAAGCCGCTTTCTTCCCTGCTTCTTTAGCTTAATTCGTGAAAGGTAGACATATGTTTCTTTCTTAGATTGATCAGTTCCTTGGATAAGTCATCAAAAATTTCGAAATCTGTACCTTTCAACTTAAAGGCGTTCCTCATGACCATGACCCTCTCCCGATACGGATAAGTTAGAAAGTGCGCAATAATCATACGAGAGCGGTCTCCCTTTTTCCAATTCGGTGTATGTGATGGAATTCAATTTCTTCAGGATGCTCAACCAAGCTGTTTTGATAAGAACTCCACTAAACCCCTCCTTTATCTTCCTGATTCCCATCTTCCTCTGGAATGTTAGCAAATTTCAGATTCTCAAGTCTGCTGTATGCCTCCGTATGCTATCATAAAACACTTGCTGTTGTCGTTTTTAGTAGAACCGACCACTGAAAGTTAGCCATATATGGTACGATTTTTTCCTTTTAGCCCCCACCAGACAGAAAATCATTGCAAATACAAAAGATACTTCTCAGATGAGTGGTAATGCTGAATAAACAAACTTGCACGAACAAGTAATCCGGTAAGTTAGCTTGGTGTATACATTTTAAAAATTACTTCGCGTTCAGTCCCGTTTAAACTATTGCATTTTGGTCTGAAACGCCGCACACAGTTTGACGTGACAGTTCGCCTATTAGTCCACACTAAAACAAGTCTCCAAAACAAGCTTTGTTAATCCCGCATCCCGGAGGTTTTCTGCTTCATCCTGCATTTCAAGGAACTCTATACCGATCCCGCCTGGCCGGTAGCCTGCGCTTTTCACGAGTGGCGTCTCAGTTTAACTGAAGATTCTACGTTATACGAAAATAACAATGTCGCCAATTCAAAGATAAGTTAATTTGGGGAACTCAGTGGTTCTTATATTAAACACCATAACGAAAACTCTGTCAAAGAATTGCTCCGAGTGCCTGGAATGGAATTTGCAAGAGGATCAGTAGTCACTTTCATTTCGTAGGTTTCTTGGTAATATGATCACGTGCGCAACACAGTAATAATAATAAAAAATAAAGACAGGAGACAAAACTCACAATAAAAAAGCGACTTAATAAAGTGAATGTCAGGGAAACGGCTATGAGTAAAAAGCCTTCATGAATAAATGCGTCTTCAAAGTTCTGAATTGAAGAAAACGCAAGTAACATACAGAAATCCTCAAAACACACTGTTCGGATGGCAACTCAAGTTGTGCTTTTTATTCTGCATGAACTCACGCAGCAGAACCGACAACAAAGATGAAGTCGTCGAAGGCAAATTTCGTAACTTGAACTTTTCGCCTTCCACAAAAAGACAACTGAGTATTCTTTTGAACGTTTTCTTTCCATTTATAGATATTTGATATTCTTCTCAAGTTTAAAGCTTCAACACTGTCGAACAATCGTTTTGCTGCACTGCTTGCCCCAAAGCACCGGGCAATTTCCTGCCAAGAAAATATGACATTCTCCTCTCCCGGTTTCTCCTTCACCCTCCCCCAGAGTCTGTATGGACGGAAGTACGTACGTACGGGCGTACGCTGACGTCAGAACCAAATTTTCTCGCATCGATAGGTTGCCAAATTTGCTTAGCAATGGTGCTCCGTTACAATGTTGTCCTTATGTCTATCTTCAGTGAAGCCGGGATATAACGATGTGCTCAGAGACTAGAGAAATGTTATAAATGAAACCCGCTTATAAGGAAATTGTGGGAAACAACCAATATCTTAGCTAAAAGAGAATTTCGCCGTTATAATTATTTTGTCTGAAAATTAAACAGTGCTGCACCATTCAGCGTTCGGTTTATCGAGCAATTACTGTCCAAATTTGAACTATTTAATAAAATTCGTGGTTCAGGGGCCGCCTGTATTTCTGTTAATCTGTCAGATGCGTTCCACTTCAGTCACGTGATGATATCTGTTCGTTATATCAGGGAAATTTTCAAGCTTGGACTTCTGGATTGTGTTCGTTAGGGATCTCATTATACCGGGGTACTGTTCCACACATTTTAGCGTATAACTTTGTCAGCCTTGAGGAGCCTCATGGTAGGCGACAAAGCCCCTTTTAAATGGACAAAAGTTTGAGATTTTCTTCAGTTTTACACATAACGGCTTGGAAAGTGAAATTTCAGTTAAAAATTTACAGTTTTAATCGTATAGGCATGCTTTTTGGCCATTTTAATGCCAAAACATGATCAACGACCTCTCTTGAGCCACGAAAACCTCTTTTGAGACATAAGAGGCATGAAGAAATGCCCTCGTGGGTATTATTTTCAACGATCTTAAAAATCAAAGGCTCTTTTTTACATGGATCATGGCATGTAGGGGAAAATGTACTACTTCCGACCGGGTATCCCCTCTAGTTGGGCATGTAACGCATTTTTTCATGCCTCTCTAAACCCAAAACTGTTGGAAGCAAACTAAAGAGGAGTTCATTGAGGAAAAATTTGGTAGGGCATGTTTCGGAAAAGTTAATGCCCGGGATGTTCTTTTGCTCAGGGACAATCCGTACCGAGCGACCGGGAGAAGACTGGGTTTGAGACGAAAAAAGTTCATGCCGGGCATGAAATTTCGATTTTCATGCCCGGCATGAAAATCGAAATCTCATGCCCGGCATGAACTTTTGTTCTCGTCTCAGCCCAGTCTTCTCTCGGTCGAGCCACATTTCATGCCCGGCATGAAATCTGGCTCTACATGCCCGGCATGAAAATCGGCTTTTCATGCCCGGCATGAAAATCGACTTTGTATGGCCAGTATGAAAATTGACTCCACATGCTGGGCATGAAAACCAACTTGAAAATTGCCTGGTCTTTAAGTAAATCTTGAGTTGACATACTCAGTGGGTATAAAGTCAGTTTTCTATTCAGGTTGAAACGGCATTTCCTTCTCCACCGTCGTATCTAAATCGAAAGAAATTGCTGACAATGAAGGATTATAAAAAATCCAGTGTTTATCAAAAGTCTAAACAATGAGATGACCCTTGAGTGACTCCTACAAATGAGCTGAAATTCTTCAAACACCCATCCCCACACTGACAAATTGTCTCCTCCAGAACCTTTACTGGCCCAAGTACTAACAATACTCAAAGTGTCAAAATGTGGACGCAACAGGGGGTAGTTAGAAATCCTTTATTGTTGATTGGTTGCGGTCCAATGAAATGCTTATACAACATACCATATCCTACACATACGTCTCCTTAGAGTGTCCTCAACGATAAAAATAAGATTATCAACCTTTTCATAAGAAAGCAGAATAATTAAGAGCCCTTTACTTTAACTCGATGACCAATACCAGAAGAAGTTAGTAGTCTACTGGCAATCTATTGCTATCCACTCCGCACTTTCTGGGGAAAGTGGTCCCAAGCTCAGCACAATCAACACAACTCAATTTCCCAATTTTTTACTGTTTCCTTATTTAACCTCTGATGGTTAAGAATTAACTAGTCATTTTTCATACAGGGCAGTGAGTACAGATGTAATATAGTATAATTTACACTGATCAACATCAGGCTAAGTGCATTTATTCTAAGTTCACTATTCACATCCCAGGAGGAGGGGGGTACTCCTAGGAGTTTTTAGTGGGGGTGTGCTGCCAAGTTCTCCAGTGTAACTTTCCAATACATGTTTTTAGCCCTAACCTCTGAATCCATACCCATTTTCAGATCTGGTACCCAAATCAGACTTTCAGACCAAAACAGTCAAAATCCATACCCATTTTCAAACCAAAAAGCCATACCCCTTGGGGTAGCAGATATCTATATAGCTTATACAGGAGGGGTACCCTCTGTCCCCCTGGCCAGTTGGGAATCAATTGCCCCTATTTTAAAAGTAACATCTTCCCTATAGACTTATTTATTGAAAGGAACAGGGAAGTTGGAGGCAGGCTATGGGGGGGGGGGGGGGGGAGAGATGCTGTGATAAATTTCAAATCTTCCAAATAAACATCAATGTTTCCCCTGAACCCTTGAAGGTAGTAAAGACAGTTAATTTGGTTTTGCTCATGTGGATGGATGCCAAGGAGGACTATGAGGGGAAACGATTTTTCACTGGGTCATTGCATGCAGGATGGGATATGTGACCAAGAGAAAATATTCCATGTCAGTCTCCTTTGCAAACAGTGTAATTTGGACATCATGACTGTCTGTGAGGTCAAAATGGCTAAGTATAGTGTGATAACATGGCACCATTCTTGTAAAATTACATGTTTAAAAGGCCAAATTTAACCACTTTGATCTCCCCAACACAGAAATTAATTTTCACCAGAAATCCCCTTTCCTCCAATTAAAAACCATCTGATGGAAACAGACCATCATGGTCAGGAAACAGACTATGTCAGGACCTGGTTGTTTCAAGCAAGGTGGATTCCAGTAAATTATTTTCACTTAACAGTTTGACTCTGGCTACTTTAAATTGCCACATGAAGTTAGCAGCAGTAACGCTTTTTAACATCAAGAGAATCAGAAAGCCTGGACAAAATTTAACCCAAGGTTAACGCTAATCGGCTTTCGAACAACCGGGCCCTCGTTCCCATTTTAATTAACAAGTGTCCATTTTAATTATAGGAAAAAATTTTTAAAAAAAATTCAATAAATATATTTCTACTCTTTCCACCAAATGCTTAATCCACTTTAAGGAGTTACTCTAAATTCTTTTTCCATTTTCCTTTTCAATGTCTGTGTTCTTGCTTGTCCTGTTTTTTGTCTCCACCCAGGAGAATTTCCACTTCACTAAGAATTCTTTCTTCAGCTGAAAACAAGAAATTGAACATCAGGATAAATGACAACTGTGTTATGACTGTTGTGGTAGCACTTAATAACACAGAGAGGGCTTCCCTGGTGTTATCAGACCAGGAGTTAACTGAATGGAATCACCTTAGTATCAATTGTAAAATTAATACACATACTAACATCTTGCATAACAACTCTTGCAATCTATTGACCACTTCATATTTTTCAGTGTCTGTGGCCTGTTGCAGGCATCATATATTTGTGAGAAGCAAAGTAAAGAACGTTGATCAAACATAAAAGTCATAGTCTTGATGTTGAACAAAATTCTCCCAAGTAGTACCTTAGATGTGTGGAGAACAAGCAGTCAGGAGAACATGCATGCCTGTTGATCTTGGGGCAAATAAGTGGGTTAAATAGTGCACAAAAAGGGAGTTTGTAGCACTCCTAGGTTATGATCAGGATACCTGAAGTAACTAAAAATAAATAATGCTTCCCATTGTTTGATTTTTATTTTGCCACAGGGACAGGTTGTAAAAGCAATGCATAGTAAGCAGAGATTTTTTGTCAATTTTCTTTGAAATAGCAGATGATGTCACACAGAAGGAATTGTCATTCTGACCTATCTCCACCCCATGTCTTGCCAATTAAAATTGTAAGCTCTCCCCTCAAGCGTATTCCAACCTAAAAGAAAGAATTTATCTACTTACAGTTCTATGATTTATCCTTTCCTTGATAACCCTCTTTGCTGGCCCTTCTCCCTTTTGGAGTGACAAATGTTCTGGTCTTTTTTAGCCATTAAGTCCAGGTACTGGCCTGAATAAACCTAAAAATATTTAAGTGAAACTAAACTATAATTAATGCAACCCTCAACAGGGGTATGCTAGTCTGATCATGTGGTACAATTCTTTAGGTTGTTCTTGTTAAACAATAATGAATGACCTGATTAAGGCAATATAATTTTCACTTTCACTGAGACGAAAAACATAATAGTCACCTGAATTTTAGGATTGGGAAAACAAGGTTGCCACTCATCAGACAAAAATCTTCCCTGAAATTTCCCGATTTTCTATTAACCACAATCCAGTTTTCAGCGATCATGAATGACAAAAACTATTTGAAACGATGTTGCCTTTCCAACATGAATAAAACTTTGTCACGTCTGTTGACGAGCTAAGTAAAACTAAAATTCTTTGAGTTTGACTAATATCACAGCTTGATGCAAAGTCATAGTGAGCTTTACATTTAAATGCTTTACATTTACCTGAGCTTAAAAAAATCTGTTTTTCGCTTAAACTGAAATGAATTGTGTGTGTAAAACAGGTGGTCAAAGTGAGCGACCATAAGCAAACAACAGAGAAATAACATATTCCTGTTAAGTATGAGCTGCAAGTATAAAGTGAAACCAAAGCCAATAAGCTGAGTATGCAGCTGCATGTGTCATAATATCGCTGGTTTAACTACAACACTAGTGACCAACAGAAAACAAACAATCAAACGAAAAGAAAGAGATAAACGTTTCCATAATAACCATTATTTGGAAACGTTTTGTACACATTGTTGATGGAAATAGAAAACAGTCTTCGCCGCGAAGACGAAGAAGAGCAAGTGTTAAGATTATGTACTTACCGGAGAAATAAACCGCCACCGGACACTCACAGGAGGTTATAGCTTCTCAATAACACCATTTGCGTATCTGCAGAACGAAGATGAACCAGCTGGAAAGGTGAGACTGAAATGTCAAAGAAGCGATTACGCGAACATGAAGCAAGTGACGCCACAAATATACGCCACAAAAATTCGCCCATTTTCCGACAGCACTTCGGCCGCTTTGCTTGCCGACAAAGTCATATACTAAAACTAAAACACTTTGACGCTCGAATATTCGGGTCTCTTCGGCTGATGCGAATTCATACGCTGACGTTTTCTCGCTTTTGAACACGCAATTTATCGTCAGCAAGGTGAAAAAATTTCGTGAGCAAAAGAGCAAAACAAGAATGCATCCCAGGCGCAAAGAAATGTTACTCGACGTTTTCAGCCTTCCCTCCCGTTTAACTAACTGGTAAGTTTGTTTACATTGTTTTTACCGCTGTGTATGTTTCTCACGCAACGTCAATTGAAATTTCAACTACGGAGTTCACATCAAAATGACCGATATGTAAGCTAATAAGTTTCTAATCAGCGTTCTAGCTCCGTGGACGCAAATTTTCTTACTTCTAATTTGTTTTGTATATACAGGATTTGCAATAAATGTGTTCAAATCTGGATGGCAGATGTATGAATCCCACAGACTTTGCAATCGGACGGTAAAGATATTCTACCAGGACCTGCCGCATAATTCAAGACATTTAAAAGTAAGTTGAAACGATTTTTTAAAGAATGACAATAGGAACAAATCAATATCAAATCTGAGTCCACCGTTCGGCATTTACCTGATTGTCTGTCAAAACGGCAATATTCCAAAACAACCGAAAAAATGCTTAAGCAATAAGGTGTGGTGACAATCCGTAGCTTCCTGTAAAGTAGTTCCGTTGCTGTTTTTGTAAACCGTGGACAGAATAAACCAAAAAAATCACTGACTATATAAAAGGCTTCGCTGGCAATTTTGTCAAAAAGGAAACCCTGGAGGAACCGCTGGGTATGATTTCTGCCTTTGCTGGCTCAACACGGGAAGGAAATTTGGGATTGGCATCGCGAAAGCCAGTTTTCGGATTTCGAATCACTGGGGTATTTATTAGCGACCTTCAGATCTGACTACGTATACGAGATTGAGTACGAGTTCGACTTTCACATTTCAAAAACGTTACGTTCTCAAAGCCATCGTTCCTCCCTGTTGCTGACCAGCGGAGGAGAATGAGAATGCGTCAAGGAATTCAAGTCGTACTCAATCTCGTACTCGTGGTCCGATCTGAAGGTCGCTATTATCTGTTATTATACGGACAGGATAATTACTGAAACGATAACAGTTTGCCTTATGAAATACCAGATATGCTCCTGGAAATACCTAATACAGCGTATGTCTTTAAAAGTAACGAAAACACAAATGTGAAAAGAAAACACAACCCTAATTCAAGGAAGGAGTCCATGGTTCCCACTGCTGTAGTTGTTGCTTATCGGAAGTTAAAAACAATGGAAAATTTCACCGCCTAAAAGTGGACACTTACGGAGGTGGTCGCTTGCGGCAGCTATAGTGAAATGACTGGGGGAATTTAGGTGGTCGCTGTCAAGGGAGGTGGTCGCACTGGGAGGTTCGACTGTATATACTTCACCCTGGGCTTATGTCAACTGTGCATCTATTTGTTCTTCTCTTTAATATATATCTCTCTTCACTTTGCAGTCGAAGACGTCCAAGCCCAATACAACGTTATGGAATAGGAGGACAGCGTCAATGTTGTCCACACAGAAGCTTTTGTCATAACATGAGTGCAGTGAGTGTGCGAATGAGTGTGTTGGTGGGTGGTGGTTGATTCAGTAACTGAGCCGAGCATTAGTGATCAAAGAAGTGCATTACCGGTAGTGTCAATTCTAAGAATTTTTTCATAAGCTATTGATACCAATGCAATCAAAACTTGATAAAGGCGGGGGGGGGGGGGAACGAATGGTCGACTAAAGAGTATTATACTGTGAACTTCAGGAACAAAACCTAGCAAATAAAAGGTTACAAGTTTTCTCGACAGAATTTGTTTATTCAGTGATTTAGAGGATTGCAATGAGATCACCAGTCACTGAAAATCTGATCCAGCCGAAGATTGCATGACACAATCCGAGCGCCATTTAATGAACTTACCGACAGAAAACGTCCAAATTTTCAACTGCAGATAAGGCAAGGACTAAATTTCATGCCCCGGATGGAACTGGTTGAAACCTAAATTCATGCCCGGCCAGGCTTGAAATCAGCCAAAAAGATATTTTCATGCCCGGTGTGAAATTTAGGTTTCCACCGATTTCATGCCCGGCATGAATTTAGATTTTCATGCCGGGCATGAAATGCAACCTCGTTTCCGTGCAGTAGCCTCGATATCACCCGATTTCATGCCAGGCATGAAACGGGTATGAAATTTAGATTTTCATGCCGGGCATGGAATGCAACCTCGTTTCCGTACAGTAGCCTCGATATCATCCGATTTCATGCCTTGCATGAAATTCAGATTTTCATGCCGGGCATGAAATTCAACCTCGTTTCCATGAACCAGCCTCGATATCATCCTTGGCAAGAGTTGAAACTTTTGGGCTGCAGGGCATGTGCCGAGTTTTTTCATGCCCTGGAGATGAGATTTTTTAAAATGGCCCACTGCCTGGACTTTTTAATGCCCAGGGTATGGCAATTTGAGAATTTTGGAAAATATGACGGTTGGAACAGATTTTTGCTTGAATTTAGCATGAAGAGATAAATTTCATGTCAAAACCATTGTTTTTCCATTTTTTCATTGAAATTTCACTTTCCAACCCGTTACATGTCCTTGTTAGGAGGGAAAGAGTGAATATTGTAGTTCAGATTTTTTGCCCTTGAGATTGTTGCAAATAACAGCGGGCATTTTGATTCTCCACGAGAGCTCTCTGTTGAGCACAGACATAACGCTCCCCAAGCTCTTGTGTCAGGGGAATAATCAAAGTCCTGAAGGATTAGAGAAAGAATTCCAAACAGCTTGTTGGGAAATTGTATGCGACTCTTTGCCTCCGGAAAGCTTGTCCAGTGATTTTGAGTTTGGAGTTTGAGGTGAATCGCTTTGGAGCTTTTGCCACCAACCGATCGCGAGCTTGTTTCTGTTCCAAAGACAGCACAATCCATTTGAAAAGTGTTATTTGCACTGTTTGACTGAATGTTGTCCGTGACGGTTCGACTGGGTACAACAATTGCATCCTTAGTTTGACCGATTTCCAGTTGCTGGTTAACTGGAAAAACGAAACTATTGG
Source organism: Siderastrea siderea (assembly GCA_964030785.1). Lineage (NCBI taxonomy): Eukaryota > Metazoa > Cnidaria > Anthozoa > Scleractinia > Rhizangiidae > Siderastrea > Siderastrea siderea. Next base: position 49,546,701 of record OZ034972.1, read on the forward strand.
ACTAGATCTTTATCAGGAATGGAAGTGCTTTGTACCTTCGCCACATGCGCGTTTTGCGATTTCCTTTGGTGATATGATGACATTTGAAACGTTGATCAATGGATCTTGAAAAAAGCAGGCTGTAAAGCAGACAACCGCTTGCCTCTTTCATTCAGGGTGATAAGAACATTGTTTGCCGAGTAAGAGGAGCTGTAAGTGTTTCCATAGTTGTCAAAACCCAGGATGCCGAGAACATCGTCTAGTTCTTCATTCCAGAGATGACCAGGACTTTTGCTCGCTTCGAATGCATTTCTGTGCTTTGATCGACGCTGCTTCTGACTTTAGAAGATACAACGAATGCATTAACTGATTTATTTGAAGCACGATAAAACATGCATAAATCATAACTAATACCTGAGTATAACTTTCCATTATTACCACCTGAACAAACCTAAAAGATGACCAGAACTAGAAAAATGCCGGTCGACTTGATCGCGTTCATTTAAGGTGTTTCGATACAGTTTTTTTGGGACCATACCTAACTTTTTGAATCGGCTCTTAGACAGTCTTCTCCTTGTCAGATCAACGTGAAATTTGCAATACTTGTTGGTTTTGGATTGAACTTTACCGTGGTTTACATTTTGTAAAAATCGATATTTCCATGACAACGATAAACAAAAATCCTCGAAAACAGTAAAATTAAAATTTTGCACGATCCAGCTTTCGCTTCGAAAAGAGAATACCAGCTTCTTAAACTGTGGTGTATAGCAAACAAAATATACAAGAACAAAAAAATTCTGTATGTTTGTTTTGAAGTAAATCACAAAAACATTTTCAACCTTAGTTTTTGCCTAGTAATAGTAAATGCACTGAAAAATAATCAACGCTTTGATGAAATGGCTAGTAAATGCTGTTAAAATGTGTCTTTTACTTACTATTTTACGCCTAGAAAGTTTTGTTGAAACTGGTGTTCGCGATCTCGAGAACGACTTGTTTTTCTAAGATCATTCGCGTAATAATTTTGTGGTAATTTTTTATTTTGAGCGCTTTTGCGAAAATCTTAAGAACGGCTCGATAGATTTTTTTTAAACATTGAACATGCGTGCTTGACGATGTGACCAATTTTAGTTTTGAGTCTTATTAACATTGATTCACTGGAACACTTTTAGATTTAACGTTAAAGAGGATGTATGAACCGACGGAAAGGCTTGCGTTACACATAAACAGTTGGCAAGTAAATGCTAATATATTCAAAGTACTGCGCAATGCATTCCTCCGTGATTTTTACTTTTCGTAGTAATCTACAGTGCAACAAAGAACAAAGAAACCAGATAAAAATCACGAAGCAATGAATAACGCATTACTTTGAATATATTAGCATCTACTTGCCAACTGTGAATATTGTAACGCAACCTCCTCCGTCGGTTCATACATCCTCTTTAACTTTAAATCTAAAAGTGTTCCAGTGAATCAATGTTAAGAAGACTCAAAACTAAAATTGGTCACATCGTCAAGCACGCATGTTCAATGTTTAAAAAAAATCTATCGAGCCGTTCTTAAGATTTTCGCAAAAGCGCTCAAAATAAAAAATTGCCACAAAATTATTACGCGAATGATCTTAGAAAAACAAGTCGTTCTCGAGATCGCGAACACCAGTTTCAACAAAACTTTCTAGGCGTAAAATAGTAAGTAAAAGACACATTTTAACAGCATTTACTAGCCATTTCATCAAAGCGTTGATTATTTTTCAGTGCATTTACTATTACTAGGCAAAAACTAAGGTTGAAAATGTTTTTGTGATTTACTTCAAAACAAACATACAGAATTTTTTTGTTCTTGTATATTTTGTTTGCCATACACCACAGTTTAAGACGCTGGTATTCTCTTTTCGAAGCGAAAGCTGGATCGTGCAAAATTTTAATTTTACTGTTTTCGAGGATTTTTGTTTATCGTTGTCATGGAAATATCGATTTTTACAAAATGTAAACCACGCTAAAGTTCAATCCAAAACCAACAAGTATTGCAAATTTCACGTTGATCTGACAAGGAGAAGACTGTCTAAGAGCCGATTCAAAAAGTTAGGTATGGTCCCAAAAAAACTGTATCGAAACACCTTAAAAGATCTCACTTTGGGATTGAATCTACAGACTCAAAAGATTGTAAACTATCGATTGTGGCTAAAAGATTACCTTTTCTTTTCCTTCTCTCTGAGTGAAGAACCCTCTCGCTGACTAGAAACTGTCGATCAATCAGCGAGCTCTAATGGATTTTATTCGGTTTAGATGTAACAAATGTTAATTGTCTGTTTGTCTGGCGAAGTATTGCTGACCGCCATCGGTAAATAGGGTTTCCCAACTCGATCACAAATCAGTCTTAGCTGCCTGATGAGTTCCCACACTTAAGTGGTCGTCTTAGAATGACTAAAACCAAAAAGGTACCATTATATTCCCATGACAGATAGACTGAGGCCATGAAAGAGACTGTTGCAAGATTATGTCAAACCATACGTGGTCGGTTATACTGTATGATTACATATATTAAAAATGGCTGACAAAGTTAATAGGCCACTGTATGCGAATACAGCTTACTTCACTTTTTGACTCCAGTGGCTCCTTCAAACCTCGGCTACAAACCAAGCAAAGTTATGTTTTAAAACCAATCATTGCACAGTCAGTTTTATACTTAAGTTTATCCTTTCGGCTTCCTTTAACTTCCTTCTTGAAATTATTGGCATCAAGCCACGGTATCTACACCAGGTTTAGTCTCGAATGATAAGTTTGAGAACTGAACACTAATTTTAATTTCATCTTTGCTATCTGTTATACATTTATTACACATAGTTTTTCGTACTCATTGCATCTTGCTTTAATACTTTTTACATTTTACTTTTTAAATCTTATTTAGGACCTTTCTAAAAACTACATGTGTGAGAAAGCTTCCTAATAAAAGATTATTAAAAGATTATTGAAAGAAAATATAAATGCCTACAATGATTAACAGGATTTATAGTTTCAGATTTCGACAATTCCGGGAGTAGTAAGTTGAAATTCCTGGGCTAATAAATCAAGACTGTTCTATCTCACCGTTTTTCTTAAAGTAGTGCTTCTGATAATGATGGAATTTTCAACTCCGTTTTAGACTTTCATGGAAATTATACTTTCCAAGTCGCGCTTATATTAGCCCACCCAGTTATAGGCCCATCCACCAAAGCGAATGTAATAACGGTCCACTGCCACATGACATCGTCCTAATCTTACGAAGTTTTATAAGCCCAGGGATTTGACAATATTTTAAATTTACAAGTTTACTTATAATGCAAGTTTAATGGTTTATCCATGACGCTTAGTCGATGTGAGATTTGTAGTGGGGACGTGGAATACGTCAAGTCATAACAAATTAAGATAGCTACTTGTTGCTTAAAAAAGGGGTGGGGGATCTGACTCGCTTGGCCCACATTTCAGTTGGACATTGCAGTAGTTGTTACATGACCAATTTGCCAATCTTATTTAGCGGACGGCTGACGAGGTTCGAGGAGCGAAATATATACCGGAATACCGCAATTTTAACGGCGTTGTTTATATCTTTTTAAAGTTTTTAAGTGCGTCGAGTGACTGTATCAAAGACGTGTTGTCTTGTTGTTCTTCCCATTATTCAAACACATTCTTAGCCTCGGCGGTTAGAATTTCTCAGAAAAATGGACGAGAATCGTTTCCGCTTTACAAATCGGGGATTCTCTAGTCTAAAACGTTAACATAATTAACATGATCCTTTTATTTAAGTCATCTAGTCGAGTGGCGATTTCTTTGAAGCGGGGCAGACTGTTATCAACAGAGTCTTCCTTTGTCAAATCTTTTAATCTGTAATTAAAATTACATTTTCATAATATAAAATCGTATCACGAAATCTCACACAGAGAAACTGAAAGTTATGCCTGGTTACAGACATCTTAGCTTAAATTTTTGCTGAAAACAAAATTAAAAAAACTTCAGTAAGCAAAATACTCTGTCCTAATTTCACTATTTTCATAATGAAACATTTCCATGTAAAGTGAAGTACAACATTGCATATCACTTTCATATGTTTAACCGGCTGCGTCAAACAAATGCTGGAATGTCGCACCCAGCTTTTCCCAGGATTTGACTGAAGTAACTTCAGATGCCTAAGCTTGTTTCGGCGCTAGACGGACGAACTAGTGCGTGCACTGAAACATGACTTCCTGGTGCATTTGTGGAGGTGCTAAATCAGGTGATTTAGGGCATTCCCTATATAATCTATCAAAATAATCTCTTTAACCTATATAAGTCCTATTTATCAACTCTTGATATGGGGAGGGGGAGGGAGGGGGGGGGGGGGGTTTGCGATCAGGACTAAAGGTATATTTATTGTTTGTACTGCTATCAAAGCTATAATTTTCGAGAGGTATTTATTTGGTTAGATCGGAAACAGGCACCTGGAAAGCCAGATATTATAGATGTGGGTGACAAACTCTTGAGTGCCACATCCCAACCCAGAAGATCTCAGTAGCTTTAACCGTGAGCCGCTAGACGGCCTAAAAATTTAACTGTCAACAGTCAAAAACTGCCTTGTAATTTTTAACGTTGAGTGTCAGATAGCAGTCAGTAGTAGTTGTCATATCGTCGTAAATCTAACATTTCAGTATGTTTAGTAGCCCATCTAGCTCTCAAAGAATGGTGTTAAATCGTTAATCAGTGGACATATTATTTAACATTACAATAGGTGAAGTTGACGTAGCTTTGGAGCTTTTTTTCTGGTAGTATAAGCAAGACGAGTTTAAAAAAAGACATCCTGGAATAACAAAACAGTTTCCAAAACACAAAAATAAATCGAAAAATTTTCTCTCGGTAACAGTCAACCATTAAAATGCCTAAAACAGCTATTTTTTTTAAAATCTGTCACCCGTCAAATTGCTTTCATCATTGGGACCAAAATTTCGAGGAGTTTTTCCTGGCAGGTGGCTTGTAGGGGCCAAAATGTCACGCGTTACTAATCTCCTCTATGCTTCGTCCCCCGCTTGTCTCCCTTAGGTGTTTTGGCACCGGGGTAAGGAGATCCATTTTCCGAATAGCTGTTATTATATTATTAGTTTTCATGGATATTTCCGTAACTTCCTTTTAACGGCTTGGAAAGTGAAATTTCAGTTAAAAATTTACAGTTTTAATCGTATAGGCATGCTTTTTGGCCATTTTAATGCCAAAACATGATCAACGACCTCTCTTGAGCCACGAAAACCTCTTTTGAGACATAAGAGGCATGAAGAAATGCCCTCGTGGGTATTATTTTCAACGATCTTAAAAATCAAAGGCTCTTTTTTACATGGATCATGGCATGTAGGGGAAAATGTACTACTTCCGACCGGGTATCCCCTCTAGTTGGGCATGTAACGCATTTTTTCATGCCTCTCTAAACCCAAAACTGTTGGAAGCAAACTAAAGAGGAGTTCATTGAGGAAAAATTTGGTAGCGCATGTTTCGGAAAAGTTAATGCCCGGGATGTTCTTTTGCTCAGGGACAATCCGTACCGAGCGACCGGGAGAAGACTGGGTTTGAGACGAAAAAAGTTCATGCCGGGCATGAAATTTCGATTTTCATGCCCGGCATGAAAATCGAAATCTCATGCCCGGCATGAACTTTTGTTCTCGTCTCAGCCCAGTCTTCTCTCGGTCGAGCCACATTTCATGCCCGGCATGAAATCTGGCTCTACATGCCCGGCATGAAAATCGGCTTTTCATGCCCGGCATGAAAATCGACTTTGTATGGCCAGTATGAAAATTGACTCCACATGCTGGGCATGAAAACCAACTTGAAAATTGCCTGGTCTTTAAGTAAATCTTGAGTTGACATACTCAGTGGGTATAAAGTCAGTTTTCTATTCAGGTTGAAACGGCATTTCCTTCTCCACCGTCGTATCTAAATCGAAAGAAATTGCTGACAATGAAGGATTATAAAAAATCCAGTGTTTATCAAAAGTCTAAACAATGAGATGACCCTTGAGTGACTCCTACAAATGAGCTGAAATTCTTCAAACACCCATCCCCACACTGACAAATTGTCTCCTCCAGAACCTTTACTGGCCCAAGTACTAACAATACTCAAAGTGTCAAAATGTGGACGCAACAGGGGGTAGTTAGAAATCCTTTATTGTTGATTGGTTGCGGTCCAATGAAATGCTTATACAACATACCATATCCTACACATACGTCTCCTTAGAGTGTCCTCAACGATAAAAATAAGATTATCAACCTTTTCATAAGAAAGCAGAATAATTAAGAGCCCTTTACTTTAACTCGATGACCAATACCAGAAGAAGTTAGTAGTCTACTGGCAATCTATTGCTATCCACTCCGCACTTTCTGGGGAAAGTGGTCCCAAGCTCAGCACAATCAACACAACTCAATTTCCCAATTTTTTACTGTTTCCTTATTTAACCTCTGATGGTTAAGAATTAACTAGTCATTTTTCATACAGGGCAGTGAGTACAGATGTAATATAGTATAATTTACACTGATCAACATCAGGCTAAGTGCATTTATTCTAAGTTCACTATTCACATCCCAGGAGGAGGGGGGTACTCCTAGGAGTTTTTAGTGGGGGTGTGCTGCCAAGTTCTCCAGTGTAACTTTCCAATACATGTTTTTAGCCCTAACCTCTGAATCCATACCCATTTTCAGATCTGGTACCCAAATCAGACTTTCAGACCAAAACAGTCAAAATCCATACCCATTTTCAAACCAAAAAGCCATACCCCTTGGGGTAGCAGATATCTATATAGCTTATACAGGAGGGGTACCCTCTGTCCCCCTGGCCAGTTGGGAATCAATTGCCCCTATTTTAAAAGTAACATCTTCCCTATAGACTTATTTATTGAAAGGAACAGGGAAGTTGGAGGCAGGCTATGGGGGGGGGGGGGGGGGGGGAGAGATGCTGTGATAAATTTCAAATCTTCCAAATAAGCATCAATGTTTCCCCTGAACCCTTGAAGGTAGTAAAGACAGTTAATTTGGTTTTGCTCATGTGGATGGATGCCAAGGAGGACTATGAGGGGAAACGATTTTTCACTGGGTCATTGCATGCAGGATGGGATATGTGACCAAGAGAAAATATTCCATGTCAGTCTCCTTTGCAAACAGTGTAATTTGGACATCATGACTGTCTGTGAGGTCAAAATGGCTAAGTATAGTGTGATAACATGGCACCATTCTTGTAAAATTACATGTTTAAAAGGCCAAATTTAACCACTTTGATCTCCCCAACACAGAAATTAATTTTCACCAGAAATCCCCTTTCCTCCAATTAAAAACCATCTGATGGAAACAGACCATCATGGTCAGGAAACAGACTATGTCAGGACCTGGTTGTTTCAAGCAAGGTGGATTCCAGTAAATTATTTTCACTTAACAGTTTGACTCTGGCTACTTTAAATTGCCACATGAAGTTAGCAGCAGTAACGCTTTTTAACATCAAGAGAATCAGAAAGCCTGGACAAAATTTAACCCAAGGTTAACGCTAATCGGCTTTCGAACAACCGGGCCCTCGTTCCCATTTTAATTAACAAGTGTCCATTTTAATTATAGGAAAAAATTTTTAAAAAAAATTCAATAAATATATTTCTACTCTTTCCACCAAATGCTTAATCCACTTTAAGGAGTTACTCTAAATTCTTTTTCCATTTTCCTTTTCAATGTCTGTGTTCTTGCTTGTCCTGTTTTTTGTCTCCACCCAGGAGAATTTCCACTTCACTAAGAATTCTTTCTTCAGCTGAAAACAAGAAATTGAACATCAGGATAAATGACAACTGTGTTATGACTGTTGTGGTAGCACTTAATAACACAGAGAGGGCTTCCCTGGTGTTATCACACCAGGAGTTAACTGAATGGAATCACCTTAGTATCAATTGTAAAATTAATACACATACTAACATCTTGCATAACAACTCTTGCAATCTATTGACCACTTCATATTTTTCAGTGTCTGTGGCCTGTTGCAGGCATCATATATTTGTGAGAAGCAAAGTAAAGAACGTTGATCAAACATAAAAGTCATAGTCTTGATGTTGAACAAAATTCTCCCAAGTAGTACCTTAGATGTGTGGAGAACAAGCAGTCAGGAGAACATGCATGCCTGTTGATCTTGGGGCAAATAAGTGGGTTAAATAGTGCACAAAAAGGGAGTTTGTAGCACTCCTAGGTTATGATCAGGATACCTGAAGTAACTAAAAATAAATAATGCTTCCCATTGTTTGATTTTTATTTTGCCACAGGGACAGGTTGTAAAAGCAATGCATAGTAAGCAGAGATTTTTTGTCAATTTTCTTTGAAATAGCAGATGATGTCACACAGAAGGAATTGTCATTCTGACCTATCTCCACCCCATGTCTTGCCAATTAAAATTGTAAGCTCTCCCCTCAAGCGTATTCCAACCTAAAAGAAAGAATTTATCTACTTACAGTTCTATGATTTATCCTTTCCTTGATAACCCTCTTTGCTGGCCCTTCTCCCTTTTGGAGTGACAAATGTTCTGGTCTTTTTTAGCCATTAAGTCCAGGTACTGGCCTGAATAAACCTAAAAATATTTAAGTGAAACTAAACTATAATTAATGCAACCCTCAACAGGGGTATGCTAGTCTGATCATGTGGTACAATTCTTTAGGTTGTTCTTGTTAAACAATAATGAATGACCTGATTAAGGCAATATAATTTTCACTTTCACTGAGACGAAAAACATAATAGTCACCTGAATTTTAGGATTGGGAAAACAAGGTTGCCACTCATCAGACAAAAATCTTCCCTGAAATTTCCCGATTTTCTATTAACCACAATCCAGTTTTCAGCGATCATGAATGACAAAAACTATTTGAAACGATGTTGCCTTTCCAACATGAATAAAACTTTGTCACGTCTGTTGACGAGCTAAGTAAAACTAAAATTCTTTGAGTTTGACTAATATCACAGCTTGATGCAAAGTCATAGTGAGCTTTACATTTAAATGCTTTACATTTACCTGAGCTTAAAAAAATCTGTTTTTCGCTTAAACTGAAATGAATTGTGTGTGTAAAACAGGTGGTCAAAGTGAGCGACCATAAGCAAACAACAGAGAAATAACATATTCCTGTTAAGTATGAGCTGCAAGTATAAAGTGAAACCAAAGCCAATAAGCTGAGTATGCAGCTGCATGTGTCATAATATCGCTGGTTTAACTACAACACTAGTGACCAACAGAAAACAAACAATCAAACGAAAAGAAAGAGATAAACGTTTCCATAATAACCATTATTTGGAAACGTTTTGTACACATTGTTGATGGAAATAGAAAACAGTCTTCGCCGCGAAGACGAAGAAGAGCAAGTGTTAAGATTATGTACTTACCGGAGAAATAAACCGCCACCGGACACTCACAGGAGGTTATAGCTTCTCAATAACACCATTTGCGTATCTGCAGAACGAAGATGAACCAGCTGGAAAGGTGAGACTGAAATGTCAAAGAAGCGATTACGCGAACATGAAGCAAGTGACGCCACAAATATACGCCACAAAAATTCGCCCATTTTCCGACAGCACTTCGGCCGCTTTGCTTGCCGACAAAGTCATATACTAAAACTAAAACACTTTGACGCTCGAATATTCGGGTCTCTTCGGCTGATGCGAATTCATACGCTGACGTTTTCTCGCTTTTGAACACGCAATTTATCGTCAGCAAGGTGAAAAAATTTCGTGAGCAAAAGAGCAAAACAAGAATGCATCCCAGGCGCAAAGAAATGTTACTCGACGTTTTCAGCCTTCCCTCCCGTTTAACTAACTGGTAAGTTTGTTTACATTGTTTTTACCGCTGTGTATGTTTCTCACGCAACGTCAATTGAAATTTCAACTACGGAGTTCACATCAAAATGACCGATATGTAAGCTAATAAGTTTCTAATCAGCGTTCTAGCTCCGTGGACGCAAATTTTCTTACTTCTAATTTGTTTTGTATATACAGGATTTGCAATAAATGTGTTCAAATCTGGATGGCAGATGTATGAATCCCACAGACTTTGCAATCGGACGGTAAAGATATTCTACCAGGACCTGCCGCATAATTCAAGACATTTAAAAGTAAGTTGAAACGATTTTTTAAAGAATGACAATAGGAACAAATCAATATCAAATCTGAGTCCACCGTTCGGCATTTACCTGATTGTCTGTCAAAACGGCAATATTCCAAAACAACCGAAAAAATGCTTAAGCAATAAGGTGTGGTGACAATCCGTAGCTTCCTGTAAAGTAGTTCCGTTGCTGTTTTTGTAAACCGTGGACAGAATAAACCAAAAAAATCACTGACTATATAAAAGGCTTCGCTGGCAATTTTGTCAAAAAGGAAACCCTGGAGGAACCGCTGGGTATGATTTCTGCCTTTGCTGGCTCAACACGGGAAGGAAATTTGGGATTGGCATCGCGAAAGCCAGTTTTCGGATTTCGAATCACTGGGGTATTTATTAGCGACCTTCAGATCTGACTACGTATACGAGATTGAGTACGAGTTCGACTTTCACATTTCAAAAACGTTACGTTCTCAAAGCCATCGTTCCTCCCTGTTGCTGACCAGCGGAGGAGAATGAGAATGCGTCAAGGAATTCAAGTCGTACTCAATCTCGTACTCGTGGTCCGATCTGAAGGTCGCTATTATCTGTTATTATACGGACAGGATAATTACTGAAACGATAACAGTTTGCCTTATGAAATACCAGATATGCTCCTGGAAATACCTAATACAGCGTATGTCTTTAAAAGTAACGAAAACACAAATGTGAAAAGAAAACACAACCCTAATTCAAGGAAGGAGTCCATGGTTCCCACTGCTGTAGTTGTTGCTTATCGGAAGTTAAAAACAATGGAAAATTTCACCGCCTAAAAGTGGACACTTACGGAGGTGGTCGCTTGCGGCAGCTATAGTGAAATGACTGGGGGAATTTAGGTGGTCGCTGTCAAGGGAGGTGGTCGCACTGGGAGGTTCGACTGTATATACTTCACCCTGGGCTTATGTCAACTGTGCATCTATTTGTTCTTCTCTTTAATATATATCTCTCTTCACTTTGCAGTCGAAGACGTCCAAGCCCAATACAACGTTATGGAATAGGAGGACAGCGTCAATGTTGTCCACACAGAAGCTTTTGTCATAACATGAGTGCAGTGAGTGTGCGAATGAGTGTGTTGGTGGATGGTGGTTGATTCAGTAACTGAGCCGAGCATTAGTGATCAAAGAAGTGCATTACCGGTAGTGTCAATTCTAAGAATGTTTTCATAAGCTATTGATACCAATGCAATCAAAACTTGATAAAGGCGGGGGGGGGGGGAACGAATGGTCGACTAAAGAGTATTATACTGTGAACTTCAGGAACAAAACCTAGCAAATAAAAGGTTACAAGTTTTCTCGACAGAATTTGTTTATTCAGTGATTTAGAGGATTGCAATGAGATCACCAGTCACTGAAAATCTGATCCAGCCGAAGATTGCATGACACAATCCGAGCGCCATTTAATGAACTTACCGACAGAAAACGTCCAAATTTTCAACTGCAGATAAGGCAAGGACTAAATTTCATGCCCCGGATGGAACTGGTTGAAACCTAAATTCATGCCCGGCCAGGCTTGAAATCAGCCAAAAAGATATTTTCATGCCCGGTGTGAAATTTAGGTTTCCACCGATTTCATGCCCGGCATGAATTTAGATTTTCATGCCGGGCATGAAATGCAACCTCGTTTCCGTGCAGTAGCCTCGATATCACCCGATTTCATGCCGGGCATGAAACGGGTATGAAATTTAGATTTTCATGCCGGGCATGGAATGCAACCTCGTTTCCGTACAGTAGCCTCGATATCATCCGATTTCATGCCCTGCATGAAATTCAGATTTTCATGCCGGGCATGAAATTCAACCTCGTTTCCATGAACCAGCCTCGATATCATCCTTGGCAAGAGTTGAAACTTTTGGGCTGCAGGGCATGTGCCGAGTTTTTTCATGCCCTGGAGATGAGATTTTTTAAAATGGCCCACTGCCTGGACTTTTTAATGCCCAGGGTATGGCAATTTGAGAATTTTGGAAAATATGACGGTTGGAACAGATTTTTGCTTGAATTTAGCATGAAGAGATAAATTTCATGTCAAAACCATTGTTTTTCCATTTTTTCATTGAAATTTCACTTTCCAACCCGTTTTTTGCTTTGGCAGAAAACATCACTCAAGGAATGAATAGTTTCCCACGGTAAAATAAATGTTATTTGAGGAAGATCAACACTCGTGATCAATAGTGAAAACTGACAAATATGTAACTTAATAAAAGAACCGATGTATAACCTGATACGTACAGTGGCCGCTTGATATTAGTTGATTCAGCATGCTGATCGAGGAAACCAAAAATGAAGACTAAAGCCCCCGCAAACGGGGAAACATTTGTGGCGTAAACACTCTCTCTCGAAATGGTTCTCTGTTTTCGTACGCAGGAGGTATTTACAAGTTGAGGTTGAACATTTGCGTCCAAGTAGCAGAAATATCTTTGAAGCCGTTTCAGCAGCATTTTGCTTCCACAGCAAAGTTGCTTTTGGGCGCAAATAGGCGTTCATGCTGTCTGAAAATTTCATGAAAAGAGTACGTATGCGTTCGCGTGCTCCCATGTCTGTCTCTGGATCGATGGCGAAGGTAATCGGATTGCTAATTCGCTCATGGTCGATTACTGGTTCATAAAGGAAAATCATAAATAATAAAAGAATCTGGTTATAAAGGTCAGCTAAGTCCTTTGCTTTATATTTTTGTTACCGTTTTTGGCCTTGACCGTGCACAAACAAATACTTCCTGCGTGCAAAAACAGAGAACCATTTCGAGAAAGAGTGTTTACGCCACAAATGTTTCCCCGTTTGCGGGGGCTTTAGTCTTCATTTTTGGTTTCCTCGATCAGCATGCCGAATCAACTAATATCAAGTAGCTACTGTATGTATCAAGAAGGACAATTCCATTATATATCTATATCTTCCCATAGTTAGTCGAGGGACTGCATGGTTATGAAACCTTGCAAGGTTCAAAGGCCATAACAAAAGTGCTACAATTTATGTTGAAAGTACTGCGACGGTGCACAATCTTTTGCTTTGCTTTCGCAGACTATGGCTGAATAACTCAACAGTGAAAATTGTTATTGGTTTGTTGCTCATGCAAAATTCAAAACCTATTGTTGTCTGTCCTTCTTGTTCTACCTCCACAATCTCACTTTTAGAGAACGTTAACAGGAAAATAAATTTTATCTCATGTGCAGTTTGTGCCGGGGTGTGTGTGTGATCTAACCGAAGTTTAAAAAATAATCAATTATATATATATATATATATATATATATATATATATATATATAGATATATAAATTCAATCTGCTAATGTGTAGAATGGTTTTCAGAGAGCGCTCAACTTTCTCTTTGGCACCCCATGGTTTAAATAAAAGAAAAGTATTTCATTCTAGGAATAGAATTTGTTATAATTAATTTTCTTTTTTGCGATTCTTCGTTCGCGATATATGGCCGTTCAAAGGCTCTTTTCTTGGATTTTGTCAGCCTCTTAGGTGTTGGGTGTACTCAAAGGCCCTGTCCGGGGAACTTATGACGGTCATTATTGTTTAAGGGCCCCCCCCCCCCCCAGTGATTTTGTTGTCTATCGGCCCTTTGGGGCTCCAAAGGCCTCGATTTGGGATTTTGTTATGATCCATGTTTGCGTAAGCGTAGGTTGCTTTCCTTTTGACTGCTCTTTCTTTTGCCGCGTTGCAAATGTCATCTTATTCGCATCAGTAGTTTTTAGTTTTTAGTCTTATCCGTCATCTTTTGTTAATTATTTTTATAGTAGCATATTTCCGGTCTTTTGTTAAATTTTTGCCTTGTATCGTTCAGTTATTTAGTGTTGTATCTGTATCTACACCTTGTAATTACGTTTAATTGTTAGTTTTGTTTAGTTTTCCTTTTTTCGTTATATAATCGATGTACTATATTGTTTTTATTTTTGAATGTTTTTGATTAGTGTCACTTATCCTCGTTTTAGTATTGTTATAATCACGCCGGTTACGTAACTCATAGCTTTGAATTGTATTTTGCGTCTTGGTTTGTACTGTAATCTTATTTAAGGTAGATTTGATAAGTTCAATTTTTCTTGTAACTGATGAAGGTCTAAGACCGAAACGTTTCTATTTTTTATTAAATTTTTTAACTTTTAAGTCGTCAGAAGTTGTCCGTCCTCGCTTTCCTTCAACGAGTATATATATATATATATATATATATATAAACTCGTCACAAGCATCTCCTTCTCCCGTCCTCATAGAAAACAATATAAAATAATCACAAATGACGACGAAACACCTTAAATTCCTTTTACACTTATATTTCGACCACATTCAGTGATCTTCTCCAGGGTCACCCTGAAGAAGATCACTGAATGTGGTCGAAATATAAGTGTAAAAGGAATTTAAGGTGTTTCGTCGTCATTTGTGATTATATATATATATATATATATATATATATATATATATATATATATATATATATATATATATATATATATATATATATATTTGGCGGTCTGAGATGGCTAAGGGCTAAGTTTATTTCCAGGGTAGGTACAAGAAAACGGTCCCTGATCGGGTCTATTTAAACTGATGTCCCCAAAAAGGGTGACTTAGCTCTGTGGGTATCAGGACTTTTGGGGGTCAAAAGAAATCTTTTTGATTTACAGTGGGAGAGAACTTCAGTGGTCATTATTTCCGTTTGAACGCTTTATTGACAAACAATTATCATTACAATACAACAAACACATGAGAGAACTTAACAACAACCCTTGATAATAACAGTAATAACAGTTAGGGTAAGTTGCAGTATTGCAGTATTTAAACAATTTATGATCAGACAAGCAATAAAAAGCAACAGAAAATACAACAGAATCCTACACACATCAACCAAAAGGCAATTGCAGTACTGTTTTTTTTTAAAATTACTTTTCCAATTCATATTTACACCCTGTTATTTACATGTGACATATCTAATGTATATAAATCTTTATGCCACTTGTAGAGGACGATGACTAAAGATGTAGATTACGGTAATTAATCTACATCTATAGTGTTGGCCCTCTTACAGCAGCAAGCGTTGAGTTGTGTTTCCTGTGGAGATCATCTATCTTACCAAATCAAGTTCACTCGTGGTTTTATAGTGGCCTAAAGACGCCTTAAAGAGGCCTTAAAGAGGCAACATCATGCGGAGTTTTACGTTTTTGGGTCCAAACTGTACTGAAATCAAGCTACTTTTTCTAAAACAAGGAATAAAATTATAAAAATTGGTCCTATTTTTTCAAGTTGCTCTCCATTTTCATCTTAGCCATCCGCAGACAGTTTTAGAAAACTACAAAAGTAATTTTAAATAAAATGGAACCTGCTTTTGGGTCTCCTTTCATTTCAATACCCCTTAACGGCTTAAGCCTCTTGAAGAGACACTAAAAATAGGTTACCAAGCCTCTTTAACCCTTTAAACCCTGATATGAAAATACATATTCTCCTAACTGTTCTCCATACATTTCTTTTGGAAATAGTAAGGAGAACTTTAGTCTTAATATCAAGACGTCTCATCCTCAGTGATCATTTTCTTTATTCTTGTCACTTCAATGTTTGAACAAGAACAGATGATGTAGAGAGAAAATGTATTTTCGTCACAAAGTGGGCTTATTAAAAGGGAAAAAATGGGTTTCCGCTGGGAGCTATCCTCGCGTTCTGATTATATGGCGTCAATAACAAGTGGTCACGCTTGGTCACAACGCTGTTAAACCTTTCGTTTTCAGTCTGTGGATGAAAATTAGTGTTGCATGAGCAATGATTTTCAACGATGTTATTGTTTTTCATCAGAACAGCACTCAAAGGAAATTGAGTTCAAAATGTTATCCAGTTTTGTACATGACCTTTTTAGGTGTAAAATATAGTAAATATTGCAGTTCAGATTTCTTGCTCTTGAGATTTCTGTGAATAGGAACGGGCATTTTGAATCTCTACGAGAGCTCTCTGCAGAGCACAAACATAACGTTCCTCAAGCTCAGTTGTCAGAGGACTGGATCAAAGGCCTGCAGAATGAGACAAAGAATTCCAAACAGCTTGCTGGCAGATTTTATGCGACTCCCCTCCTTTGAGGAGCTGTTCCAGTGATACTGCGCTTGGAATTTGGCAAGAATCTCTCTGGAGCGTTTGCCGCCAAACGAACTAACTTCTGTTCCAAAGTCAGCACAATTCATATCATATGAAGTGTTATCAATCCTGTTTGCGTGAATGGCGTTGTCTGTGACGTATAGACTGGCTGCAACACTTGCATCATCACTCGAATCAGCTTGAACGACTTTCAGGTGCTGGCTTAATGGGGGAACTGAACAAGTAGACTGGACCTTTATTCTGGGACTGGCGGTACTCACATACTGGTTTTGCACTTCCCTTTGGTGACATGAGGACGATTGAAATGTTGATAGATCTTGAGAGAAGTGAAGGTCTTCGTCAAAAGCAGGCTGAACAGCAGACAACCGCTGGACACTTTCCTCCAGGGCGATGACATTGAGAACAGCGTCTAGTTCTTCATTCCAGGGAGATCAGTACTGTTGCTAGCTTTCATCAACTTTATCTTTGTGCTTTGATCCGCGCTGCTCCTGATTTTAGAACATACAGCACATGCATAAGTTGATTTTTTCGAACACTGAACATGCCGAAATCATAGCTAATACCTCAGTATAACTGTCTGAACATATAAGTCTCAACAGTCTCAAGGATTCGATCATTTAATTTCCAGGAAAAAATGTTCTCTCAACAACGTTTATAAAAGTTTGCTCAGGCTTATAACGACGAGGAGCTCTGAATGCTCATCCGTTTTAGATGAGAGGTACGTCCAGGTATCACGTCATTTTTGGCTTTATTTTTGACAGTCAAAGCCGGCCAAGTGTTCTCGTCGTTAACGGACCAATGAATTCGTTAATAGAAATTTGATTCCGCTCGTTGATTGAATAATCCATTTGTGAAATGAATAAATGAATAACCCAATATGCAAATTGAGCCTCGATTCAATCATGTAATGTTGCTTGGATCAATGAACAAAAGCTATACCATATATCGAAGGCAAGGCGAAGCATGGTGCTACCGAACTTGCCAGACATGAATAAAGAACAGGTAGGCTTTTTTAGTATTCTGATTTTGGCATAAAGACGCCATTAGTATAGAATGTGGTTACTTTTTCTACCGGCGTTGGTACAAACGATTCTCATGGTTGTTATTTGCCGACTGAACAATACTTGTTAATAGGTACAAAAGCTTGCCAGTTTGATCGATTGATCGATCGATGACTCTATAATTTCCTTTCAGCCAGCTCCAGACAGGGCCTTCCATGTTTCGTAAATATCGTCCCAAGCTGTTTTGTTTTGTTTGTTTTGCGTTTTTGTTTTTGTTTTTTGTTTTTGTTTTCACCGAGGAAGAGCTTGAGCGTAGTATATTTATTAAGGCAATCAACATATTGGATTATTCAATCGAGGCTCAATCTAAACATTGCATTATTCATTTCACAAATGATTATTTAATAAACGAACGGAATCAATTTTCCGTTAATGAGTTCGGTTACAAATGACTAGAAAGTGTCTTATTTAAAGTTAGAATTGTCCTTACTTGAGAAAATATATCAATATTTTTAGTGACACTTCAAAACTGCATGAAGCCAAACGTCCACTTACGTTGACGAAAACCTAAAAATAATGGTACAGTTTTGTTCAAAGAAACTATAGTAGTGCACCGAGACGCGTCTTAGGCCACAGATACCCGGCATGGCAAAAACCTTGAAAACGGTAGCCCAGCGCTTTTAAGTACTGCTGTTGTGTCTCGTAAAAATCGTTGAAATCTTACTGTCGTTTGCTCCCCTTGCAAAAACTCTGGCACTTGTTAGTTTCCTCTTCGTGTGTGTGAGCGAAGGTTACAGTTTTGACAGTTTCGACAATACGCCAGCAAAAACCTTAATCTTTTATTGCTCTTGAGACACGCACCTTCGTGTCTCGCAGTTCAATGATTGAATTGTTGATTGTATTTTTTGCTCTGTCATTTTGCTGCGGGCGAAAAAAGTGAAGAAAAATTCACCTACTTGGATCTTTGCTCCGTTTCACCTTCGTCCTGCTTATGTTATTCTTCATGATTTGCAGCTTCAGGTTAACGCATTCCGGTAACACACAGCTCGGATTTGTACAGTAAATATCGTTTGAATACATATTAGGACAGGCGTCGATCAGTCCCTGTATATTTATCACCCCTGAACGTCAATTTCCGTAAATTTCTGGAATTTAAAACAACAATTGCGAGTAAGAAATACAGCACTATTAAGGAGCATATACGGAAATCATGTCCGCAAGTAAATTTAGAAGAACTGTTGGCAGTTCCTTTCCAGTCTCGCCGCGCTTTTGACAGCTCGCGCTCTAGGTTTTCGCTCGCCCTTTCTACTGTCTAGAAAGGGAATGCTAGCAGTCTAACTTTGTCGTATTTGTGTGCGTATGCTTTCCAGCAGATTCGTGTAGACTTTTTAATCCTCCCCTAACTATTTCCCCCCTTTGGTTATCGTCGGCTTAAGTAGCTGGTGAGGGAGCTGCAGGGTTGAGCGCTTTCGATATACCTACAGCAGGAGTATCTTCTGACTACAGTCAGTCAGCATAAAAACTTCGCTATATAGTAGACATTGGTTTCTTTGCTTTGTCTGTTTTTCAATTTGAAAGTTACGGTTTGCTAAAGAAAGCGGCTAAGTGAGTCACTCAAACTACAAGGGCACCCAAAGGTTATTTTCGGCACAATATAAATTTGTTGGGATTAGGCCTAGATCACCTCAGTGAAATGTTAAGATTTGACTGCGTTTTCTTTGGTGAAACGCAAAACTTTTGTAACATAGCCACTTATTAATTTCTACTTAATTTCTAGTCCATTTCTTATTAATTTCTAATTTCCGGAAGGACAAGTACGTCGTTTAGAGTACAAAACAAGGTCAGCTAGCAGGCAAAACCAGCTCAGAAATTGGAGAATAAGACTTCGTCCTCTAGCTAAAGTTTTCGGTGGTCTAAATTTGTGGCTAAAGAATCCGAACAGATCAACCAGCAGTATAACTTACACGGACACCTCTTTTAAAAAGCTCTAAAACAATCCGAAAAAGCAGGAAATAAACGTTTGTTAAACTATTTTGCTTGAATTTACCCGCTGGCTGTTCCTGAAGCTATAACTGAGGTAACTCGAATACAACACGGTGCATTGGAATTAATTGGTTATACCTGCGAAACACAAATAAAATGCGTCGCACATAACCACTCACCCTAATCGCCAATCTCGGTTCTCTTTGGAAAGGCTTCTAAAGGCAGACTTAAAACAACAATCATTGCCGGGAGTTTAATTTATATTAATGTATATCTTTCTGGAATTTTCTTTCTTACCGCAAGTTATTGGCACATTTCATAGCACGCGTGCTTAATCTCCAGATACATCCACTTACGGTATATTAATCGCTCCGCTTCGGATAATCCTTTGTTTCCAGAATTATTGACGAAACGAGGACATCTCAGTACTTCCAACTATACTTCAGGAAAAGAAAACGGATTTGCTCTACAATATCTTCCAGTAACAATTTCAAGAGAAACGGTGCAACTCTTCACGCAAACTACTTTAATCGGCAAGAATTTTCATGTTGAAAAAATGGACAGTCAGTGACAGCGTACAGATAAAAAGTAGTAATCATCTTTAAGTCATAGCATATCGAGCAAAATTTTACGGTAAAAAATAATCACAAAAAGATCATCCCTTTGAGCCCACACATGCATGTATACACCTGACGCGGTAAAAATGGAATCTTCACACAGGTGTCTGTTTATGTGCTGCGCGACACAAGGACCTTGACATTGTATATGTTTTCTGGTTTTCAAGTATCAGTTTTGGTGCAGACGATTGTTTACGGTTTCGTTTCTGTCCCCATGTACTGGAACACGAGCGCAGAACCTCAAACACAGAAATTGAGAAAACTGAATTTGTCTCTGGATGCTTTCGTACCGGCTGCAATATTTACAAGTTAGGAATAATTGCGGGGATTTTTGTTAATCTTTTTATTCCACTATAGTTGTTTTCTCTGGATTTTTCGTCGAAGATTCCAGAGAATTTCGAAAGTATCACTTCAAAACCAGGGACGTTTCTTGTTGGTTGCCTCAGTTCTAACATTGATGATGTCTACTACATGTAGTACGGCCTTTCGTGCATTTGTTTGACGCAAGTACGGGTCATTTGAGAGTCAACAAAATTATGTGAGGTTTTCGCCCAAAGCAAGAGACAGGAACTCCAAAACGCACAGACATGGAAGTTGGCTGATTCAACTTTAGAAGTTATTTCTAGAGTTTCAATTTGTCGTCAATTGTTGCTCGTGCCAAAACGCACGTCGGATTGACGTCGGATTGACAATTTTCCCTCTTGGCACTTAGAATCCGAGACACTGTGTCCATACTGATAATAGCCTCGCTCTCACTTCCTCTTCTCCCCGAGGCTAATTACCTTATTGACCCCGGGATTTTTCGAAGAAAAGTTCTGTTTGAAGCTACTAAAGCTGGTTTTAATTTTTGGCCGCCAGCTATGCGACAACGTTGCCTGCAACTTGAAAACTAAACTTTCCTTCATTCTGAAACAAGTATGCGGATTTTTGGGTTTCGGGCATGCGCACAAAGCAACATTTTGACGTGGTTTTTGGAGCAAACTCCACTTTTACTTTTAATTCAGTTTTTTTAACCCTGTTCGTTATCATTCTCTTCCCATTTTTTTTTTATTCTCTTTGCTGGACCTACTAGACTTCCTTCTTGTAGAAAAAGGTTTCCACAAAAATGCTAAAAAACGTGAAATTTTTAATAAGTGGCAATGAATGGGGAGGCCAAAATTTTCCATCGAATTTGCTAGTCAACTTGTTTTTTTACTATTTGACAACTCGACGTATGAACACTACAATGGGTTCCCAGTTTTTAACTCAATCGTTTAAACGTGATATTTGCTGCGGTTAGAAGAATAGCAGCAAATTATTGTTTTGACCGTCAAAGAGGCGCGACTACATATGGGCGGGATTTTACTGAGATGAACCATTCTAAGCTGACCTTGCTGTATGCCGTGACTTTTCTCTTTTGCGCCTTTTCTTTCTCACGTTTTTCTAACTGTCGAAAGAGAATTTGAAGCCCAACAAACAGCAGTTACCTCTTGCCTTTGTATCCGCGTCGACGAGACCGAAGAAATGGCTCCAACAATCAAGACTGATTTAGAACGTCAACAATCTACAATGCTCGAGAAACTCTCATCCATAATGGATAACAAGCTTGAGTCAATGAAAAGACAGCTCGAGGATGTATCGAGCACTCAAATGAGTGCCTGAAGAAGGTACGCCTTAGCGAACCTCATACTTTCAAGAAGAAAGGACATGAACAACAATACGAGCATAACGAGTAGGTGAAGTCCGCGGTGAACGAAGCAAAAGATGCCGCTACAGCGGGAAATCACGATGCATGCATTGCTAAACTCAACGAAGGCATTGAACTTACTGACCAGCGTAAAAAACGTATCCTAATAGGCGACAAATCTGAGTATGGCTGGAAAACTGTCGGGGAATATCTCGACAGAGGGCTCACCGACAATGACCAGGACGCCAACAAAATGAAAACAACAGAAAAAGAAGCCCAAAAGAAAATTGCCGAAACTCACCCCGCCAAAGCCGCGAAGGCTCGCCCCTGGTACAAGCCTTTAAGACCACTGGGAATTACAGCTATTACTTTACCGTCATATAGCCTCTATTGACAGGAAGTTACTCGCCTCGCTTTTCCTTACCCGTAGGCGGCTCAAGGAACATGTTAGGCCCATTCACAAGTAACCTGCGATCAGGCCGAATTTTAGCATCGCTCTCATATTCTCTTACGTTGGTCGCTCGCTAAAATAGGGCCTGATACAATCTCTCACAGAAGTTCGTGTCGGCGGCCAAATTTTGGCCGCGGGAATCTCGCAATCTCATTGGCCCTTTAACAATAGAGCTGTCAACGGAAGTAATTTCGATCAGACCGCCATCGCCAAGGAACAACCAGGGAACAAGTCTGCCGAAGTAAAATGTGTTGCTCTAGTAAATTCTAGGAGAATTGTCACGCAAGCTGTCTCTCACCTGGAGCAGAGAAGTACAGCAACAGTGAAGTATGAGTGAAGTATGTATTCCGTTTTATCGCATCGTGTCTCGGAATTTTTATTTGACGGCTTTCAGCTGGTATTGATAACATGAACAGAGTAGAGGTTGTTTCCGCATTTTACGAAACAAAACGAACAGCAGACGAACAAGTATCTTTCGCCAAGAATGATCAACAAGTCAACCGATAATTCGGTAAACTTAACGGCAAACTGATGTTTGGCGAGAACCGCAATCAAGTCGCAATACAATTTTCAGTTTATTCATTCACTCTTTAATACTTATGTCGTTTTATTGATCTCTGACATTGACATCAAAAGATCTGACTAGTTTTATAATAAATGTTCTTCGTTTTAAAATTCGCTGCTGTTTAGAGATAAAATTCGCTGCTAATCTCAAATATTTATCACTTCTGGAACTAGATTAATTACAAAATACTCCTATGTTTATAAACGGTTTTATTTGTATCTTCATTCTAAAGAATGAAACTGAAGGTATTTCTCTTAATTGCCAAGGTTTTTTTACGCAGAAAATCGGTGACAAATGCGAAGAGAATATTTCCGGATACCACCTGAAATGGGAAAGGATTCAAGCATGCAGCATATTTTGGTACCTGACAACCTCGTCGTGTTTTGAATTTTCATTCAGTTTCAGCTCAGACAGAGCAACCATGCACAATCCGGAACCTTCAAGTTAGCAATCGTGTAAATTTGAGTGCTTGTGTCTAGAATGTATGTAGCCTATGATTTTCTTATTTTGCCGACATTTGCGTGACTTTTTGCGAATTGCCGTTATGGGAAATTTGCATACCGAGGATCGTGCAAGCAGAAGAAATTTTGATTGGCTATTTTGCTAAATGTCAATCAATCAAAAAAGTGGGCGGCAGACGTTCCGTAGAAGAATTGTATCAGGCTCTATTTTTCGTTTCGCCCGTCGCGCCTGAATGTTTCACCGAGCGAAACGAAAATAGAGCCTGATCGCAGGTTAATTCACAAGCGGGACAGCCCAGAAATGTGGCGCGTGTTTTAGCTGCGGAAAACGAAGTCACTGGCGAAATGAACGTCCTTTGTGGGTTCGCTGCACAGGCACAACAGGAAGGGAAGAAGTCAAGTAATATTTTTTCGGATTCTTGTGATATGGAATTTGTGTTAGGGAATCATGATTTCTCCGAGTCTGCGTGTGATATAAATAAAACGTCCTTTGAGAAGGGCGATTTTTTGGAGCGGGAATATTCTCAACTGTCTCAAGCAAGTCATGGTGTTCGAGAAAAGCTTAATAGCGCTTGTCTGTAAAAATCAAACATAACGCGGCAAGGGAGGAAAATTCGATTTCTTTCATATTTTAATGTTAGATAGGTTAGGGTATGACTAAAATCACTGGATACTTTTTTTGGCAAAATATCCTTTTATTTCAAAGAAAAATGCAAATAACGAACTTCCGTTAAAATCGCCATTTGAAGCAGTAAATTATGACATCAATTTGAGGCGTTCGCGTGCAAAAACAAATCCCTCTGTCGTCTTTTAAACACTCAATTTTACTCTTGCAATCTCTCAAGAGCTTCAAAACTGATTTTGGTAGAACACAGGCAGACCACCCTATGTGTTCGTAGTTAATAATTGTTGACAAAGGTCATGTTGAAATCAATGGCGCGTATAAGAAGATATATGGAGAAACAGTAGGTCGGCTTCGATTTACTACAAAATATAGAGTTTACTCTAAATTATTCAATAAAAGTTAAGATGAAATGTCAAATGAGTCTTGTGTCATGTTTTTTTGCCGCCGCGAGCCTTTTGAGGCGTTATTTTGCGAGATTATTTAGCGACCGGTGGTAGAGAGAGAGAAGAGAGAACAAGGCTTGCAAGTCGGCCGCCGCCAGCAGCGACCGACTCCACTTCAAACCGGAATTAACGCCAAACTACTGAAAATCTCACCTATCTGACGACGGCTATCGATCGCTGAGTTGTTGCTCTATCTCTTCGCCAAATTTGAACTTCATCCCTCCAACAGTTTCCGAGAAAATCCATGCTGAATTCGTGCATACGGCTTTCTCAATATGATCGGTGCTCGACTCAGCGACCAGAGAAATTCCGATCACGCCGGCCGTTTCAAATTCACCAATCAGCGCTTGGCATCCCGTGGCAGCTCGCCGCGGTTCAAAACCCCAACCCTGCCCCGCACAGGAGTTTTGACACTTCCGCTGCTTAAAACGGAAGTCACTTTCGGCCAATCAGCTGATATTAACATGTAAACACCGTCCCGGAAAGTTTTTGATCTGTCAATTGCACGTGTATGCGGACTTGTATGGCGGCTAGAATTGAGCTCACATGCGAACAACTTGATTGTGTTAAAGCAGCGCTCGAAGGACATAATTTTTCGATATTTGGAGAGGCAGGGACAGGAAAGTCGAAGGTCGTTTCGGAGATCTGCCGGAGAAAAGGATCCGATATTCAAGTTATTTGTTCGACCGGCATAGCTTGTGAAGTTTTTAAAGGTGACAGCAACTTAGCTTACCCGGCTTCAACAGTCCACTCATTTCTAGGAGTTGTGGTCCGAAAAGCTTGTGCGAATCCAGTTGTCAGGAAGCGGATCGCGGATGCAAAATGTCTTGTGTGGGACGAGTGTTCGATGGGAAGCGCTAGGCTGCTAGAACTGTTCCACGAGATTACATCACAAATCCGCGGCAATCTACGGCCTTTTGGGGGAATACAGTGTATTCTCGTGGGCGACTGGCTTCAACTGAAACCTGTCGCTGACAAATTTGACGATGGGCGACCGATGTACCTTTCGCATTTATTCCCTTGTTTATTCCCGCACACAATCGAGCTAACGATAGTGCATCGACAGAACGAACGGGAGGTGATTTATCGTAATATCCTGCGACAACTTCGCTTCGGAAGGTGTGACAACGAAACTGTCGAAGACATTTTGAGCCTTGAAAGGGAGATCGGTGACCAGGATAATGCAATCCATTTATATTTCACGAACTTGCTCGTGGACGCGCACAATGTTTCCCGCCTGGATTTGCTTCCTGGGGATCGTGAATCTTTCACTGCTACTGACACTGGAAATCTTCAAGGCCTTGATTGCCCAGCTCCTTCAGTGTCTTATTTCAAGCCTGGAGCCCCCATCATCGTTTTGTATAATATAAGTGCCAACATTCATAATGGAACCCGTGGTTTTTTTGTACGAAACCTCGGCGACGACGCCGCGGTTATCAGAGTAGGTGGGGGTGAGCATGTCATCCATAATGTGTCTTGGATCAATGTTGACGTTGAGGGTCGGAGTATTGGCTCCAGATGCCAAATCCCCCTGAAGTTGCATTGGGCGGCAACAGTTCATAAGGCACAAGGCCTAACCCTGGACAAAGTGGTAATCCACTCGTCATACGAATTCACTGGCGGACTGTTGTACACAGCATTGTCAAGGGTAAGATCAATTGATGATGTGCAAGTTTTGGGGTTTAGGCGTCAACATGTCTGCAAACGAGAAAAAGAACTTACTGACATTAGAAACCTACCCCACAAAAACCTGGAAAATTGTCCCTGTTTCAAAGATGTCAGTTGGCAAGCCCCTGAAGACTTGCAGCCATCTTTAGAACATGATGAAATAAGCGATGGGGATCTTCTTGAATGTGTCCAGGGTATGTTCATTGATGCTGGTGTGAATGCGGCTGGGAACAATGAAGTAACAGAAAATGCGCCCAGTATGGAGGAGGTTTTGGAAATGGTGGAGGAAAATGAGCATTTCCTTGCCAAACCTCCAGCTGATTTTAACATGCACCTCTTTCTATCTTCGTCCAAGGGACCAACATTCACTGAAGGGGATGAAAATTTTGGTAATCAAAAGAATAAGGCTGTCGATTCAGCCATTGCCAACATTGATCAATTTTCAGCTCTTGTGCAAATTGTTTGGTTTAAAATTTTTAACCTTTTTCAAAAACATTTGAAGGAAAACATTGCAGATGTCAAATTTTCAGTTAAGGACTTAAAAGATTTCACTCAGCAAGCAACTGACATCTCAAGAACTGCTGAATTTAGAGGTTGGCTAAAGGAGTGCTTTCAGGTCCCTGAAAATGAGAACTTGTCACGTGCAGCAATCAGCATTGGTTTTGATATTGTCCAGGGGGTTTTTCAAAATATGCTGCATATCGTTGGAGATGCTGTTAGACAGAAATCTAATGATGATATGGTTTCAACTTTGAATGTGAAGGAAATGGATAATGCTGGACTGGGAAAGGTGAGACATGTAGGTGCGTGGGCTGTAAGTAAAGTTTTTAAGAGAGCGCAGAAGTATGTCCGGGACAATCTCTACACCACATGCAAAGACACAAGGGCTCAAGTAAACAAAAACATTGCAAAGATTGAAGCTCTTGAAAGCACTGTTATCGTTCCTTATGAAATCTTGAGTGTGGAAACCAAATATCCTGAAACTCTAAATGTCACTGAATCCAGACAATTCAGAACTTATGGGCTTATTCATGTCTCCGATAAGTACTATGAATTTAGCCTTGAATTGGAGCAGAGGCGTATTCAAGGTCTCAACACTTATATGCTAACAAAGCATGGCGAGGGACTGATAGGTGTGATGGAGACCACTCTCCTCAATGATGAACAACTGAAGTCAATTTGGCATGGCATCTTCACCAATGTTGAGGTTGCGGTAGGTAAATTTTATTTAATACTATATAATTAATAATTCTAATATTAATCTGTTAAATCTTCAAAATTATTGAACTATGTGTCGTTTTTTATATGATAAATATTTAATAAAATAATACCTTTACTTGAACGTTTTCAAGAATTAATAAGTACAACGGTTATTAAATTGAGATATATATACCGGTATAAAATTAGGTTATTCAATAATCAATTTATATCATTAATGTAAATTACTTTGTCAAAATTCTTAATACAATCTCAGAACATTAACAGCCAATGCTCCTCAGAGCATTAATTTACACAAGCTAGTACATTAATATACATTTCATCTGAAATTTACTTATAGACTTTAATTCAACTTGCAATTGACTGCTGATCATGAGTTCTTAAATAACTTTATGTTCTGCATGGACTCCATGCCAGTTGGACGCAGATCATGTGGATTAATTTTCTGAGTTATACAGTATATATGTAGGTCACTTACATATAATTATAAATATATTATATTATTAAGTCTCTTTTTTTCTGCAACAGTCAATCTTAGTGGATGAGTTGTTTACTGAAGTGGTTCAGCGATACACAAATGTTGGAGCCAACCAATTTGTCAAGGATTTCCGCCGCCAGTGGCAAGTTAAGAAGGCAATGGCTCACCGCCAAATGGTAATGGCCAGAAAGGACAAGCAGGTACAGAAGGATGCTAAAGTCCCTCTTGAAAAGGTTATTCAGGACAATTCATGTCACAAAGAAGTATCCCACAATCAACTGAAGGATGTAATCGGTAGATTTGGTTATGCAGTGCTAAGAAACATGTACACAAAAACTGAACTGGTCACGCTTAGCAAAGGATATGGACTACAACCTAATTCACGTGCTAACAAAGCTCAATTGGGAAAAAGTCTTGCAGATGCCATCAGAGCAAACAGGAATGTACCTTTCCCTTGGAGTCTTGTTCCTGGATCACAGCTACAGGCAGCACCACTTCCGCATGGTAGATTAGGAGTTAGAATTAATATCAATAGAACCTGAGCCAAACAAACTTTGAGGTTAAAAGTCCAAGGTTTAACAACAAATTGGCTTCACATATATGCAATTTACTCATAATTGCAATGTATTCATGTTTTTTCTGTACAAATTATCATGTGTGACAGTGGATCCTGAAAACTTTCCGATACCCGCTCAACTGGGATTGTAAATTCCATGGAAGAGGGAAGGTCATACTAAGACCCAAAACTGTAAAGCCATGTATGAAACTAAATTGGAATTTCCAGAAGGGTGCCGGAGGGGGGGGGGGGGGGGTCATAGGGCAAATCCCTTCCATGGGGGTATGGGTATTTTCCATTCTGGAACCAGTCACAATTGCAAACAGTTCTCCTTAAATAAATGCAATTAATTATAATATATATTAATTATACAGTTTAAAGTTTTCTTTTCCTAGAAAAAGGGTGTTCCACAGGCAGGCCAGCAAATGGAAGAGCTGCTGGTTTTCCATTACTGAAAGCATTCCCCTTTTTGCTAACAACTGACTGTCCAATATTTACAGCAGTTAAGGGTGAACTGTACATATAATATTTAGGATGATTATTTTGTCCATTCGATCCTCGTACCTGACAAAATATGTTCTCTAAAATATCTTGGTTTATTATTACGGGCTTAATGCTAGCTTCCTTAAAATGAGCCATTTTAATTTCTACAACCTTCTGCAGACCAGTGATCATTGATCTTAAATCAAACCACAGCTGGTCTGACAAAAATTCCTTTGGGGAACTAGCATTGTCCTTCCATCTCTGAAGATATTCTAGAAACTCTTGAGCCTTGATCAGCCTGGTGTCATGGACAGTTGAAATCATGTCTTTCCTTGAAAAAAGATCAATCAGCTTGCTTGTGTACTGCAAAAGCCTGATGGGTTCTTTTAGTGCCTCTGCCTCAGCTGTTTTGCCAATACTAGCCAAATGCTCTTTGTATTTCTAGAGGAGGAATATACAAAAATATTGAATTTTAGTTTTTGAGTTAAAAAAATTATTCAATAATTTTATTTTTTTGCAATATGACATATCAACACATCAATGATCATTGGTACTGTATGCAGTACATGTAGCTGGATATGTATGCATATATAATTAGTAAGCATGTATAAGATTTACAAAGTAATATACTTTTATGGTACAGTGACACTATTATTAGTTATGTCAAACTGATATATGCAACTACCGGTTAATTATTAGGCCAGCTGCCACAGCATAGGCTACAATTGTTAGTTTTTATTTAGGACAATGTGTGGTTCCAGAAAATATCCATACCCCCACCACGGAGGGAATTGGAAATTCCGGAGGGGTGGGGGGGTCAAAAGCCCAGGAAAATCCAGAGGAGAGGGGGGTTGAACGGATAAGTTACTTTCCAGAGGGTCAACTTCGATTCATTTCGATGTAAGCTGCAGATAAAGTTCGAAAATTACTACTTACCGAATTTGTGGATGTTTATTGTCGAATTAAATTAGTTTAACTGCTAAATAAACACTTTTGTTAAACATAAAATGGGTATTCTTTCTCCTAAAGGCGCTTTGGAAGCTATATTGGGGCGGAAACAAGATAAACATCGTCGTTGCGTAGAAGTAGCCGCCATTACTCGTTACCAGTCTTCGAGAAGACAGCAACGCATACCAGGAGTGGTTACATTTACTTATCGAGACGACGATTCTTCGACGAAATGTCTGCCAAACAACTAAATTTTAAGCTTACCTTCACGATTGACATTAATCATAAGCGTTGTTGACGAACAATCAGTCCGTCCTTTTTAACTTCCCTATGTGGCAACTGGCAAGCGAAGCGCGATCTCATTGACTCGTAGAAGTCGTGTTTTGCTAAGCTCGGCAACGAGAATATTTTATCTTGCGAAGTACAAGTGTCGCCAAATACGTTTACGGGCTTTCTTGCTACTCTTGCACCTTCAAGTAACGGGCTCTTAACTGAGGGCTGGTATGCAGTGTAACGACTTTAGAGAACTCAATATTCGTTATTCTTTCTATTTTGATCATTTCCCCTTAGTTTTGTTTGTTCGTTTCCTTTGTTCATGATCGCGTTCATGTTGAAGTAACGTTTATCAGCAACACTGCGACATTTCAAGCGAATTCTTCAATTAAAACGAACGTTTTACATGCTTTTGTAATGGTAATTTTACAGATACCTAGTACATCTGTTAAGAACAGTTGGGATTGGTAAGGTAATATGTTATGAGTAAGTTATGACTATGCTCGTTATTATTTTAAATGCTAATAAACAGTATAAACGCGTCCTACGATAATCGGAACGGCTTCATTTAAATTTGGATCAGTTGCTTCATTTTTAACACTCTCCCTTCTTGAACGAAATTTTCCAGAGGGGTTGGGGGGTGTTTGACAAACTGTGGAAAATCCGGAGGGGTGGGGGGGTTATAGCTTACTTCAAAAAATGGAAAATCCGGGGAGGAGGGGAGTCCTAAGTGAAATTCCCTCCGTGGTAGGGGTATGGATATTTTCTGGAACCACACAATATATTATATGCACTCAACAGTACATCAGTTAATGTTAGTCAAAGGTGTACGTAATAATCAAACTAAATACCTCCATAAGATATAACATTCTGTCATCCAGTACATCCTCTGCTAGGCTGTTTCTCATCCTGGATTGTGGTGTTAAGTCAAAATGGGCATCAGTCAGTTTCTCATGCAGAGGAAGAGAGTGATTTGACTGATCCCACTCGTACGCATCTTTCCAGAACTTGAAGATTATAAAGGAATTGTTAACTGTTAATCTTCTTGGGCCATTTTCTGCAAGGGTGCTTTTTTCCAGGTGGTTTCTGATTTTCTTGAAATTATGCTATAAAAAAAAGCACATCTATTAATGTTATGCCCCAGGGTGGGATGGGGGTTTGTCATTTTTTTGGTAAATGACCTTTGAGTCTGCCATGGCAACAATTTTTTCTCCAGTATGCAAGTTCTCAGCAACAAACTGGTGGTCTGCTGGATGTACTTGGAATGGAAAAAGCAGCTTCAGGAAAGACCTGTTTGGCTCACCTCCGTCACATACTA
Source organism: Siderastrea siderea (assembly GCA_964030785.1). NCBI lineage: Eukaryota > Metazoa > Cnidaria > Anthozoa > Scleractinia > Rhizangiidae > Siderastrea > Siderastrea siderea. The sequence continues at coordinate 49,577,634 of OZ034972.1, forward strand.
CCCAGTAAATTCTGGCCAGAAAAAATTAGCAATTAAAAACCATTGTGGCACTGTTATTTTATTGAAAGAGAATGTCTGATCATCGTATATTATATACTTGTAAATATCGAGACTTTGTTATAGTTACCTAAACCCTGCTCTTTCACAGAGTTCTATCCCTTCCCAAAACTTCTCCAGGAGGGTAACAGCAGGCATGCTTTTTACAGGGAAGTGCGCCAGTGCAAAGCGAAAGCCACTGTCAGTGACAAGTGCAAATTGCATTACTTTTGATGCCAGCTCAGGTTCATTGTTGCCTGTAAAATGATTAATTTTAAGAGATCAGACAGAAGAATTATATTCAAAGGTGCAATTAAAGTTAGTTTTTTTGAGCAAGCAATCACTTCACAAAAATAAGTAATTTGATTTTATTCAATTTCATATATAAATTTGCAAAGATTATATATATCTTAACATGCAATTCCGTTAACCTTACATATTTCAGGAAACACATACGACACAGCCAAATTATTTGCACATTAATTCAAATGATATTTCTCTTACCTTGAACTAAACATCTTCCATCTTCATAACTTTGTCCAAGGGCAACAGCACCGATAAGCTTTTTCTGACCTCCAACTCTGACAAACTCCAAATCCTCCTGTATTAAAATGAATTACAAGGGGGTGGATATAATTTTGACTTATATCATTAATATTTTTAATTGTTTTATTTTTCTTTTTAAGTTAATTGCTAGATCGAAGCTATTAATATTAAGACAATAGTTCTTAGAAATAAGGTAATATTTTCTTTGGGGATCACTGCGGATGCTTGAATTTCAATCTCATTTACCTGTATTGTCATCTCATCAAATATTAGACCACCCCAGAGATCTTTCTCTTTCAAATTAAGTCTTGAAGCCTCCCTCTGACACCAAGCAACAACTTCTGAATTCCAGCCAGAAGAACTGGAAATGGAGTTTTTGTAATAACTGCAAGAAAAGCATTTTAATATTGAATATAGAATTCTCATTTATGTAATTCTGTTAAAGAGAAAAGTTTTTAGCTAGAAGATAATAGTTATATATGAAATAACTGTTTTGATAAATACCTTATAAGTCTTTTGCTTGGAAGTATAAGATGTTGCTTCATGGTGTCAAATGCTTTGGGGGATGTGGAGTATAAGTCAAGGCATAACCTTATAATCCTATAAAATAGAAAAGTGTTAATAATGAATTTAAATTTTATTTTAATTCAAATAAAAATGTTATGATTTCATTGAAAGTAAATTATTAGATGTTTCTATCTGTCTGCGAGTTTGCGACAACTAATAGTAGCCATATGCATGGACTGTATCTATTTTTAACTGAAATATAGTTAGCTATAGTTTATTGGCCAGTCAATGTTTAAATGCTCTTCAACCACCCTTCTCCAAATCATATTTTTAGTGTATTCTTCCTCAGTTTTCCCCTCCCCCTTTCATCTCATACACCCCTATGTGTAAATGAGTTTATGTAGTCCCCCAGGGGGGGAGGGTACTTGGGTATATTCTGGGTGGTCATTTGTCGCCCGTTATATATACATTTTAATGAAGTATCCCCCAGGTTGTGCCCCAACCCCTTTCCCCTACTTGCACAAGCTTGCAAACTGCCCAGACATACGTTTTTGTACTGCTCGGAATCGTTATTTTTCAGTAAGACTTACTTTGGATGCCATCTGTGGCCCTTGGCTGATTTGCTCTTTAAAGCCTGTTGGTCAAGGAGGAGGGCCATCTCTCCTTTCACTTTTTTTTTGTCCACATTGCCAAGTAAAGTTTCGAAATCTTCGTGATCTTCTTTTGTTACAGGGAAGCACTCATCCTGGAATTTTTGTCTCCAATACTTCTCTCTCTTAATGGCATTTCTTTTTTCTTTCAGAACAATATTAATCTTTTCTATTTTGTCTTCATCGCTGAGCAAACAGTTTTTTGTTTTCATGATGTTTATGTATGTTTCCTTTCTTTTTGCCAAAAGTTTTTTCAGATAAACACACTCAGGACACGATACTCCAGAAGAGGACACCATTTGTTGGCATTTAGTGGAAACGAACACTTTCTTTGCATTCCCAAGAGTGACTTTAAAACAGAAATTGTCGTTTTCACGACGAACCACAGCCTCATTATGCTGGTCAACAGAAACTCCTGAACATCCCGAGAAACGGGAAAGATACTCCAAAAGGAAGAAAAGATCAAAGCTTTGATTTCCGTTAAAACCAATGTCATTACCATTAACTTTGTGACCCAAGAACGATTGAAGGGTGAAGTCTAGGCTTAAGGGATCGACCTTCAGTTGTACCACGACTTCTTTCCCATCCATTAACTCGCCTGTCAACCTACTGAAATGAAGTTCAGGAGGATCTAACTCCTTGTAACGTAAAATCCATCCATTGTAAGTGTTAGAAACGGTCAAATCGGTCCAACTTGGGCTGTTATTTTGCTGACTTCTCTTTCCAATGTCGAAGAAAACAGTACTTCTTTTTCCGTTTTTTTTCCGTTCATGAGCAACCTTGACTTCTCCAAAAACATCCACGATGATAGCTCGTACATCTCTCCTCTCTAGCTGAAAGTACAAGTTTTCTTTTTCATTATCGAAATTTTCCATTATCTCGTCGAGAGGAAGTCGTGCGCCATCACAAAACTCGTACGTTTGCATAAACCTGAAATAACGTAATTTTTGAGCTTGAATAGCGGCAAATAGAAAATGTTTGTACATTTAAACAGTCAAACTTACCAATAGCGCTTCATTTGTTGAGCTGTCCATTTCTTTTTAGCTTCCGATGAATACATTTTTCAAATCAATGCGAATAACCGGTACACGACAGCTGTAGCGTTCGTTGGTTTTCCCTAAGTTCGTTGAATTTTCCCGGGACGAGTTCCCGGCACGGTGTTTACATGTTAATATCAGCTGATTGGCCGAAAGTGACTTCCGTTTTAAGCAGCGGAAGTGTCAAAACTCCTGTGCGGGGCAGGGTTGGGGTTTTGAACCGCGGCGAGCTGCCACGGGATGCCAAGCGCTGATTGGTGAATTTGAAACGGCCGGCGTGATCGGAATTTCTCTGGTCGCTGAGTCGAGCACCGATCATATTGAGAAAGCCGTATGCACGAATTCCAGCATGGATTTTCTCGGAAACTGTTGGAGGGATGAAGTTCAAATTTGGCGAAGAGATAGAGCAACAACTCAGCGATCGATAGCCGTCGTCAGATAGGTGAGATTTTCAGTAGTTTGGCGTTAATTCCGGTTTGAAGTGGAGTCGGTCGCTGCTGGCGGCGGCCGACTTGCAAGCCTTGTTCTCTCTTCTCTCTCTCTACCACCGGTCGCTAAATAATCTCGCAAAATAACGCCTCAAAAGGCTCGCGGCGGCAAAAAAACATGACACAAGACTCATTTGACATTTCATCTTAACTTTTATTGAATAATTTAGAGTAAACTCTATATTTTGTAGTAGGTCGAAGCCGACCTACTGTTTCTCCATATATCTTCTTATACGCGCCATTGATTTCAACATGACCTTTGTCAACAATTATTAACTACGAACACATAGGGTGGTCTGCCTGTGGGTAGAAACTGCGTTGTTCTTTGTGTTTGAAATAATTTAATTTTGAAAGTATACATTTCTCATCAGGAAAGTACTTCGTGAATTAAATTATTTTTCACCATGTGCTAAACCTTCAAATCGATTCAGCTTCTGGCTGTTGAATTAAGAAAAGATGTTCTCAGGATTGCTGTGAAAATTTCTTTGGGCAAATGATTGAGAGCGACGCGAGAGCTTTTCAAAGTTCGTTAAAATGCAGGTTGTTTGACCCTTCTTGGCAACATTCCATTCGCGAGTCACGCACATATTTTAATGTGTTTCGACCCATATGAGATCGAAAACGTCAAACAGAAAAACAGTTCGAAATGCTCTTACCTCATTTGCTGTAGAGGACAGGTCCAGAGGCCATTTCCGAGTGATTCTCTTGCCGTTCGACGCATTTTGGTCCTGTTGATGCCATCCAATGAACACCGCCAACTGGGTCAGTGTATTGTAAACGGACGAACAGCTCAACAACAACCTTTCTTCCAAAACGTTCGACATCTTTCTACACTGTGACATCTTACTCAACGGTTCAGTTGATTTAATACGAGTGTTGCTCAGTTTTCAGTGCACAAAAGCATTATCAGATTTGACTACTAAATTGGGACCAAACTTGAGTGGCGCCGCGTGCGTATTTGGTTTGTCACGCAATGCGTATCAAAGGCATTTTAGGGGGTAGGGGAAGGGCAAAACCTTTGAGGTGAAGTAAAATAACACACAGTGTTAATTGCAGGGATTATTCGTGGTTTTAATGGCGTTGTGTGTCTTTCTTACTTATTACCAGTGTTGTTACAACCATTAAAAATTGTATTTGCTACCCTAGCCTAGTAGTCTGAAACGCAATTCCAACCGTTGTACAAGCTTACAAACATGGTTACAAGTGAGTGGTGCAACAGAAGTGGCGCTATTATTAACTAGACCCAACTTTAATACGGGGAAAACCTATAACTACAAGGGGCTCCCTTTTGTTAATTGACGAGTGGGTATTCTACCTATGATCATTGGTGTCAGTCTGCTGGTTCTCAGCTGGCACAGGACCGGTATAAGGCACAGTTATATCACGAGTGAAAGTCAGCTCGCTGTTAAAGGGTTGGATGGAGTTTTGGACAGGAAGGGTTCTCTCTTCATAACAAATGGGTGCAATCGAAGTGTCTAACTGTGCTCTCTTGTCAGCTGTTTGATTTAGTCTACATTAGTGTGTCCTGGCTAATGAGTGGGGCTTCTAACAGCACGCCAGTGCTGTTTGAAGACTGTGAAATATGGCACGTAACCATGGTAACAAAAAATGAGGTTCTGTTCCTGAATTTCTGTTTACGAATCTTACTGAGACAGGTTCCCAGTGAGCGAGATCTCTCACAGCAGCCAGCATACTTATCATAATGGATATGAGGATATCATAACAGAAATACGTCAAGCATCTTGCCCTTAAACGTCTGTTACCTCTTTCACGTTCTACATACACCTTAAGGTATCAGAAAGGGGAAAAATTGCCATTTTTCATAATTTGACTTTTTTAAATAGTAAGATAAATTTCCATACGATCTCTCATTTAAAAAAAACTGCATTAAAAAAATGTTATATTGTGCGTAAAAGATTTTTTGCATGTTAATTACTTAATTGAGCGTTGACAGGTTCTGTCATATGGAAAATTAGCGGGGCAAGAAGTCACTTGACATCAAAGCACACATGCGAAGTTGACACGCGATCGATGCGCTTTGGTGATGTCTGGCAAAAGAAAGAGATCTTGCCCGATTTCTTCGTCAAAACGGAGGCGAAAGAAAGCTAAGAAAAGTTTCAACGAAGAATGTGCAGCCATTCCAGCTGCAAGCGACAGAGGGTCGTATTACAACCAGCAGGAATGGCGCGAAGAAGTGGAAGACCATGTAAACAATAGAGAAGTGAGCGAGCAGACGGTCGACCAGATGAGCGCGAGCCGCGCAAAAATACAGCTAAATGAATCCGTGGAGGTTTTCCGCGTTTTATCTTGTCTTCCACGCTGATTTCCAGTGAAGAAGCAAAATGACTCCCATCGCAACAAAAAGAAAGTAAATCATTATTAGGGACTGAATAAAAGTAGCCGCCAGCACGTTGCACGGTTTGCAATCCGGTGGACCATGATTGTTTATATTGACTAGTCTTTCGTAGAATAAAAGAATCACCGGTGAAAAATCTTTTCTTCCTTACCCAGCTAATGTCATTTCTTCTAGTATCTTTTCCTTTACATCGACATCGGAAGTCAAACTCTCGATGACGGCGCCCGCTCGCTCATCTGCCGCGTTTGTTTTTGTTCGCTTGGACGTTCTTGGCGACTTTCTGCGGGCCTTGGGCATCGTTAATTGACCTGGTCAGAATTTCGAAGATTAGTCACGATTGTACGTTAACTCCTACGTCGAAATTTGAACGCCATTATGGTAAATCAAACGATAATTTTGCGTTTACTAACCTGAGAGTTGTGGCTTCACACGTTCAGGAAGCGGTATATTCAGGAGAATTATTTCCCGCCTTCGCGGCAGTTTGTGCCTGTTCCATGTTAACTGTCATAGTCCCATTGTTAGAGAAAATTGATTCCTCTGCGGTGTCTCCTGAGGTGTTATAATCCCGAGTATAATCTCATTACTCTTGGACGCAGCCGAAATTATATTTTCCCTGTTTTTCGAAAGTAAAAATAGGCAAGTTGAACGTGCATTTTGAATTCCAAGTCACCAGCCCCTGGACCAAATTGGCTGAAATTTGGAGAGACTGTTGTCAGATAATTTTCCCACAATACCCTGTCGGCAAATTCTTTTTATCCGTCTCATTAAAAAGTTATGACTTTTTTCCGCAGGCAGTTCCATTTTTTTTCTCTTTTCTAACTTTATCTTGTAGTAAAAAAATAACAAACGCACGTGTCAAAAATCGGAGACACAGTTTTGGAGGTCAATGTGTGAAGAAACGAATGCCATGTTAATCGTTTTCTCCCGGCTAATTTTAGCGGGCGTATAACTTGATTTATGCAGACATGCAGTTTTGTAGACATATTCCCATTTTTGAAACACGGTGAATTTTAACCGTTTAAAATAGAATTTGTTATAATCTGTAATTATTAAGCTTTCAAAAAATGTATGGTTTATAGGGGTTTTTGTAGAAATAACGAGCGCTAAAGCGGACCGCGCACGGACAGTAAAATGGGTTATACTGATACCTTAATGAGGACGAAGAGAAGAGTGAGGCTTCCATCGATAACCTGGCTAATATTCGGATAGTCCACAAGCGAATATAAAACTCACCTGATCCAACTTTTACAAGCGAACCAGTCCCGCGTAAGATAATTTCAGATCCCTTTTTCCCCAGTCCTCTTTCACTTTTTTGGTCATTTTCCTTTTCCTTACCGTGACCCGGCCCCTTGTGCTGCAGCTTCTGCTAGACACTATTCCACGTTTTGCACGATGGCTGGGACATATCGTCATTGTATTCAAGCGTTCGTTGTAAAAACTGACTTGTAACTTGTGGTATCCAGTAGTGTAGCACCTCTTTTGGTGGTATCAGGGCCGCACCAAGGCTGAAATAAATGCTGCGAGCAAATTGGCCTAGTCAAAGCCTTCCCCCCCCCCTTCAACATACACACTCGTGCACATAGATACTAACTCTGTTCACAATGCCACAGTTTGACGTGTCGATTTCGTCAAAAACGACACCTTTTTGGGGACATCCTTCGTTGACAATTTGCCAAAAAGCTGCTTCCTGTTTGCTTTTTCTCCGACAAAGTTGTTGGCAACATCCACCAGATTTATAGCATCAGTTTTAAAAAAGTACCCTTAAAGTTACAAGGTTTGTTAAAATTGAAACATTTCGACAGCCAAGCTACGAATTTCGGACCTGTTTTACCTAACTCTCGTAAACGTTAACGTAACTTTTATCACTCGATTGGTGAGATAAAAATAGTTTTGTTCCTTAGACTTGTTTTAAAACAACATGATGAGCTTAAAGCTTGCAGCAAATACACAGCAGTCGCTTAGCTATTAAAGGCATTAAGGTCCTTCACAGTAAAGCTATACTGCCAGGGTCAAGGTGATATGGGTGAAGAAAGACATTGGTAAGGAACCTGGGCGACTGAAATGTACGGTGGGCTAGTAGATTTTTGAAGCCCACTTGCCCGGTGGCTAGTGACTCAACAGATGTCAAACCCTGTTAAAGGTTGTAAAATAATAAAAGGAACTTTTAGCTTCAGCATTTAAGACTATTCGTTGCACATAAATTCGTTTTAATTATATATTTTTGGCTCATTTATTATAATGTCAGTTACAACTTCCAAAACTTCTGGGGACTCGACCCCCCCCCCCCCCCTCCCCCTTCTACGGGTCTGGGTATTCTTGGTGCTTGAAAGTAAGGGAACAATTGTTTTCAAGCTTTTGATTCGTCTGGTGTTGTAACCACAAACTCCGACAACAAGAAAATGGAACCAACAACAACCGTCTTCTGTGTAACGAAGCAATTTGTGAAAAAAAAGGCCGAGGTCCCCCCTCTAAGCCAAAACAATAAGCTCAAACTAGTTAGTCACATCGCAATTTCCCTGATAAAAACGATTTTAATGTTCTGGACTCGACGTTTTGAAGAGGTTTTTAACTTAAGCTAGTACACGTACCCTCTTCAGCTAATTTTCGTGTTCGAACATTGTTATTTGCATGCCTACAACTCACGCCAAGGGGTGACTACTTTTTCTGCATTCTGGCACGGGAGGTTGAGGTGCCTAAATGTAGCACTAATTTTGTTTCGTAGTTTTGGTCCATTACTAGTTCCTCCCATTTCTCAACCCTGAGCCGTTTAAAAAGAATCAGAGTAGATTTTGCCCTTCCCCTGCCCGCTAGTAAAATGTCCATTCCGATGATTTGCATTGCGTGACGCGGCTCTAGATAGAACTCTGGCCACATTAGCGGCGACATGTGGTGATAAAAACCTTTTTGTGTATTGCCAACTAAGGAACACTGACCAGCAACTGAACCGTTGAGTAAGATGTCACAGTGTAGAAAGATGTCGAACGTTTTGGAAGAAAGGTTGTTGAGCTGTTCGACCGTTTACAATACACTGACCCAGTTGGCGGTGTTCATTGGATGTCATCAACAGGACCAAAATACGTCGAACGGCAAGAGAATCACTCGGAAATGGCCTCTGCCCCTGTCCTCTACAGCAAATGAGGTAAGAGCATTTCGAACTGTTTTTCTGTTTGACGTTTTCGATCTCATATGGGTCGAAACACATTAAAATATGTGCGTGACTCGCGAATGGAATGTTGCCAAGAAGGGTCAAACAACCTGCATTTTAACGAACTTTGAAAAGCTCTCGCGTCGCTCTCAATCATTTGCCCAAAGAAATTTTTACAGCAATCCTGAGAACATCTTTTCTTAATTCAACAGCCAGAAGCTGAATCGATTTGAAGGTTTAGCACATGGTGAAAAATAATTTAATTCACGAAGTACTTTTCCTGATGAGAAATGTATACTTTCAAAATTAAATTATTTCAAACACAAAGAACAACGCAGTTTCTACCAAAATCAGTTTTGAAGCTCTTGAGAGATTGCAAAAGTAAAATTGAGTGTTTAAAAGACGACAGAGGGATTTGTTTTTGCACGCGAACGCCTCAAATTGATGTCATAATTTACTGCTTCAAATGGCGATTTTAACGGAAGTTCGTTATTTGCATTTTTCTTTGAAATAAAAGGATATTTTGCCAAAAAAAGTATCCAGTGATTTTAGTCATACCCTAACCTATCTAACATTAAAATATGAAAGAAATCGAATTTTCCACCCTTGCCGCGGAATTTTGATTTTGTCTGATTTTTACAAACAGGCGCTCTTAAAAGGCACGTCTTAGCTTGGGAGGAAATAGATGCTCCTAACGCGGTCCTCAGTGTGATTAAAGAGTCAGAGTTATAAACTACTAATGCTTACCATCCTCGAGTATTATTTGGCATTTTGCCAAATAATAAATCCGTCTTAGATAATACCACCATTGTTACCAAGGCTATAGAGGATCTTTTCGCCGCACAATGTTTTTTGGTTGTTAGCAGTCGGCCATGGGTAGTGAACCCTCTGACCGTGTAAATCCGGGGCGAGGAGAAAAAGCGCTGGTGCTTCATTTACGACACGTATTAATCCTCATCTTTTCAAGTATAAATTTAAATGGGAAGATATTGCCACTGCCCAACAATTCTTAGGGGAAGGTTGTTACTTGTTTACGTTTGATACCAAGAGCGCTTATCACCATATTGAAATTTTTGAGAGCCATCGCACTTATCTGGGATTCCAATGGCAGTATCAGGGTAAACCCACATATTTTGTCTTTAATGTGCTACCTTTTGGTTTGTCCATCGCACCATACATACTCACAAAAAGTTTGAAACCTGTGATTGGTTATTCGAGGAGTTCAGGTGAGAGAATTTGCATGTTTTTGGATGATGACTTGAGGGGGAATCCTTCTAAGGAGCCTGCCTCCATGGACGCTATGGCAGTAAAAGGAGATCTCGCCAAGTTAGGCTTTGTTCTAAGCATAGACAGATGTGTTTGGAAACCATCCTTTATTCAGACTTGGTTGGGTCATGTTTTTAATATGTCCGAAAATTGCTCGTACGTGACCGAAACCAGGCTTTCTAAAATTAAGGAATCCATTTCATCCATCTTAGCAAGCCCTAACAGGGTTACAACCAGACGCACAGCGGAGGTTACTGGCCGCGTAATATCTACGTCGAAAGCCATTGGTTCTGCTGTTTATTTCTACACCAGGCACATTTTCGTCGCCATAGAGACTAGGGCTTCTTGGGATTCCATTATTTTTTGCTCCCCAAAGGTGAAGGAAGAGCCGCATTTTTGTACAACAATATGAGTCAATTGAATGGTAAGAAACGTTTTGACGAGCCCCGTGTCTTCGATTACGTTGTTTATTGAGAAGCATCAGAACAGGGTTATGGAGGTTATGTAACTTCATCAGACAAGCAAAATCTAGTATGCCAGGGGCAGTGGGCAGCCACTGCCCCTGGCATACTAGTTGGTGTTTATCCGGTGGAACCGGATAAACACCAACTACCTGATTATCTCAGCAAACACACTGATGTTCACGATTTGGGGATACACCCAGACGTTTTTCAGTGGATCAGTTCTTTATGTGGCTCTTTCACGGTTGACAGGTTCGCTACATGGCACAACGCCAAATGTCCCAGGTTTAATTCACGTGTTTGGAGCCCAGGGTGTGAGGGTGTACTAGATGCCTTTGCAAAAGATTGCCAGGGAGAATAATTGGTCAGTACCTCCAGCAAGTCAAATAATCAGCGCATGGCGACACTTTAAGCTTTGCAGAGCTAAAGGAGTGCTAATATATCTCTCTGGAAAGGAGCTTTGTTTTGGCCCTATGTTTGCCAAGATAGCATTCACCTAGCTAATTGTGTCTTAGACTGGGTAGGAGCCCCAGAATTTCACTCGGTGGCCACAACAAATGGCAGGGCCTATAATTCTTTGTTCCGTGGTGAAAAGTTGGAGTTCAAACTTAGAGCCTTGTATATAAACTGGCAGTCTGTCCGCAGAGGAAAGAGTAACAGGGGGTTTGCTCGTCAGAAAAAAGCTTGTGCAAACATTGTACCCAAGGTTAAACAAAATTCTTGATACAATACCCATGCGGGCTATTCCTTGCCCACAGGTGACAATGGAACAAGTAACTCACAGCTGGCTTTTCTTTGCTCACAGGCGGCAACTGAATAACAAAGGCCCTTTCTCTTATGCCATTTCTTTACTAAGGTACAACTTGTTCACAGGTGGAAATAAAGCGATGAGTCCACAGGTGACATAATAACATGCTAAGAGACAACATTTGCTGTATCTAAAAGTGGTTCTGTAAATGTCTAATATTGGTGTTATACTGGCAGACGGTCGTAGCCTACAGGCACATCTAATCCCATATTACATAACGCACATCTTTTTCTGTTTCTTAGAGGTCTAGGCATTTTCAGTCAAAGTCCACGGAAAGAAACTCAAGACCGTTTGAAAGGCAGCCTTACAGATGTTCACCTTTTCCATCTGTTTAAAGTGTTACAACAAACAGCCCTTTCATCAACAGTTTGTGGAACAGTTGTTAATTACACTAATCCGTTGAGTCGTTAAATTAAGTTCGCTAATGATCATAAGTTAGTTGGGTTCACAGTTGCTGTTGTTGATGTTGCTTTGTATTTCAGCCATATGGCTGCTTCTCAAGTTTCAGCTTCTATTATCAAAACCAGTTACTTTGGTTTAAAATGGGTTCATGATATCACTGGGACTTTGAGTAGTGCCTTTGTTAGAAATAAAGTGGAGGGTGCTAAACGTCAAAACGCTAAACTCATAGCAAAGAAATCACCCATCTCAAGGGAAGTACGCACAGCATATTGTACCAAATATGAGCATTCCAGTGAATTACCTATACGTACGGACATTTTTGTGGCATTATTTGTTATTTGCAAATATTTTCAGTTGTTATTTGCAGTTGTTATTTTCTGTTATGGCATTACTGTTATTTTTTCGTTTCAGTGAACTTACAGCCCTCACAGTCGGGGATATTAGCACCAGTGATACTCACCTGACTGTTAAGGTTGCCAAGAGACAGACCGATCAATATCGAAAGGACAACGAAGAAGTGATCATGCATTAGATCTGGGATGGTTGCCTGTCCTGTTTCTAACTTGGAAAGGTTCATGAACCTACCAGACATTAGTTCATCCAAGATTTCAGACTTTTTCAGTGTCTAAACCTTTAGTCAAAGTCAGATCGGGACTTAAAGTTATAGACAAGGTAAAACCTCTTAGTTATACCCGGGAGGCGAGTCCATAGTTGCACTTTTACGCGAGTTTGTATCAACTACAGACACCATCAGCTTACTCCTTTAGACCGGGAGGCGCTACCACAGCGGCTAATGCGCAAGGTCCAGACAGATGCTGGAAACGTCACGGTAGATGGCGATCAGGGACCGCCAAGGACAGATCTGTCGCGGATTCTCTTGATAACCGTTTGTTTGTTACCAGGGATTTGATTTCAGTAATATTTACCCTCCCGTTCTTTGTATTTCTACCCAGTGCAGCAGTCCTCTTTCCTGTTTAACAGTGATTGATTCATAATCTATGGCTACCACGGTAGGGAATAGGGGAAACTTGCTATTTGCTGCGGTTCAAAGTATAGCAGCAAATTATTGTTTTCACGGTTCAACTACTTTGACGGTTGTCATGGAGACGAGTCTACATATGGGCGGGATTTTACTGATATGAGATGAGCCATTTTAAGCTGACATCGCTGCATGCCATGACTTTTCTCTTTTGCGCCTTTTTTTTACGTTTTTCCATTTAACTATCGTAATATTACAGTTTGTATACATAGATATATGTATTTACAGTTTGTATTTATATCATTTTTCAACCTCTCTTCCTTGAGGTACTTGTTAAGTGCTTGGCTCTGCATTCGGGAGGGTTCAGGTTTCCTCCAAGCAAAAGGGAGTTTTTTCCTGACGGGCAGCAGACACGCAGTTGTAACCTAGAGTACTTATTGTCAAACTGCATTACAGAGTTCGTTACCAACGTTTTACTTTTCCTGGACGCACCTTCTGTAACATTCACATTATCGTATCAGGATAAACGGGGACTGGTGCTCGCATTACGCTGGGCTACCCAGTGCAGCAGTCAGTTTTCCTGTTTAACAGTGACTGATTCACAACCTATGGCTACTACGTTAGGGAATAGGGGAAACGTTCGATTCTTCCGAGTTCTCGTACACCTTGTTCAAATATTTGCTAAAAAACAGTTATATTTGCTTCTAATGTGCGTGATTGGTTAAGAATGTTCAGAATTTTGTCCCGTGACTTTCTGGAGCAAAGGCAATGAACTATAAGTGCCCCGGCTTGTCGAAAATCCTAGAAAAATACTGGTTTTGCTGTTCCAAAGTTAAAAACTATTTGCCATTGTCAGTTAGAATGACAACTGAATGTTAGTCATATAAGAAGTTTTTCTTTCATCCCATCAGAAATGACAATAAAGATCACTACAAAGACAAAACATTAGACACTTTTTAGATGAGTAGGTAGGTAAAGTCGCACACGAGCCAAGGAAGCTCACGCCGGAGCTTAGCCCAGTTTCTGTAGCATGAAGCAACTGCGAGTATTGCTACTTCCCCTTGGATGGGATCCTAGTCCGTCGCAGGGTTACCTGCAGCAGTATGTCGCCGATACCCATTTTATACGCCTGGGCGTAGAGAGACAATGTGAGGTAAAGTTTCTTGTCTGAGGAAACAACACGAAGGCGGGGACTGGGCCTCGAACCACCGACCTTCAGGTCTGAGTCCAGCGCCTTAACCACTTTTAGTTTCGCCTCAAGCATGCGCAATTCCTTATATACGCAATAGCAACTCACAGTACGTGATAAATCTCACAAGCGAACGTAGGAGAGGTATTTCTTGTTAAGCAACCACATTCAACGTCACCGCTGGATACACATGAAGTACTAGTTTCTAGGAACTGCAGCTGAGCATAGAAACAAAATCCCATGCCGCGCCAAATAAAAAGTGGAATGGAACTAGGCATTCCCACAACGCATTACCTCTAAATTTAAGACGTAATCGCATTGCACTACATTATGCTAGCATTTTTCCAGTATTTTAGTGAGGCAGAAGCCTAAAGCATTATTCGAACATTTTAGTAACATTTTTCCTGAAAAAATTAGTTTTTTCAGAGAAAATTAAAACATGAATGATTTTGCAAGGGAAAATGAAGACTACATTGAAACATCTGTGATCCCCCGGCAGAACAAAAACAAATAACTATTCTGGAGCAGTCGATTGCTTAGCCTTTTAAAGAATGAACGGAGTGAACGGAATGAACGGAGTTTCAGTTTAACTTAAGATTTTAGGTTTTACAAAAATAACACTGTAGCCAATTCACAGCTGGATAAGTTAATTTGGGGAACTCAATATAATGGTTCTCATATTTAAAGGGGCAGCCTCATCAATTTTTAGTATCACTGCGAAAAGCCAAAAGACACATTTTTATCTATGGAAGTCTAAAAATAATGGTCCAGTACTATTAAAATGTGTATTCTAGTACGTGGAAACTGTAATAAGTATGTCTGGATAGGGATGGCCAGGATGGAAATGGCGTCCGACTTGAAAACTTCTGGCAGAATTTTTCAAGTTTCTGTCCTTGTGTCTCAGATAAATCTCTAAAAACTAATTTTGGCTTGTTTTTGTTTTGAAACTTCATTTAATATTGTCCCCTTGGTGGTCTAAAAGCAATTCATGTGTGAGCAAGGTACTTTGATACAAATTGATCAAAAGTGTGACAAAGAAGATAGGAAAATCGCCATGAGACTGGCCCTGAAGACGACAACGAAAACTCTATCAAAGAATTGCTCCTATAGTGCCTGGAATGGAATTTGCGAGAGGGTCAGTAATCACTTTCATATCGTAAGTTTCACGGAAATATAGTCAGATGATGATTGTGCAACACAATGATAAGTAAAAGAAAAAGAAAGGAGGCAAAACTCACAAAAAGGCAACGACTTAAAAAAGTGAATGTCAAGGGAACGGCTATTAGCAAAAAGCTTCCATGAATAAATGCGTTTTCAAAATTCCGAGTTGAAGAAAACGCAAGTAACATATACACAAATCCTCAAGACACTCCGTTCGTATGGCAACTCAAGTGGTACTATTTATTCTGGATCAATAGGCGTTTGATAGCGTGGATAATGTGAATTCATCGAAATGACCACTTGTATGGAGAAAAACATTTGTTACGTTTTCAGTTCGGCTAAATACAAATGGAAACTTCAATTAATAAATTGAAACATAAATGAATCTTCTGCTAACCGATCAAGACTTGGCCTTCCAGGGAAGGGGAGAAGGGGGGCAGGGGGGTTTGGCACTCCCATATAAATATAAAGTGATTGATCGTCAAAAATTTTGCAAGGAGAGCAAGGATCGATCTCTTGTTCATGTTTCCCCCGACAGGTACCACTTCTTTGTGAAGCTGAGGTCCTGGGCCCGATTATTTTTAATTTAGTTTTACAACCTAACAGAGGTGCAGACTCCAGTAAATACCTTTGGCTCTACATTTTGACTCTGGTTGCTTTTAAACAGCCACTTGTTATTTGCTGTGAGAACACTTTTGAACGTTGGTTAAATTTTAATCCCATGCAGGTTAGCGTGGCAACTGTCAGTTACTGGGGTAACCAGCTAAATGCCGTCAGCTTCACAGATTTTTCCATGGCAATTAAGAATCTCAGGTAATACACGCTGGTCCACAAAAAAGGAGGACTGGAGTCATTCTTTTTTCCTGGTGTTATTACGGCTCTTCAATGTACATTCGGTAACATTCGATAAGCGCTCTTTGAACGCTCGAACATTCGTTTTATCCGTCTTAAATATTCATGAACATTCTGAGTAAAAGTTACAATGTTATCCTTATGTCTTCAGTGGAACCCCGATCAGATAACAAAGTGCTAAGAGACTAGAAAAATGTTATCGACGAAACCCCCTTATAACGCGTTTGTGGGAACTGACCAACATCTTCGCTAAAACAGAATTTTGCTGTGAAATTTATTTCGTCTGAAAAAATAAACAGTGTTTATGTTGCACTATTCAACATTCGGTTTATCGTGCAATTACTTCCATAAAACCCAATCTCCATCATCAACGTATTTAAAGCAGGCGTTTACAACAAACACTGTAGTAGTGTTGTATCTTGTATTCTAAAATCTTAAATCTTTGCAACTTAAATCATTAAATCGTCCTTCAAAATGAAGCTGTAAATAAAGACCACTTCTAAATAAATGCATCTACATTTGGGTGGCTTCATAAAATCAATGAAGTATACTGACATTACTTTTCTTCAGACAATACATATCGATATATGTGTTGCACTGTGTGCACGTGTTTAAAAAAAACTATCATTTCTTTTTCAGAAAACAAAATATACATATTGTTGCTCAATAAGTTGAGATCAGTAAAAAAATTAGATTGATAATCAGCACGAATACATTGACGATACAAATAATTGTCACTTATCTATCTTTTATGAGATAAATATGCAATAAATATAAAAGACCTAATTATTTCTTTGTTTTCCTGTACAAAACTAGCTATCAGCTACGAACATCTACAGACACAAAAAGTTCTTGTCACGAACCATAAACAAAAGCCACTGGAAGTTCAACTAAACTCCATTTCCAAACAGTTTGTCCCGTACTGACGTCACATCTCTGTACCAGTCCTCTGTGGTAATATAAGACTGAGCGGCAGTAATGCGTACAATCAGGACAGACAGCTTTGGTCAGGAACCGAGGGACACGACCAGGGTTATCATCTTGGGCCCAGCTCCAGAGGCAATGTGAGGTGCCTGGCATTTGGCTTATGACGTCACGGCCAACACGTCGGGGAATCCCCAGAGATGACTGCAAGAAGACAGAAGGTTTCTCCACAAACACGAAATTTCGGCGGAGACGTTTTAGCGTCTTGTGCGGGCTTTGGTGAACGTCTGGGCAGCAGATTTGAAACGTGGAAGAAATGACGCTAACAAACACGGAAGCAGCAAACAGCTGAAAGCAAGGAAATATTCAGGACCAATAAAAAACTCGCCCATCTTCAGGGGCACCCAACAACAAAATTTAAGACTGAATTCCTAAAGTGGGGAACTGTTAAAGCTACCCTGAAGAATTAATTTCAATGTTGTCCACTTTTCGCTGAATAAAAATCTGATGGAGTTCTTTAACTGAAAAATTAGGTCGCAGTAAGTTTTTATATTTGAGAACGAAATCTTATCGGCCTAATTTCCAAGCCCTGCTGTTGGCTTTCCAACAATGCTAGTTATCCTATTTTGGCGCTATAGTAATGACATATTTGCCGTTCTGAACGTGCGAAAGTTTCCGGTCACTTTTCAGGAGCAAAGAAAACTTCAGTTTTTTGTCACAATTTAAAACCGAACTTCCGTTTATAGTGACAATTTCTGCCGCTGAAAATGTGCAACTGTGTAAACTACCTGGAGAAAAATCGAAGTGTTTTCGTGCTGTGTACCAGAAATTTAAGAATAAAACCAAAAATTTCCAAACATTCAGTTGAAATCATAAACACTCAAAAAAAAAAACAAAGGGCATTATTGCGAAATAAGTGGAAACTGAAGCAACAGTCAACCACACAAAAAACTGACTCGTCTAAAAAAGCTCACAAACTATGACAGAAACGAAGTCAAGCCAGGTATAAAAAAAGTTAAAGGGGTTAGTTCCTAAAGAAACCATGGTGCTGCTTCGGTGGGAAAGTGAAACACAAAAATTTTGGATTTATCAACTGAGTTCAGATAAGGTAAATTGGCCACCGTAAAGAGATTGAAAGCTGGCATTTCGAGCGCTTAGCCCTTCGTCGATTTGCTCGGCATGACGAACGCTCAAAACGTGAGCTTTCAACCTCTTTACGGTGGCCAATTTACTTTACCAACTCAGTTGATAGATCCAAATTTTTGTATTGAAAAGTTATAATAACCTTTAATTATTAATAAGTTCTAACATCTTATTTCTTTTTACAATATCCATGCACACCGTCAGACAGATAAAAAGAATCGGAGAATATTGAACACGAGAAATACCTGAAATTAACGTCAGCTTTGGAAAATTAGGTTCTGCTTAATAAAAATTTTATAGGTTCTCACCCTTTTGAAAGACAGCGGCCATGTCCTGTCTTCTCGTTAGCTCTATGTCCTGTCTTCTGGTTGTCGGAGTTCTTACAGTGTTTTGAGGATGAGAAGTGGAATTGACTTATCCCACCAAAGAGGCAACCTGCCTTTATACACTGGTTTGTCTGAGATGTAATTTTGCTTAGATAAGGTGCAACCATTTTAACTCAGTTAAACGTTCACGCGGTTAAACCAGCGGAAACAGCTAAACCAGCGGCAACCATTTTACTCCTGAAAAATGGTCTTTCCTCTTTTGCCCAAAATCTCTACTTTCCCTTAATCAGGTAACAGTTGTTTTCCACTATGTTTTTCCGAAATAGCTTGCCTATCGAAATGTGCTCAAGTTTTGTTCAATGCGCTAAGTTTTTTTTCTATGAATACAATTCTTTTTTTAAACATTTTATCCGGAATTGTGTGTTGTTGGACATGTATTTGACTTCCATGGTTGCAATATTGCACTTGTTCCCTGCAGGGCTACTCAGTCTCTTGTTTTCGAACGCTTCCGCGGTTTTTGTCACGAATAGAAAGTTCGTCACATTAGCAAATCATGCGCGTAGATGATTGTCACATTCGTAAACACGGAATCAAAAAGGAAAAAAAGGCATTGCAGTTTTTCACCAAAAATAAATACTGAAATTTACGCTAATATTTATAACGTTTGTTCAAGCCATCTTTTTAACCATCAAAAGTGGTCGTTTATTTATCTTAATTTGTCGTTTCACTTTGCATGAAATACGAAGACATATAGACTAACATAGAATCTGTTGAAGAGGTGAGTAAAAATAACTGATACCCCGGTCGAACGAGTTTATACCAGTAGTAAACTGGGCTCACATAGGAAATTTGCTGGCTTCTGATTGGTCGAGAGCAGTCACGTGGTTTTAGGATGAGAAACCGCTGACCAGTGGGAAAAAAAGGATCGCGGGCTCATGGGAACCGGAAGTCACGTGTTTTTGAATGAGAAACCGCTGAGCAATGTGAAAAAAGGAGCGTGGGCTCAAGGTGGGTTAAAACCGCTGAGAAAACGCGGGCTCCAAGTCCAAAGTCCAATTTTTGGAATGGGGGTAACCCTTGGAGTGAAAACAACACAAAATGAATAAATCACGTTTATTGTTATACGTTTTTTACAATAACTGAGAAAATGGTTTTTCCTGAGTGTTCCTTAATGTTCAATAGAGGGTCCACGATCTTGTTTGGGCTTTCACTGGTAGCCATAGGGGTAGGTGTTGAAGGTGCGGGGATCGATGACTCTTTTGTCGAACACCAAGCGATACCATTTGTGTTGGGGATAGGTAGCCAAACTGTAGTTTTTCGGTTCCCGGACAATGTGATGACTTTTGGTGACTTGGATTTCCCGTGGTTCGGGAAGGGGTCTTTTTATTTCATCTTTGACATTCTGACGCATGACGTCGTAATTCAACTGGGTGTGTCCTTCACTGTTGAGTCGGAAGCCTCTGACCTTGCATTCCACCTTTCCTTTATTAGTAGTATACCCGTAGTTCTTGGGTCCTCCGCTGACGAATTCTTGGATGTATTCATCATCAGCTAATTCGGAGGCGAAGTCCCCTAGATAGGAACCCAAGGTAGGTTGGAATTGAGTGGGTGTTTCCTCCAGGTAGATGACGGAGTCGGTGTCAAAGTAGAGGACTCTTTCCCCTAAGGCTTCCAGGGCTTGATACAATTTAAGGCGGGCGTGGCAGGTGGTGAAGCAGGCCACAAAAATGTTGAGGTTGGGTGAGACGCGGATGTCCTCTTTTTGGTTTTGGTAGTGCACCTCAACCATGTTGTTATTGATAACGGACACGTGACGTACGTCTAAGGCATCGGTATCCAAGAAACAGTGGAAGGCATGAGGATCATCAAAGGCTTGAATTTGGGTCTTGTTGAGGCGTTGTCCAAACTTGCCCCACATAGAGTTGAGCATGAGCTTAGCTAATGTTCGTAGGCCGGGGTTGTATTCGATGTTGTCGTATTCCAACTGGATACCCTCCTTCTCATAGTAATCCTGAATGTATTTCCTTTTTTCTTCTTCGGACATGTTTTGTTTAGGCCACCCGCTAGCTTCTTGCTTAATTTTAAGCCAGGTGTTGACATAATCGGCGAAGAGGCCCTCACAGGTTTGTTCAAAATGCCAGACTTCATAGATGTATTGGACTTGGTACCCCAATTCGACGGCTTTGACTAATTCGGGACTGCACCAGGTACTGGTGAGGGCGCGTTGTTCGTCGGGGTGAGGGCAATGATAGGATCTGTCCAAAAGAGGTTTGTCCATTTCTTCTTCCACACAACGGGCACAGAGGGGAAAGAGCAGTTTGTCGTCATGACGGTAAGGCAGCACGGGATGGTACAATTCACGGGGAGGCAGGACTTTGCATTGGATTAGCCCAAAGTACTGGTGTATGTCAGTGTGACCCGGTTGAGAAAGGATGGTAGGATGTCCTTTGGGGTACACACACTTCTTGTTCACCCAGGGGTACAAGGAGGTGACATCGATGTAGTGAATTTTTTGGCTGGGGGTGATATGATGGTAGAGTTTGATGGCATTAGTACGACCTCCACAGAAAGCATCCCGAGGTTGAAGAGGTTGGATAAAGTTGAGTTCCCGGACGAAGGAGTCGATCTCTGGTTGGGTTTTTAGGAGGTGCTCCCATTGACATCCCCACATTTGAATGACGTTGTACCCTTGCTTGGTAAGCTTTTGGACTTTGTCTTGGGTGACGTCATAGAGGTCATGCATAGTCAGATCATAGTTGCGGGGATGTTTTTCGTAGCGATTGGGATAACAGGTAGGGCATCCGTGGGTGAAACACCCTTGAAATTCGTAGACGGTGTGGGTGTCGGGGCAATAACCATCCACATGGAAGTTGGTCCCGGGGATCTTATACTCGCCTTCATTTCGGACATGTTGGATGTACTGTGGGTCTGGATTGGCACTGGCCAAGAGATCGTCGGGGTTGAGATCTTGGAGGGCGCGTTGACGTAGTTGGTGATCGCACCAGGTTAACCAGTGAAGGGCTGGGATGGACTGGTTGATGTTGTTTCTCCACCCCTTATGACCGGCGGGTTCGCTGGCAATACTGTTCGGGATCATCCGGTTCATACGTAAATCTCGATTACAAGCGGAGGCAATGGTGACGTGATCGAAGGGATTGAAGCCTGTTAAGTCTTCAAACATGCGTTTGAAAGTCAGACATCCTTGTTTCAAGAGTCGTACATCGGAGCTGCAATAGTCCAATAACTCTTTTTGGAAATTAAACACCACACCCTGGTCGCGTTGTTGTTGATGCCACTCGAAGGCTTGTCTGCCTTCGAGTGACATGGTCTCAGGCATGTAGTAATCGCGTGAGGGGAGGATGCCCACGTAGTGTTGATGCTTATCACCGGGTACGTTGAACTTGTGGGGGAAATACCCTTTGCAGAGTTCTGTCAAGCCAAAGGTTTTGGGAAACGCGGAGAGGGGCATCTGGAAGAAACTCATCGAATCGATGAACCGGATGCGGTCATGTTTGATCTCTAAGAGTTTACATCCATTGCGGAGTTGTTGGACGATGCGGTTGTCACTATAGTATTCTTGGATGATAAAGTACCCATCGTACCCTTGAAAATTATGAGCGATGACATTGACTTGACGGGTATCGTGGAGAGTCAAGGTATCCAACCATTCCAGAAAGTCACGGATACAAGTGGGACCTGGGAAAGGCTTGGGTTCATCGTTGTCTTCGGTTTCGGCCACGACGAGATTCGCAATGTGTTTTTCGTGGGGTTGCATGGCTTCAATATCAAAGAAGACGTGTAAGGGAGGTAGGTCTTCCTCGTCCTCGGAGGAGGCATGGGGTTCCGCGGCGGCGGCACCTCGTTTGGCGCAAGGGCCTTTTTGACGGGTCCTCTTTCTCTTCTTTTCGTCTTGAGGTTTGGGGGCTCTTTGTATAAAACAACGGTGGTCGTCAGCGTGGACGTACTGGTGACAAGAAGGGCAATCCACGTGGTAACAACGGTGACGTTGAATGCGGGACAAGCCCACATTTTGTTGATAACAGTCAGGGCATCGGTGTCGTTGAGAGCACACGGAGGACTGGAGGTCCGTGGCGGGTTTGCCCGCGTGGGTCTTGCTGGTATGGGCTTCCAAACACGCGGGTCCGAAAAAGTCCCGATGACACGACTGGCAACGTTGAGTGGCTTTAAGGTGTCGGGGGTAAGCATGTTGAAAGTCTGGACAATCTTTCTGTCGACAGGCTCCGCACAACTTGGTCTTGGTGCATCGATGCATCCCCTCGGTGTTGTAGGGTTTCCAACAATCCGCACACATAACTGGACCCGAAAAACCCGGGTAGACGAGTGATCACGTCGTAATGGTCTTGGTTGTGCAATAGGATCAGTTGTTTGTCAGAAAGGGGTCCAAACGTCGTGATGTGGAACGATCGCTGCGCATCGACCAGGATGATCTGGTAACCGGTGAGAGAGGGAGCTTGACTGAATTGGGTCAAGGCGTCATAGCTGCAAGGACCCCACGGTACCTTCGCTTCATCCTGGAGGTCCCAAGCGAGACGTCTCTGGAGTTGAGTTCCTTTCCGAATGCTGTTGTATTTCGGGTGTTGGTCCACGCGAGCTTTGGCGGTGACAAGGGCTCTGGCGCAACAGAGTTGGTCGTCGTTGTTGGTAATCCGGATGATGGATTTGGAATTTTTGGTTAACAGGTCCATGGTGGGATGACCTGGTTTCCCACGACGGGGTCTGCCGGTGCCTTGAGGAGCATGATGGACTTGAGTGATGGAGACTTGAAAGGAGTCATCCATTTCAAATTGTTCGTTGCTGTTGAGGGCTTGGGCTAAACGTTGGAACAGGGCCTCCACACGCTCTGTGTCTCGACGCCATTCACCTGCACGTAATCCCCACCCCTGAAAATTATTGTGCAGGCGATCGGATGCTATTGTAAAGTAGAGTCGATCTTGATCGTGGAGGTCGGGGGTGGTGGTTAACACTTGATCGACGGCTCGACGTAATCCATCTTGGAGAGCTTCGGTAATGTTTTGCCCCGGAATCAAGGTCCCCCTTTGGCGTAACTGGGTCTTGAAATGACGTTCTTGTACCCCCATGCGATCACTCTTCCGATTCACAAAAGGTTCTAAGTCAAATTGGAAGGTAACTTGCGCAGAGGGATCCAATCGACCCCCACTTTGTTCCCATTGGTCCAAGGCCTCTTCACAAATGTCGTCGTCACTGTCGGTCGAAATCAAAGGTCCCACACAGGAATTTGTGTCGTCTTCTGAATCACTTATCTCCAAACCAAGCATTGACATGATCTCACGTGTAGCGAGGCCGCTTGGCCCCGCTACATTGTCGTCGTCTTCGTGAGAGGACATGATCAGATGAACTCACTGTAGATCGGGGTTCGTTTTTTTATAGAGAACCAAAATGTCACGTGGGAGGGGAAGGAGCCAATGACCTTACCCGGACACAGGGTGTCCTAGGGAGGGGTGGGACGGGGTGGGGGGACCCCCCTCCCCCCTCTCTAATGGGGGTCCCTGGTGCATCACGGGAACGAATGAGAGACTATAAAACAGATCGATCCTCGGGCTGGAACATCTCAACATGGACTCTCGCCATGAGAAGCTGTTGGAAAGATTCGGAGAGTTTGAGGTAGATTTAGAAGTGGAGGAGGTCTTAGAGAAAGTGAAGAGGGAGTTGTTGCTGAAGGACGAAAGCTTTAGTGAGTTTGCTGAACGATTGAAGCAGCTGGAGCCGGAAAAAGTCGAAGCCCAGAGACGCCGAGCAGAACAGGCGCGTCCGTATCATCAACGGTGTTACCCTCAAATGACCTGCGATTGGTTCATCGAGGGGCTCGACTATTGCTGTGATTACTGGAGGTACCAATTTAAACGTCCAGCTACACCTCCGCCAGCACCACCACCATCGCCCCATGTCTACAGAAAGCGAGGGCCTCCGCCGCAGCAACCGACGACGACGCACGACGTACCGACCAAACAACGACGACGACGACCTTAACGACTCTGACCCAGACGAGGACTTGAACGACGACTTGAACGACATAGACTATGTTCCCGACAATGACTATGACCCGAACGACAACGACGACGAAACGACAGAGTTACTGACGAAAGACGAACGACGACGGAGACGGAACGCAATCAAAAAAGCTAGGTACAAGGACCGTTACCCAGAGAAAGCCCGAGCGAGGAATATTGTGAAAAAAGCCAACTACCGAAGTAAGTATCCTGAGAAAGTGCGTGCTGCCAAAAAACGATACCGAGAACAATATCCGGATCGAGTGCGGGAGGCCAAAAGGCGTTATGAGGAGACGCATAAGGAACAACGGAATGCCTGCAAAAAAAGATGGGCCCAAAAGAACCGAGCACGTTGTGCCGAATACGAGCGGAAGTATAGAGAGAAACATCGGGAACGTTTGAGAGCCCAAGCGCGTGAATATCGTCAAAAGAATCGTGTACGAATATTGGCGTACAAAAGGATGTACAATAAAAGGGCCAAAGCACGGGCGGCTCGTCGGGCATATCGTGCTGCGAACCATGAGAAACTGCATGCGCAAAGAAGAGAGTACTACTGGGCGAACCGCGAGAGGTTCTTGGAGCTCGCTAAAAGGTACTACTACAACAAAAGGAAGCACGTGCGTCGCCCCAAAACGCCAAAAACACTGCGGGTGGTATTGACTAATTGTAGGACGCAACCTTCTCTGGAAACGTATTTGAATAACTTTTGTGCCTCCTTACCTTCTGTAGAGAGACAGAAAACGGAAGAGAAAATCAAAGCATTAGGACCCTTGAAACTGACCATTCCCTTGGAGGACTTTAAGAAATCGACGCCTAAAATGTCTGAGAACTTTTCTTTTTGTGAATCATTTCTAGAGGAGAATTATACTCTCATGGATATGGATTCGGGGGGTGTGCAAGTCACCGACCCCCCTGACTTGGACCCCCCTGACTTGGAGGACTTTTCGTCTTTGTTGCAGAACATAACGCCTGACGAGTGGACCGAGTTACTGAAGGATGTGGAGGACTCTTGTTCCTTTGATTTGGAGGCATTGGTGCCCCCCGAAGACCTCGTTCATGACATGTCACCCGATGAGGGTGTTGATTTGATGTTTGATTTAGTGACTTGAACATTTGTATTTGGCAGAACATTGAACGTTTTTGAAGACACAACTCATGAACCAATGTGACATTTTTCATTTTTTATTGACTCAACATGTAACTGTGTTCATTAAATGTTTACAATTTCAAACGTTTCTTGGCTTGCATGATTTTCTTGACCACCCGTTCCGTCTTGTTTTTCTTGCCGGGTAATCGATCAATGGCTTGGATCATCTTGGTATCGGCTTTCCATTTATCTTGCAAATTCTTGGCACGGCTGTAATCAATGTCGTGTTGCTTAGCAATCTGGTCCAAGCGATTGATCCCGGGATCCCCACGTTTTAGACGTTTGGCCAAATGGGTGCCAGGGCCCATGTACTGATAACCGGGCCAATGAAATTCTTTGCCAGTTTTCGCAATCCATTTTTGGACATCCAAGGCCCCTCCTCGTTGGGGGCGTCCCCTTCTCCTTCTCCTCCTCTTGGTGGGCATGTTTTAGTCGCTGTCGTAATCCAATCGACGTCGTAACTTTTTGCCACGAGCCCAATCTTCCCAACCGGGTAAAGGTTTCAATCGTTCCACTTCACGAGCGGGTGCTTTGCCTTTGCGACTCTCGGCTAACTTTTTTTCCAAGGTCTTGCGTTGTTCTCGAATGGCTTCTAAACGCGATTGTAGATCCCCTCGACTGGTGGATGGGCTCCCTTTCTTAAGAATCTTACTGGTAGTGGCTGCTCCTTTGCCTTTCTTGGTTGCAGGGGTAATGGGAGGTTTGGGAGTCGACGGGCTGCCTTTTATCATGCGCTTCAACCATTGTTCCACAGGTCCGGTCACCAAATCCCCGGCTTCTTCTTCTTCACCTGGTGGTCCAGCCGGTGCCCCAACCCCCACACCTCCGGGAAATTGACGAATGCGTTTGGTTAACTTGGTCAATTCTTGACTCAACGGTTTGGTTTGAGCATTGACCAGGGCTGGGGGCAATTGGGGATTGGCTAATAACACATGTTTTTGGGCGGCGAGCGTCGCGGCTTTGTTCAACAAGGCATTTTCGGTGAGTTCTCCTTTGTAATATTGAATGAGTTGTTCCAAGTCCTTATGGGGAATCATGTAGACCTCGTCCATGGTCGTTGACTACAGTCGGGGCAAAGTTCCCCGTCTTCCTGGTCACGGCAACTCTTACAAAGACGGGACTTTAAGATGTGTTGGTACTCTCGATACAACAGGTGATATTTATGCTTCCAATAATGACACTCGTCTTTCCACTTGTCGGTGGCCCGATTGGCCTCTTGTAATAGAGCCATCCACGTGGCAAGGGTTAACGAATACATTGACATAACACCTCGTGAAGTCCTTGAAACAACCCTCGTCCTTTTTGTCGAACTAACCACTGACGACGCTTTTTCACGGAATGTCGACGACGTCCCAAATCACGTAGTACCTTTTTATAGGGTTGAAGTTTAGCCAGCATGGGTGGGGTGACGGGAATCTTGTTTTTTAAAAAGTTCAAGACCAATTCACTCACAGCATTGATTTGATCGGCATTGGCATGTTGTAACAACTCTTGACGTTTGGAACCATTGGCTTCTTGTAACATGGACCGTAAAAACGGTAATTGACGTCGAAGACGTTGCATCCTTTATCGGTGACGACGACGATACCGTTGGTTGGCTTTTTGAATCGTGCGTTTTATACGTTTATCCGTTTCCAAGGCCACGGCTTTCCCCAATCCTACCATGGCGGGGACCAATAGATTTAAAAAACCGCCTCGTTGACGACGTCGTCGTCGTCTTCTCCTCCTCACCATGGTCGACCCGTCAATAGACGTTGCAGGGCTTTGTTTTGTTTGATGGCATCTCGCGACTCTTTATAGCCTTGACGGGTATTGCGTTTGAAATCTTGCCACCAACCCCCACCTCGTTGTCGTCGGTAATGTTGTACATTATCGGTAATGCCTTTCAAGGCTTGTCCGCCTAATTTGCCTAAAGCCAGTCCAAACCCAGGGGCGGGGCCTGATAGAAACATACTCATGCCATGGGCAATTTTATCCACCAAACGGGGTTTGCGACGCATTAAAGCCCCTCCTCTTTGTTTCCTTTTTCTGCGTCGTCGTCGTCGTTGGACGGCCATGGTTCTAAGAGTGTGGGACTGGGAGGGAGCGGCTTTTTATGGATCCAATAATCTTTGGGTCTCAAGGGACGAGGACATCCGTCTACATAGCATAGGGCTTCCAAGGGTTGGTACACAAAATGACGGTGGTAATCTTGCACACATCGTTTGGGTAACGGAGGGGTGAAATCCACAATGGTATCATCCAAGGTTTGCATCTTGATTAAAAATCGTTCCAGATCCTCCAAGGGAATACCCCGCACATGGGTTTTCAATTCCGTCAAGGCTTTGGCATAGGTGGTAAACGCAAATCGACTCATGGTCACTTTAAATCGGTATTGTTTAAAATCATTCCATCCTTTGACCACGGTGCCTACGGCCGCCAAACAGGCTACCAATGTACTGTTTTCCAAAAGGGGACCCGCAATCATGCCTGCAGCCATCAGGAGTAAGGCCATACCATTGAACAAGGCATTGACACACCTGTAATGATTCAACATTTTTCGATAACACCACCATTGTTGATGATAAAAGGCATACAAGGAATCCATCCGTTGTAATAATTCCGGGGGGAAGGGAAGTCCATGCTGTTTCGATCCATTCAATAACGACACGACGGTTTTCATCCTCACGGCGAAACACGGGACGAAGACGTTTGTACGCTCGGTGCTCCTCCTTGTTTATAACTGGTGACAATGCTATTGGTCATGGTGACATTAGCAATTTCACGTCCTTGGGCCAACTGTTCTTGATCTTGTAACAGCATACGTAAACGTCGTTGTAAATCCGCTTGACGCAAGGTACGAGGGGGTGGAGTCCGAGATCCTCGAGGAGTGGAGGGACTGGAGGAAGGTGTCCTAGGTGTACCGGGGAAAAGTCGTCGTCGTCTACCACGTCGACCACCACGACGGCCACCGCCACCACCACCGCCACCACCACCTCCTCCTCCACCACCACCACCACCACCACCACCACCAGCACCACCACCACCACCACCACCAGCACCAGCACCACCAGCACCCCCAGCACCACCACCAGCACCACCACCACCACCAGCACCACCACCAGCTCCACCTGCTCCACCTGCTCCACCACCAGCACCACCACGCCCACCACCACTACCACCACGTCCACCACCTCTAGTCCTAGGACCACGGCGCCCCCCACGTCCATTACCATCACCCCCTGCGCCCGCTGCTGTCCGATCACCTGCCACTGTTCTTCTTCGAGGATCGGGTGACACGCGTGCGCTTCCCCAAGTAGGTGGGCTGTCCGGGGAAGACGGTGGGGTGGTATGTATGCTACGGTAGGATTGACTTCCTGGACTTCCTACCCCGGCTGGGGAAGAGGTCTGCATAGTGGGGAGAGATTCCATAAACTGAAAGAGAGGCTCGGCTTCCATTTCCTCCATGGCGACGTCGAGAAGGCCTTGGTCTCCTGTGAAATACAAATCTTGCCAGGCGCTTGGGGACATTTGATTGCCGCTGGCCGCCCCCACCCCCGCAGGGGCCACGGTATCGTACGATTGCGGAGGTTGACGGTCATCATCATCATCCGCCATGGTTGCTCGCTTATTTTCCTGTTCCAAGGGGCTCCCTTTATAGTCGTTTTTGATAGGTGCGAGTCCATCCTTCGTCTTTTAACAGGTGACTCAACAAACGTTGTTGATCGGAAGAGGCGGGATGTAAATCCAAGACCAAATACCCATACGGTCGTGTGGTGGCTTGATGAAACGTCTCCAACGTGTCTTTCCAAGTGGTCGGAAACGATTGAAGCATGACATTGCGTACCCCTAATTGATCTCGGGGGTTCTTGAACGCTACAATGTAATGGGCATTGCGGGATATACTTTTGGCATAGCGACCCACGGGAAACATGTCTTGGCACAAGTATAGGACGGTCACCCCTTGATGATGCGAATGTTTGGTGAATAAATCCAACACGCGTTTATCGTGACTCCCTTCATCCATTAAATCATCCAAGACCAGGACCCCATGTCCTTCAGGAAACCATTGGACCAACGCGTCATGATCGGGAATCCCTTCGTGAAACACCACCCCTTGATCTTGCATGCCTTGAAATCGATCTTGCCAGGCCCCATAACAATAATGCAATTGGATCGGTGGGGTGTCAAACAACTCCGGGTTGTCTACCAAGAGTTTTTCCGTAAACACGGTTTTACCACATCCCGAAGGACCCACCACCAAGATAGAGGAAGGCGTATGAAAACGAAACGGTTTCCCCGTTTGCATGATGACGAACTACCCTTAGAAAAAAAAAAGGCACCTTTTTATTGGAATCGGTGGGACTCGAACCCACGCACGATCCCCCTACACCTATTTTTCGGGGGATCCAAAGGCTCTACCGACTGAGCTACGACTCCGACACCACTTTTTTCCAACAAATTTTATTTAATGATTACATTGATGATACGGATGACAACAAAGTTGATACCATCTGGCTTCTTGACCTACAATCAATTGTTGAAGGCGTTGACCCGCTTGATGGTCATTGCTTACATAATCATGATCCGAAAACTCATTTAAAAACGCTTGCAAGGTTCGTCCACGGGCTTTGGCTTTCAAGTACAACAAGGCGTAATCACCACAACTCTTGCTTGAAATGGCTTGGAGGGACTTGCCATTGGTCACTACATACTTCCAATGGTTGACAATCCAATCTCGTAACGGGGTAGCTTGCACGTACGTATCCAATGGCAAAGCATAACTGTCCAGGACTTCACACACGTTTCCATCCGTCCACACCGCTAACCAATGTTGTCCCGGTTGATCGTGTGGGTCCGTATTCACAATGTACCCTTGCGGGGTGGTCTTGACAGGACTCTTGGGTAAACGATCACAGGCTACCGTCCCGTAAAAGACAGGGTTCAATTGGGGGTCGTCTCGGGCTAAATAATCCAATTGCACATTATTCAAGGCCACATGTTCCATCTTCAGTGCTGGTAAATGTTATACAACACGGCTCCGTTCCTGTCAATCTCCAGCAAGTTCTCAAATTCTCCATACACGAGCACGGTTATATTGACACCGGGTTGGGCTCCAAATTCCAAGACCAGTTGTAAATCGCCTGTTTGCTTGGGGTTGAGGTTTTGACTGTCAGCACATCCATTGGCCACATTGTCAAACATGTACAAGGTACAATTTTTAGCTTGGCCCCAATCCAGTAGTTCTACCATATTGCCTTTCTTTTTACACCAGGCACCACTGGCTTGCAGAAAACGGAAGTAGCCTAGATTATCTCGAGTGGCATTGTTGTGCACTAACTGTAGGGTTTCATAAGGGTATTCTTCTCCTTTGACAATCTGTTTAATGGAGGTCAGACCAAATTTCTGGAAACAGAAAGGATCTCGGGTCACATCTCCATTGAAGGCTCGGCTGTCCAACAACCCTACAATCAATCGGTCAGGTATTCTGTTTTGAAACAGGTTAGGGATGTCAAAGCGGACCACGTTGCCTTGCATACTGAAGGTCCGGATTTCACTACGGACGGTCGGGTAGGCAGCCACTTGTCCTTCATTGTGTCTTTTTTCAGATAAACTCCTGTAGATGGCGTCATTCAAACGCAGTTGACAGAGATGAAACCGTAGTTTCACATCCCCTTCCATCAATCGTCCAGCTAGAGCCACTCCATTCAAAAACAGGCTGGGGCTGTTGAAATGAAATTTCATCTTGATTTCTATGCCTGGCACCAACAGTTTGCCGGTATGAAAGACTTCCAGGTGCGGGGTAAACACCAAACTGTGGGTAAGACCTCCAGCATACTTCTCCACTTCGTCCACAGAGGTAAGGAAGGCTGCTTTATGATTAGCACTCAGATCTTGCCAATGTTGATGGTTTCCTGCTTTGTCTGTGTTGGTGGCAGTCCATTGGGCTGGGAAATCCACTTGATTGAACCATCCTTGGGGTCCTAACACGGTCTTGCCATCTTCTCGGTCATAATTCAGCAAGGTTTCCAGGTAAGCTTTGTAATGATACGTGTCGGATTGTGGACTGATCAACGTGCCATTCAACTGCAAGTCAATTTGCTTGATGATGGAATGGGCCAAATTATTGACGGGCCACAATTTTTGAGCGGCGTCCAAGTTATCGTTCGTACTCTTTTGCAATCTCAATTCCATGGTAAAGTAACTGCGTCCCAAATCCACAAAATCGTCCAACCCCGGAATGATGAATTCCATGGGATTGATACCCGTGGTGGTGGGTTGAATGGTGACCATGCGATAGGCATTGATGCTAATGTCGGTGGGTGGCACCTTGAAAATCCGTAACGCCGAGTTGACGGTCCCTTCGGAACGCGGATGCGCTGGGGCAGCCCCTTCAGAGTAGGTAGGGGCTGTCACGCGTGACATCACATTCGGCATGGTTAACGTCGTCGTCGAGTACTGGTACCCCGTCGTCGTCGTGAGGGGTTTTTATAGCGTCGTCGTCGTGCTAAACGTTGTCTCAAATCAAACCCGGGGACTCTCATCACCTCGGCACTCAACCATCCACCACGTTGTCCTCTCCTGAGTTTCCAAAACGGATACAGTCCTCCCCATTGAGACAACCCTCGATTACTACGAATTCGTCGAGGTCGTGAATGCACGGGATCCATTACACTCCCAAAATATCTCGCGCACGTTTGACTTGCTTGGGAAACAAAGCACTAGCCACACGCACGGCGTCTTTCACGTTCTTCTGATTCAAGGCTTTCTTGGCTTGTTTGGTGATTTCTTTTTTGATGACTTGTTCGGCTTTGCGTTTAACACCGCGTGTTAACCCTGCATTCAATCCTCTCTTGATATTACTAGGCAGTTTTAAAGGATTTCGCGTGCTTTTAAGGCCTTGGAACCCCCCACGCATGACCTCCCTCATCAACCCACTGCCATGTTGATCATACCACTCGTCTGTCCGAA
Source organism: Siderastrea siderea (assembly GCA_964030785.1). Classification (NCBI taxonomy): domain Eukaryota; kingdom Metazoa; phylum Cnidaria; class Anthozoa; order Scleractinia; family Rhizangiidae; genus Siderastrea; species Siderastrea siderea. The sequence continues at coordinate 49,610,037 of OZ034972.1, forward strand.
ATCGTGTCAAACTTCCCCCTCGCATGGTTGTCTTCTTTGCTCTTTCACCAAGGTCTATGCTTCACGTCACCCCGTTTGTCTTTTTATACCGTCATCGGCCTTTCTTTTTCTTCCGAGTGGTCGCTGCTTCGATGGCTTTTTTACCACCGTAACCCGCCGCACCACCCACTGCTCCCAACGCGGCGGCTTTCCCCACGGCCATCAAGGCTGGCACGAGAGCGGCCAGAGGCAAGAGACCGCCTCGTTGCCTTCTTCTTCGACGTGCTCTTGTCTTGGGCATCTTTGACTGACCATCCCCTTTTTCCCTTTTTATGTCTTTTTGAAGTGCAAGGTGACCAGGGTGTTGCCTTGGCCAAACCTGACCAACTTATCCTCGGTGCCAGACGTTTCGGTGACTTGCATTTGAATGATTTCCACCACTTCATTACGAAGCGGTAGGTAATGAATGTGCAACGGTTCAAAGTACATGGTACCTCTGCCTTCCCGCTTGTAATGGATTTCTCGCAACAAATCGGTCACGCGATTGCCGACCATCATACTGCCTGCCACGTCCGAGTACACGTGCAACGATCGCGAGGGATCTCCCACCACTGAACGAAACGCCACATTCAAGTTGGTGAAACGCCACCCACAACTCATACTCAATTGTAAATGATCCGGTAAAAAGGAACGCACCGTCCAAAAGACCGGGTTGTGTTGATCGTCGTCCACATCGTTCCAATCGTTGTCAACGGGTTTTGTCATGTTGGGGATTTGATCCCCCATGAAGTCTTGTTGTAAGTTGGGTCCCAAAATCAATCCACTGCTAATTTTACGTAACCATCCCATTTTGAGAGCCAATTTGGTGTAGATGTACAGGGCTGGCGTGTCGGTTTTGCAATGACAGATATTGGTGTTGTCGATGATCAGATCGTCGCCTTCCCACTTGAACTTGACGTAGGTGTGTTTGCCTTGATCATTGGTAAACCGGCCACTTTGAATCGCCGTTTCCTTGCGTCGTTGTTCCAAGTGAGCAATGGCGGCTTTCATGAAACTCACCCCATCCACCACCCAATCCAAATGTTGAATGTCATTGATGAGGGTTTCAGTCGTCCCTCCTCGATCTTGCATTTCCCCGTCTTTTCCACCCGGTTTGGGATAGGTTTGGTCCCAGGACGTCGATAGGATGAACCCATCTTTTTGCACCAACTCGTACAAATTGACGTGCGTATCCGGTAAGGAAATGGCACTCAAACCCACTTGCCATCCACCTCCTTGTAACCGTAACGGTTGAGGTAAACGAATCTTGAAGGAATTGGCTTGGTTGTTGGGAAATTCACGTCGGTTGGCATGACTGGGTAACGTCACGTAGAACGACATTTTGTCTTCTTCACACCACCACTTCCCTTTTAAAGTGGAGAGTCAAGAGGGCATGGCCTTCACCAAATTTCACCAGATCCCCATTGGTTTCGGCCATCTGGGTTTCCACGATTTCCACCACTTCATTGCGTACTGGGACATATTGAATATGTCGAGGTTCAAAGTGCGTGGTGTTTTGAGGTTGGTACTTGATTTCTCGTAAGAGATCGGTGATACGACCCCCTACCATGCTGCTGGTCCCTACATCACAATACACGTGCAAAGGACGCGCCGAGGGAAATTCCAACGAGGGACGAAAGGTCTGGTTCAAATTCACAAACCGCCAAGGGCACGATAGACTCAATTTCACATAATCCCCCTCCACTTTCCAAAAGATGGGCTTGTTGGCGGCATCGCGGACATCCGTCGGGGTGGGAATGGTGGAAATGCCTTGAAATTCTTGCAAGAGATTCGGACCCAATCGATACTGGCCGGGGGACACTTGTTCAATCCATCCCATTCTCAGGGCCAAGGATCTGCCCCATGACACGTGCGCTACTTGTCGTTTGTAATCCACATTGGTCGTATTCAATAACAAATCCCCTTCGGAGGTCCATTCAAACGTCGGGTATAATTTGACGCCATTGTCCTCGGTCCATTTGTTTTTGGGTTCGGTTTGTTTGGCACGGCTTTGCTCGTAACGGTACACCAGTTGATGAAAAAAGTGTGATCCCGTCGACGAGGCCAATTCCTTTCTCATATCTCTCCCGTAGACAGTGAGTTCGCGACGTTGATGCCACCATCGATCGTTGCCTTGATCGTCTTGGGCATACACCCGTTCGTGCCATCGTACGTACAACAGAGGATGGGATTCGCCCACGCCTCCTTCTTCCGCTATCACTGGAATGGTGGGTAAGGATAAACTCACCATACCCACCATCCATCCTCGTCCCATAAATCGAATGGGTTTAGGCAATCGGTTTCTGAAATGATGACTCTTGTTCCCAGGAAACTCTTTGGTACTCGCATGACTCATCAACGTCACGTAAAACGAAGAGTTGGGCACCAACGTCATTGTTTAGTCGCGTCGTCTTTTGGGTGGGCTTGTGTTTTTCTGGGGCGGGCTTGTCTTTTTCCTCTGGGGTGGTTGGAGAGACGTCACGTCTTGACTTGCAATCCAACTATTGTACTTGTCGGGCCACCCTTTCCACTTGACCAACCAACGATCTTTTTGTCGCTTAAGTACCTTTTCGATGCGAAACACGTCGGATACATGGACTTTTTGTAAATCCTCTTCATAAAACGTGCCTTGGACAGGGGTATCATCCCATTCGTGAATCTTATACGTGGGCACAGGGCCCGGGATCACCCGATGCACGACAAACACTTCTTCGGTCCAACCGGGTAAATAGCCTTTTTCAAAGGTACGATGAATCTTGTTGAGACGGACACGATCTCCCACTTTGAATGTAGGTTTTTTCTGACCTTTCAACCGTTTGGCATACAATCGTTTCCACACGGCTTCTTCGTTGTCCCATGTCACGTCTTGAGGGGCCATACCAATACTTCGATGACGGGTCGCATTATACCCTTGCACCAACTCGGGTAACACATCGTCAAAGCGTAAGGTGTTGGCGGCGGTAAAATAACGGTACAACCGTTCTTTCAAGGTGCGATTAAATCGTTCCACCACACTGGCTTTCGCATCCCCTTCGGTGGAAAAATGTTGAATGCCTTGCTCGTCCAGCCATCGTTGAAAGGTCCGATTATAAAATTCTTTCCCTCGATCCGTTTGCAATCGATTAGGGTGACGTCGTCCTTCTTTCAAAATCTTCTCAAAGGCATGAACCAACGCCACCCCGGTTTTGTCTTTCAACGGTTGTACCCACGCATACTTGGACAAGACATCCAATACCGTCAACAAGTATCGTATACCCCGATTATACTTGGCCAACGGTTGCACTTCCACTAAATCCGCGACCCATTGATCATCTAATCCTCCTACAATGACGGGGACGGTGGGAAAACGACGACGTCGAGGTTTATGTAACGTATAGGCCAAATCCCGTTCCAAGACCAGTTGAGCTTTTTTCAAAGGGAGACGATGGGCTTTAGCAAACCGTTGCACGCCTCCTAAACTGCCGGGGGCTCGAGGATCGTGGTACCGATTCAACCATGATTGGGAGACCTTTTTCTTTCGAGGGGCCATACGTTCTGGCATTCATCCCATAAGGTCGATATGGTGGGGACCGTGTGGGGATGCGCCTTTTGAATGATTCGATACCATCGCCACGCGTAAGGATGAGCTTTTAACCATAAGACAAACACCACCCATCGATACAGGTTGCGATCGACATGGGTTTCTTCAAAGAGGTGGAGAGGATGTGTGTCCTCGGGACAAGGGGGAATGGGGATTTGGATGCCGGGTTGATGATCATATAACACTTGGCAAAGGGTTTGATGACATTGCCATTGCCCCAGGGACAAGACAGACTCCCACGCATAACACACAGACTCCATGGACTAAATAAAAACATTTTATTCGTTCTCTCATTTAAAAGAGACCTAGACGGCCGCAGCTGATGGTCTCTAGACCTTTCTGCCAGTTGTCCACACTGTCACTGTACTTAGGGGGTGGTGGAGCTGGGGCTACCATGATTTCTTGACGGTTCTTGAGATCTTGAATTTCTCGCAACAATTGTTTCTCATACTCTGTCAGGGACCGTTCTCGTTCCACGTCCTCTTTGCTTTGGACTCGAGGGGGCGGGCCAGGGATGTCCACTCCACGTTTGGGATATCCTTGAGCATCACGGGTGGGTGGTTCAGCTTGTTGATCGGCTTTTTTGGGAGGGTTGTCATGAAACCAAGTCCAGTACTTGGGACCCAAGGGTTGATCGGCCCACCGGAAGAAGCCACACGTTTTCTTGGAACAAGTCAGAAACAAGCGATCGGGGTTCTGAGTCGAATGACTCTGTTGAAGCGTGGCGGGTTCACGGCAAAAGCATTGCAAACCACCCCACATGTCCAACACTTCTACATGAGGTTGACTATACACGGCTTTCATATACTCCAGAACTTGATCTTGACCACAAAACAGCAAACACGGTTGCATGGGACATTTCACATACTTCCATCCCTTTTGAGATTCTCGGGCCTCCAAACGCACATCATGGCAAGGGCATACCATAGTGTCCACCGAACTGGGAGGAGGATCTTCGACATACGTCACCATGTATTCAGATGGGGATGTCTGGGGGGACACCATATCATTCAATTCTTTCATCATGTCTTCCACGGCAGCTCGGGTGTCTTCCACGACCTCGCAGACCACAGGATCACAGTCCACGGGCGTCATATGTTGAATGGCCTTCTTCTTCTTCTTCCCCGCAGGGTGTACGCTTGGCTTTCTCTTCCGATCGACAGACATCGTACTCAAGGTTGATTTCACCCCACTGCCCATGCCTTTTTATACGTTGGGCCCTTGACTGTCATTGGTCAGCTTATTCAATCCATATAAGGACTTGTTATCTTCCCATTGGTCAGCTTTTGCCTCTCCAAATAAGGTCCTCTTGTCTTCCCATTGGTCACCTGCCCCTATTTAAGGAGCTCCCTTGGTCTCTAGATCTTCATTCTCAAAGCCATGCCCCCAGACATTGACATGATCGGAGAACAAGATCTCGGTGCCTTGGAACTGCAAGTGGGTCATGGCCATGTGGTCTACACAGGGGGAGCCAAAGGTACGGATGCCCTCGTGGAAGAACATGCCAAACACTTTGGGATGCAACTAGAAGTCCTGGTCCCCCCGAACCATCCTCGAGCCACTTTCATCACCCCATCGACCGTGGAAGTCCTGATGCTGGCCAACCCCCATCTTCACCAGGCGGCTGAGAAACTAGGCAAACAAATGCCCAGTCATTTTTACACCTTGCAATTGCTGCAACGCAATTATCAATTGGCCAAAAAAGCCCATACCATCTATGCCTTTGGCATTTTGGAACCGGATCATAAACGCGTGAAAGGAGGCACTGGTTGGACTGTGCAATTGGCTATGGATCAAGGCAAACCCGTCTACCTGTTTGACATACCCAGTCAATCATGGTACCGCTCGGACCATTACTACCAAGTCAATGAGAATGCCGCCACCCTGGTCACTGGCAGTCAATTTGTTCCTTGGGGACCTAAAAAGCCCACCCTTCATCAAAGCAGTGCTATCGTGGGATCCCGGGATGTGGACGAGAAAACCCGAGCCGAAATTCAAGCCTTGTTCAACCGCACCTTCTGTCTACCCGAGAACATTGATCAATTACGTATGGAACTGGAAGACTTTCATTTGTAATTTCTTAGTTTTTATTTTTCAATCTGTACATAGCTTTCTTTTTCAATTTCTTAGTTTTTATTTTTTCCCATTGTACATAGCTTTTATTTTTTATTTTTTTCAAAACTGTAGATAGCTTTTTTTCAATTGTAAATAGGAGCGCCCCACCCAGCGTGGCAAAGAATACAGACCACCATTTGTAAAAAACATCAACTCTTTTTTTAATTAAAAAATTTTAAAAACTGACAACACTGGTTTTGCACGTTCATCATAAATAATGCCTCTTGACTCACAGTCGCCTTGACTCACAATAAAGAAACTCAACAGGAATGTTCAAAGTCTATTTACAACTCCAACACACGTCGTACACGACTGGCTCGCTCCTTTCTTCTCTCCCGTTCCTCCTTCTCCTGTTTTTTCACTTCCCTGTAAAAATGACTGATGGTCAACCATAAATTACCGCAGTACAGTTCAGGCAGATGCGCAGCCATATAAAAATCCAGCTGCTCAAACAGCCCCATGCTAATAGGCCAATATCGCTCCTCCATGGTCGGTACTATACGGAACTCCATCCAAGGGATGATCCGATTCACCAGTGCTCTCTTTAACCTACGGTAGGTGACTGGTTCAAGAGGTAGCCCATTCTCCGGCTGAACAAAACACAATAAAAATAATCTAATGAACGCCTCCACGCGTTGTCGATTCAGGGGGCGCCATGATTCCTCCCGTCTCTCGTACATGCCACTAATTTGGCGCTGGAGGGGCGTCTGCTCTGGTCGCACTCTCCTTCTCAACACGTCTTCTCCACTAACATTAACACAACTGGCTAGCGAGCCCAAGGGCTTTCTTGTTTCGGACATTTTTCCACTTCACCAAAGAACATAAGTCAGCCAAGCATGAACTCAAAGCTAGGAATGGCGTCCTGTGGCTTCCCTTGACTTATATACCCCAATCCGCGCAATGCATGATGGTCTATCTAAGGAGGGGGGGAGGGGGGTCCCCCCACCTCTTCCCCTCCCACAGCATGATGGGTCTTTCTCTCATTGGCCCCTTCCCTCCCACGTGACCCTTTTGTTTCTCTATAAAAACCACCGTCTCATTTCATGTTTTTTCAAACTCATGGATGATCCAGTCCAGAAACCCAACAAGTGATGGCTCAACCCAAACCATGTGTGATCTGTTTGACGCCTGTCACCGATAATACCAAGTTGAGCTGCTGTGGTCAACCTTGTCATACCCCCTGTGCCAAGGACTATCTCAAGAAACGTTACCACGCGTCCTCCTGTCCTAGCTGCCACCGAAACGCTCCCCGGAGGTCTCTTTCCACCGATCCTCCATCCAACCCATGTGTATTCTGTGCGATACAAGTCTACTATTCTGCCAAGTTGAGGTGCTGTGATAAACCTTGTCACCCCTCCTGTGCCATGGAATGCAACACACCCAACCCAAATCCGTCTCACAACCCCCATTGCCCGAACTGCCAACACGCTGTTCCTCTTTCCGTCATGGAGACCACCCCTAGACGATATAGCCGCGACCTTGAGTTTAGGGAGGAAGTTGACAAAGTTCACTGGCCTGGTGGTGATTGGTGGCATGGCACTCTTTATGAAAACGAGAACACCACCACGAGCGGATACTGGGGACTACTCCCAGATCCAGTTGATACTAACCACAAAACCCTGCACTATCTGGGAAAGAACCAAAGTGACGTCATTCCCCGCATGAAGAGCATTTTGAGTCCTCAGTAACGACCCCATGTTTGGTCTCATTTTTTTTTCTACTTGTTGTTGTCAAACATTAAGAATGAAACAACCAATAAAAAGCATTTGACATTTTTCTGTGTTTTTTATTTCATCATCTCTATATACCACAATCATGTCCGTTGACTTTTTCTGGAGAGTTCAAGGGTAATGATGGTTCTGCCTTGTTTGAAAGGAGCCGGTTGTCCATCCGCTGTTTGAATATCCATGGCAATACTGTCAAAGATGGTTTTGCCAAGAGGAAAATACATCCGTTGCGTCGTATCAAATTGATGATCGGTATTGCCAGCATCCAAGGTACGTAAAAATCCTTTTTCTTGATTTCCCACAATGCTCTGGGACACCAGATCCGTGTAAATCATCAATTGTTGTTGCCCTTGTTGCGGTTTGACCGTTTGCGTACTGGGAAAGACTTGTCGACTGAGATTCGGACCCAAGAACAAATAATAATTGAAATCGGGGTGGGTAAAGCTGACGGACACATGACCAAAAGGTGGGTATTTGTTGGCAGGACCGCGGGTGGGTGTCCATTTATGACGATCGTTGTAATCCACGATATTTTTGACCAGATAATTTTTTTCTTCCACTATTTGTTGCGTTGGCGTTCCATCTTTCACCAGTCCCATCAGTCCAGCGAATTTCCATTCCATTTCAAATTGCATGTTGGCTGGAATCAGTACATACAACGAATCTAATTCGGGGGCGATGCTTGTATTGGTGATTTTCACGTTGGGTTGAGCCAGATTGAGAGCCGCGAGTTGTTGGCGTTTCGCTTGATCGTCCACGTCCATTTTGGCTATATCCATCATGACTTCCATGTGTTGTTTTTCCATTTCGTACGCAATGGCAATCCATGCTTCTTTCAAATTGGTGTAATACCCTGGGGGTAAATGGATTTGTTTGGTCACTTGAATCGGAGCCGTTCCATCCGCACGTTTTGGGATGTATCTCACATCTGTTTTCATCCAATGTTTTTGACTATCTTCTTGCGTCCAATTCTGTTTGGTTTGATCTCCCCATTGTTGATTAAACCCCGGGTGGGAGATATGAACTAAGGCCGCTTCCCAATCATCTTCTACCAAATAATAGGAACGAGGAAGTCGAGCCGTAAATTTTTGTCCCGTGCCTTGTGCTTGATCACTGATAAGGGTAATGTAAAAACTCATCGTGATTACTCCCTAACCCTAGGGTTTACCCTTTTATACCTATCCCCGTTGCTCCAATTGGACTTTGGACTTTGAGCCCGCGTTTTCTCAGCGGTTTTAACCCACCTTGAGCCCACGATCCTTTTTTCACATTGCTCAGCGGTTTCTCATTCAAAAACACGTGACTTCCGGTTCCCATGAGCCCGCGATCCTTTTTTTCCCACTGGTCAGCGGTTTCTCATTCAAAAACACGTGACTTCCGGTTCCCATGAGCCCGCGATCCTTTTTTTCCCACTGGTCAGCGGTTTCTCATCCTAAAACCACGTGACTGCTCTCGACCAATCAGAAGCCAGCAAATTTCCTATGTGAGCCCAGTTTACTACTTATACCGGCACCACTGTTGTCTGAGACGATTCAAGATATCGTCTACAGTTTATCAGGTAAATTAAAATCAATGCTGGTCCTCGCTAGATTCACAATTTCAATTTTCGTATGAATCGTTAACAGTCAAAAACTGTAGAGAAGTTTAATTTTTAACACTTCAGTTGTTGTTGTTTTCGTTGTTGTTTTCTACGAGTGTAACGATTTCTATTTAGCGAAAGTTTGAAGCTAGCGGAAGTTTGATTGAGAGCCTACGTAAATTGAAAACTACTGCATCGCAGAATACGAATGTTGTGCTAACCGGAAGTCCGGAAAGTTGAAAATTTTAAACTGCGTAATATCACTGTGTGCCGTGCCAATGTGTGTAACGGTGTCAGTCTAGCTTGCTGTAGAGTCCTCGATTCTCAGAGACCAATCAGAACACCTAACTTCTTAGACGCTACGTGTAGCGAAAGTTTGTTTCAAGGTCGCAACAAGCGCAAGTGTATATGTTAACAACTATTCGCCAAAGGCGAATAATTGTTTTATTATAATTTTGAGATGTGGACCTCAAAAAGAAAAAAAAAAGAAGCTAAAACTTGACAAACAACACACGAAAAAAGTAACTTAGCTTAGCAGCCGCTCCCTGAAATGTTATATTCACCCGGTAGCGCGGTGAATATAGCATTAAAATTATACTAATCAACAATTACTCGCTGAGCCTGAGGAGAATAATTGTTTTAGTATAATTGCTCAGGTGATTATCAGAGCAAACGCATTTTCTTTTTTCTTTTCTCCAGAAACATAAAAAATCGCGCGGGGTACAATTTGAAAATTGGTGCTTCAGTGTTATAATCACCTCACGCGGGGTGATTATAGCAAGAAATGACGTAATCCTCGACCAATCAGAGCTCGTGTTTCTCTATAATCACCTGAGCAATTGTATTAAATATGTATATGCCTTGGCTCTTCTTCTTTTCAACCGCGCGCCGGACGGGCTCTGGGTTCGAGAATGCATGACTGACACGTACACGTGTAGTCTTGGCTCGTCCGTGCGTTCAACTGAGCTCGTTACGCACCCATGAAGAGTAGGAGGTTGGAGCACTGCGGTTGCGCTTCGTTATGACATAAAATAACTCCGATGAAACCAATCTTGTGTTATAATTTTTTTCCTGGGCGTACTCGATCAGTGACTGTCTCATTCTCAATCATTAAAACTTTCGAAATAGGCCGAAAATAGTAGGTGATACTAGTATCAGAGAGTTGATAACTTATTAGTTTTTTTTTCCTTGGGCGTATTCTCTGACGTCAATATTAATTTGTTAAAACACTAATTGCAAAAAATTAATATGACGATTTCAAAGTCAAAGAATTACTCTGGAATCAATAGTGTAAAAAAATGTTCCGCGGATTACTAAGCATGACGAGACGCTACGGGGTCTAACTGGAAGTACATTAAGGAATGCGGGGTTGTGGACCCCGCATTCCTTTCATATTTGAATTTTGATCAAGGCGCCGCGAAAGCAATAGGTGTTAAAGTGTATATGACAGATTTTTTTTTATTTGCCTGATCGAATCTAAATGACATCCTGATATGAATATCAAAAATTATTTTTCAATTTCGATTTTCCTTCCCGGCGCTTTTGCCGTTTAAAAACGTGAAATTTTACTTCCGGTCATGTCAAAAACCGCGCAAAGGGAGACCTGGGCATAGTCACGTTGTGACGTCATACCAGGAACGGAGTCGATGCCAAAACAAGCTACATGGGCCGCATTGCGGAGATCTAATACATTTTGTTTTTCTTTATTCCGCAACTGCCAAATTAAGCACGAAATTATGTGAAACTGCTAATGTTACAAGTAATCTGGGCAGTGATTTGGAGGTTTTAGAGTCCATAGAATGCGAATCGCCAACCTCTGAAGTTGAAAGCGAAACAGAACTCGAGATCGAGAAAGAAGCTATTCAGAACCAGAAGATCCTTACATAGACAAGGCACTTGCCGATGAATATTGACTTAGAGAATACTATCAATAGAAAAAGGAGGTAGAACGAATAATTCACACGCTAGAAAATCTATTTGATGGCACCGAAGCGCTGGAGACATAGCAAGAAATGCAACGATTTCTCATCTCTAGGTGTAAATATTGAAGCGAAACAGAACTCGGGAACGAGAAGGAAGACTATTCAGAACCAGAAGGTCCTTACACAGACAAGCCGCTTGCCGATTAAAACTAACTTAGATAATACTATCAAGAGATAGAGGAGGCAGAACGAAGAAAACAGAATCCAGAAAACCTATGTGATGGCACCGAAGCGCTCGAGACGTGGGAAGAAATGCCACGATAGCTCATCTCCTGGTGTAAATATTATAATCGTGCTCGGCTAAATAAACGCCTGTTATGCAGGTTATACTTTCATACTCTTACACGTGTAGATGTAGTAACTGTGCCTTAAACCATCTGCAAAACGCCGTAGATTGTCTTTGCTGCAAAGAAGTTCAGAAATGTGTCGAATCTCCCGAAACGCTGTTGTCTCGCGCGAAGCCGCGAACTTGACACAACAACAGGATGTGAAACAATGCACCCGGGATTCAGTGTTGTCTGAACAGATGGTCGCTACGATCAGATGCAGCAAAATATAATGCAATAGACGGAAGAAATTGTTGTCAGATTAGTTCGGAAGGGAAGTGAGAATTTGTCTGCGTTCTTGTGGACTCTCTGAAATATTCGTGTTGCATTTAATACGTCTAGGCAAATTGACACTCGAAATTTCTGCACTGTTTACTTCCGATATACTGACCAGTGTTGATTCATAACTGAGGTAAAGATTATAACATCCCTCATTTTTGCACAACTGGACTACGGATAATTATAAAATTATGATGAAAACATGTCTGACTAAGTTTTGAAAGGAATGAGCAAACTCTAATCTTCATTAAATAATCTTACTGCAGCTTATTCTTATTGAAAGACCTGAAATATCAATCAGATTTGCTATTGCACAATTTACATAGACATAAAAAACAACAACGTTTCAGAGAGTCCAGAAGAACGCAGAGAATTACGCACTTCTCTTCCGAACCAATCTACTGAACGATACTTTCTTCCATCTATCGTATTACATTTTCTGCATCTGATTGTAGCGACCATCAGTTTTAAAGTCAGACAACACTGAACAGTGCCGGGTAGGTTGTTACACATCCTGTTGTTGTGTTAAGTTTGCGGCTTCGCGCGAAACATACAACGGCGATTCAAGAGATTCGACACATTTCTGAATTTCTTTGAAGCAAAGACAATCTACGGCGTTTTGCAGATGGTTTAAAGCACAGTTACCACATCTACACCTGTAAGAGTATGAAAGTATAACCTGCATAACAGGCGTTTATTTAGCCGAGCGCGAACAAGGTTTATTTAGCCGAGCACAACTATAATATTTACACCGGGAGATGAGAAATCGTGGCACTTCTTACTACGTCTCGAGCGCTACGGTACCATCAAATAGGTTTTTCTAGATTCTGTTTTCTCCGTTCTGTCTCCTCTACCTCTTGATAGTATTCTCTAAGTCAATTTTCATCGGCAAGCGGATTGTCTATGTAAGGACCTTTTGGCTCTGAATAGCTTCTTTCTCGATCTCAAGTTCTGTTTCGCTTTCAACTTCAGAAGTTAGCGATTCGCATTCGATGGACTCTAAAAGCTCCAAATCACTGCCCAGATTACTTGTAACATCAGCAGTTTCACGTAATTTCGTGCTTAATTTGGCGGTTGCGGAATAAAGAAAAATAAAATGAATTAGATCTCCGCAATGCGGCCCACGTAGCTTGTTTTGGCATTGACTCCGTTCCTGGTATGACGTCACAACGTGACTATGCCCAGGTCTCCCTTTGCGCGGTTTTTGACATGACCGGAAGTAAAATTTCACGTTTTTAAACGGCAAAAGCACGGGGAAGGAAAATCGAAATCGAAAAATAATTTTTGATATTCATATCAGGATGTCATTTAGATTCGATCAGGCAAATAAAAAAAAATCTGTCATATGTACTTTAAAATCCGCCGCTTTCGCTGTCAACAAAGCTTTTCAGTTACCGGAAACACACTGTTGTTGAATAAATATCACAGACCTCTTTTTGCAAGTTGATCGCAACGGCAAATTTATTTTTGTGGCTGTTAACAAACAATAAGATAATAGGCTATGAATAGCCTCTTATTTCACTAGAGGATCGTAGCGCTCGCGAGCGGTTTTACCGCCTCACCTTTCTCCGGAGAGGTCATTTGTTGGTATGTGATCGGACGTTCTGAGAGAAATACTTGAAGAGAATCTATAAATACAACATGGTCTTTCTCCCGTTTTTAACAAAATCGCGAATATATCGAGAATTATTCACAGAAATTCGATACGCTTTCTCTACGAAAGAAAGAAACAGTAACAGTAACAAAAAAGATAAAACTTTCGTTCACATAATCTGTTAGACTGCGAGCAGTCTCAAATAGCTTCAAATCGTGCTCGCTCGCGCTTGCTATTTGCGCTTCGTTCTGCACGGATTTTAGACCAAAAGAGAGACTGCTCGCAGTCTAATAATCCGTCCTCTGAACAGGCCATTCGCTTTCCCGTCTGAATTTGCACTAAGACTGAGAAAACTATTGCTTCCTACGCTTGCGGTCGTTTAGTCTCCCAGACGTCTGCGCGCAGGCTAGCGGTCGTTTCGCCTACGAGTCTTTTCGCCCAAGGCCAGTTGGTTAACCTTTGACGCGCTTAGTTAGAGAACGTTCTAATTGTTGGCCATGCTACTGGTTGCAAGTTTCACTTCGCAGCACTTAATTCAATTGCCCAAGAAAAGCAGTGGTTTCCGGGCGCTTAACAGGAACATCTAAAAGTCGCCTAAGAATAACGTCCCAACGAAGAAATGTCACTTTACGGGCTTCCCTTTGGCATTTGTCCAATTCGGAAGTTTGACGGTTCTCTTTCCTTCACCATCACTCTGGCCTCGTACATGATGCCGAAGTCACAGGATTAAAACTGGTATTAAATCTGCAGCATTTCAGCCTTGTTCTACCACAATGTTGAACTCAAATATTATAGTATATGGCAATTTAAAATTGTACCGAATGGACTAAACTGCACTTTAACGAAACTGTTATTGTTATCACTGTTATGGAAAAACATCCAGGGACTTCTAATAATTGTGACACATGGGAAAGTGACGTGCCCCCCCCCACCAACCCCCCCCCCCGCAACAAAATAACAAACAAAATATAACATAACATAACATAACAAAAATGCAGACCTTAAAATACTTGCTACAGCTAGTAACAATTTATTTTTAATCTTTCCTCACTCAACTGTACATATCATTGTTTGCCCCAATTCTCTAGACCTACACTAGCATAAGTACAGATCCAGGAATAGGATTTATAGGAACAGGTCATGAAATGACATCACTGTGACACCATCAAAGGCTTTTTTAACTAGCTTGTTCTTTGTAAATAGTGATCTAAGGAATGCTAAACCTAAAAACTATGTTTAGAACAAATAAACTTTATTATCATTTGCCAATAAATTATTAACATGCTGTGTGCAAATATGAACCGAGAGTTAATTCCAATCAAAACCAATATTAATCAATGATAGCCAATAACAATCAATAGTCACTCAACTATTAAGCTTTGAATTGTATTGATTTCCATAACCAGTCAATTAATTGGAATTGATTATTATTGATTATATTGACTATTGGTTTTCATTGTTTGATACTGCCAGGCAGAAGGCAACAGCCACACACTGTGATGACAGATTTGGATGCTACTGCTCCCTAATTAGTAGCTAACTTTTAATTCAAAGGGATTGTTAAAGGCAACAGCCACACACTCCGGCGATACATCTGGATGCTACTGCTCCCCTCATTAGTAAATAAGACTTAAAATAGAAAGGAATTGTTAAAGGTAACAGTCGCACACTCCGACGATACATCTGAATGCTACTGTTCCCCTCATTAGTACCCTAACTGAGACTTAAAATAGAAAGGAATCGTTAAAGGCAACAGCCGCACACTCTGACAATACATCTGGATGCTACTGTTCCCCTCATTAGTAACTGAGACTTAAAATAGAAAGGGATTGTTAAAGGTAACAGTTGCACACTCCGACGATACATCTGGATGCTACTGCTCCCCTCATTAGGAACTGAGACTTAAAATAGAAAGGGATTGTTAAAGGTAACAGTCGCACACTCCGACGATACATCTGGATGCTACTGCTCCCCTCATTACGAACTGAGACTTAAAATAGAAAGGGATTGTTAAAGGTAACAGTCGCACACTCCGACGATACATCTGGATGCTACTGTTCCCCTCATTAGTAACTGAGACTTAAAATAGAAAGGGATTGTTAAAGGCAACAGCCGCACACTCTGACAATACATCTGGATGCTACTGTTCCCCTCATTAGTAACTGAGACTTAAAATAGAAAGAGATTGTTAAAGGTAACAGTTGCAGACTCCGACGATACATCTGGATGCTACTGCTCCCCTCATTAGTAAATAAGACTTAAAATAGAAAGGAATTGTTAAAGGTAACAGTCGCACACTCCGACGATACATCTGAATGCTACTGTTCCCCTCATTAGTACCCTAACTGAGACTTAAAATAGAAAGGAATCGTTAAAGGCAACAGCCGCACACTCTGACAATACATCTGGATGCTACTGTTCCCCTCATTAGTAACTGAGACTTAAAATAGAAAGGGATTGTTAAAGGTAACAGTTGCACACTCCGACGATACATCTGGATGCTACTGCTCCCCTCATTAGGAACTGAGACTTAAAATAGAAAGGGATTGTTAAAGGTAACAGTCGCACACTCCGACGATACATCTGGATGCTACTGCTCCCCTCATTAGGAACTGAGACTTAAAATAGAAAGGGATTGTTAAAGGTAACAGTCGCACACTCCGACGATACATCTGGATGCTACTGTTCCCCTCATTAGTAACTGAGACTTAAAATAGAAAGGGATTGTTAAAGGCAACAGCCGCACACTCTGACAATACATCTGGATGCTACTGTTCCCCTCATTAGTAACTGAGACTTAAAATAGAAAGGGATTGTTAAAGGTAACAGTTGCAGACTCCGACGATACATCTGGATGCTACTGCTCCCCTCATTAGGAACTGAGACTTAAAATAGAAAGGGATTGTTAAAGGTAACAGTCGCACATTCCGACGATACATCTGGATGCTACTGTTCCCTTCATTAGTTAACTGAGACTTAAAATAGAAAGGGATTGTTAAAGGTAACAGTCGCACACTCCAACGATACATCTGGATGCTACTGCTCCCCTCATTAGGAACTGAGACTTAAAATAGAAAGGGATTGTTAAAGGTAACAGTCGCACACTCGGACGATACATCTGGATGCTACTGTTCCCCTCATTAGTAACTGAGACTTAAAATAGAAAGGGATTGTTAAAGGCAACAGCCGCACACTCTGACAATACATCTGGATGCTACTGTTCCCCTCATTAGTAACTGAGACTTAAAATAGAAAGGGATTGTTAAAGGTAACAGTTGCACACCCCGACAATACATCTGGATGCTACTGCTCCCCTCATTAGGAAATGAGACTTAAAATAGAAAGGGATTGTTAAAGGTAACAGTCGCACACTCCGACGATACATCTGGATGCTACTGTTCCCTTCATTAGTTAACTGAGACTTAAAATAGAAAGGGATTGTTAAAGGTAACAGTCGCACACTCCGACGATACATCTGGATGCTACTGCTCCCCTCATTAGGAACTGAGACTTAAAATAGAAAGGGATTGTTAAAGGTAACAGTCGCACACTCCGACGATACATATGGATGCTACTGTTCCCCTCATTAGTAACTGAGACTTAAAATAGAAAGGGATTGTTAAAGGTAACAGTTGCACACTCCGACGATACCTCTGGATGCTACTGCTCCCCTCATTAGGAACTGAGACTTAAAATAGAAAGGGATTGTTAAAGGTAACAGTCGCACACTCCGACGATACATCTGGATGCTACTGTTCCCCTCATTAGTTAACTGAGACTTAAAATAGAAAGGGATACATCTGGATGCTACTGCTCCCCTCATTAGGAACTGAGACTTAAAATAGAAAGGGATTGTTAAAGGTAACAGTCGCACACTCCGACGATACATCTGGATGCTACTGTTCCCCTCATTAGTAACTGAGACTTAAAATAGAAAGGGATTGTTAAAGGCAACAGTCGCACACTCCGACGATACATCTGGATGCTACTGTTCCCTTCATTGGTAACTGAGACTTAAAATAGAAAAGAATTGTTAAAGGTAACAGTTGCACACTCTGACGATACATCTGGATGCTACTGTTCCCCTTATTACTAACTGAGACTTAAATTAGAAAAGAATTGTTAAAGGTAACAGTTGCACACTCCGACGATACATCTGGATGCTACTGTTCCCTTCATTAGTAACTGAGACTTAAAATAGAAAAGAATTGTTAAAGGTAACAGTTGCACACTCCGATGATACATCTGGATGCTACTGTTCCCCTCATTAGTAACTGACACTTAAAATAGAAAGGAATTGTTAAAGGTAACAGTTGCACACTCCGACGATACATCTGGATGCTACTGTTCCCCTTATTAGTAACTGAGACTTTAGTTTAAGGGATTGTTAAAGGTAACAGTTGTCGACAGGTGACCTATCTCATTGACACTAATGTTAACTTTGTTACTAACTGTAGTTTTCAAGTTGGAAGGGACTGTTGAAATAAGGCAAAATGCAGTACACTCTGGCATTACATCAACACCACTAAGGCAAAATGTAGTGCGCGAGTCATATTCTTGGCAGGATTCAAATCTCAGTAGGCATTCTTCATATATTTTATTGGTAGAGCACGTTCCATGGTATCTTTTTGATTTCCTAAGGTCTCTTTCCATGGGACCTGAAAAATGACAGTGCATGCATTAAGCAATGATATATATTAAGTTACTATCAGTGATAAAGTACGGTATCACCATAATGAATTACATTGATATTTCTTAATTGGTCTAAAATGGTGACACTGAAAACCACAATTCAGTGATGGGATTTTAGCAAACTTTGTCTATGATGGTAAACTCATTTGGCTGCCAACTTCACCAACAATGTGCCTTAGGCCTTAAATCTACTCTTGTAGGCTTAATCTTATGTTCCAAAAATGGTACAGACAATAAAACAAATCCTGAAAAGGCAGTGTCATGTTAATTATTTGTAAAAAAAAAAAAGAAAAAAAAACATGATCAGTTTTACACACCTGACATTGAGTTCACAGAGACACTGTGTTTTGCATTTGCTGTTTGATGTCCTTCCTTCTTTTACACAGTTAGACTGACGCCAAGGATAACTGGGCCTTAACTTCTCAGTGCATCGTTTGCATCTTGTGGTGAATCAGCTTTGTAGGCAACCACCCCAGTAGAATCCAGAAGTTGTTTGAGTATTTTGCAGTTACATATACAATGCACAAAGTTGGATACTATTAAGTTCCTCATTGAGTAAAAACTCCAAATAATCTTAAATTCCAGTTGACCTAGAGGAAAAAAGTAACATTTTTATTTTAACAGTTCTTAATAAAACTCTCTTACAGCTGTAATCAAACTCTCAGGTGAGGTCTAATATGAACACCAATGTTAACTTTTCAGAAGCTTAGTTCTTTGCTGTTTCTTGTGTTACTATAGCTAGTTGTTATGTAAGTCAAATGATCAAGTAGCTATAAACCTAAACAGGAGGAAAATGTTATCTTCAGCAGGATAAAAAACATGATAATGAGAAGAAAGAATAAAAATTGCTTGAAAAAAAGTCATGTTCAAGAATCCCATTACGACCAAAAAGACCAATTTTATCTAAAAGAATTCATGACTACAACAACCAAAACTGCAGATGTAGGCATGCATGTCAACTCTACATGCATCTGGGAGACCCCTAGATAAAAATAAGTGAATTGCAAATTATACAACTTTTCGATATCATCTTGATATCATTTTCAAGGAAGAAAAATCATCATATGTTAATATATACCTGAAACAGTGTCAAATAGTTCTACACTGATTAGACTCCTGGATACCCAAAAATTTAAAAATTAAATCACCCAGTCTATTGTTTCGGTCACAGAATCTCCTAGACAACAGCAATCTTGGATCTTTCTTCCAAAAAAATAAATAAATAAAATAAAATAAGATTACGTAAATCGTTTCCACACAGCAAATATATCGTTTCTTTCTAAATGGGAAAGAAATTGGAAACGCCCAGGAGTACACTAAGTATTAACTCCTCAGGAAAGGTTGTAATTGAGATTTGAGGTTGAACTTTCAGGCTCCCAATTTCAGCACGGTCAGAATAAGCTGGACATATTTTATCGACAATTATATTTCTACGTCTTCGCCATTCAATTACCTTTCATTGAGGTCTGTCTCGGCCTTTAAATAGCGGAAATTTAACGCCAAAATGAAATCTCCCAGTAGTAATTTTCTTGTTTTGGGCAATGTACGCCATTTTGAATTCTCATTGGAAAACCGCTGTTCAAAGTGTTTCCGTTCTCACAAAGCCTACTGTGTGACAATGGCGCAAAATGGAGAACTCATTATTTTTTATTCCTTGCAACCAGGGGCGGGGGAGAACACTCCAATAAAGCCTGGCACTTTTTTTGTATACCCATGTTCCAACGATAGATGACGTCACATCCGGTCCGAAAGCGTACAACTTTTCCCACGAGCGGGAAAATTCGTTCACTGTGAGTAAAATGGCCATATATTTCAATCGGCTGCAAATTTTCCATTTATTTTTCGCGAAGGTGAAGACAAATATGTACTCTTTCCTCTCGTTTAATTGGTTAAACTAATAGACTTAATGAATATTTAAAAATGTGGTGTTTTTGAGCCTTGCCTTCTCTGAAAGATGTCGGTATTTCTTTCCCCCGAAGTTAAGAGGATTCTGTAAATCGCTGGAGATCATGAATTCAAGGTATGTAGAACTCCATTCAAATAGCCTATCCTGTAGAATAATAATTCGCTTATCAAAAAATTACAAAGGAAGCGTTCTGCAGTGGTGGGAACCCCATTAACACTCTTCGTTTTTTGAGGAAGCTGCGCCAGAAAACAAGCTGTTTTAATATGCATATCTTCGTTCACTTATTTGACCGCACAAATCAGGGGGGGGGGGGGGGGAAGCAACTTCCCATACATTCTCTTAAATGAAATCCAAACGATGTTCTCACAACTTGCAAAGCAATCTGTGAGGTTCTAGTCAGCGGATATGCCTCCTACGCGTGCGCAGATGTTGCATGTTCAAACGGAACTTGGACGCTGAAGGGAATAAAATTATGGCGGCCAAAGGCGGGGGATTCGGTTTTGTTCCTTCGTTTAGGTAATTGACGAATTGATCGTATTTTAAACTTTTATCATGTTTTCGTGCATTTTACTTCTTATGAAGACAAAAGTTTACTCTCGAAGTTTTTTAGTCGCAAAGTAGAACAGTAGCGCTTCGATCAATCCAGTCTGTGCTGATCGACTGTATAGAATCAGATAGAATTTTGAAGCTGTGTTAAAAACTGGGATCGGGTTCAAAGTACTGAACTGTGAAATGATCTTGTTAACACATAACTGGATTATTGATAATAAAAGTCGTATTCTGTGCGTAGGTATTTTGCAATTTTGATTGAATTTATTTCCGTCGATGTTTTATGGCACATTTCCCGTTGCAATTTATTTAGACCACGCTGGAGGAAAACATGCAAACCGAGTACAGCCATAACTGTCTCATCTCATGCTATCAATTCGTTACAGAATGAGATGTCAAAAGAAACATTGGCAGTATTTTTATATATCACATGCATCAGTTCAGCGATAGACAAAGACCAAAATTACGTCGTGGAGTACAAGAAATAAAATCCTGAATAGTTCAAGCGCTTTCTCTCGGTGAGAAGTTTATTTACGTTGAATTATCTAATTCTAGCATTCAACTTTGAAACGTTTCTCGCAAACCTGGTCTTCAAGTATAAACAAGCGAAACGTGACTGCCGTACAGCTCGCAGCTGATCCACTCGCCACTGCAACAAACAAGAGAGTGCGAAAACAAAAGCGTCTTCATCGATGTCGCTTCCATCGAATATTCTCTTGTACGAAACTGACAGTAAGTTCCATGAGAGATTAGCCGCTCACCGCTTACTTTCCCTCGACAAAATACACATAAATTTTTGCAAACTATTTCGAGTAAGTTGATCGTCGATCGGAAATATTTATTATGACGAACACCGCTGTCCACGTTTTGACTGGACCGCTTTGCAAGTTGTGAGAACATCGTTTCTCGGTCCCAGGCCTCGCTTCTATCCCCCCCCCTGGCACAAATAGTCAAAAGAATACCGAGTGTATGTTATTTCCCGTGGCTACCGAGACCTTGCTTCTCCTGTTTCTTTATTTCGTTCCCTATGTAACACTGGAATACCTTTCCTCTGCTGTGATGAGTAAAGAACTGAAAACCCATTAAGTCTTAAGGTTGGTTTTTTTTTTGGTTCTCCTCCAAATCCAACACTTACAAGTTCTTTGGGAATGGATTACTGACTACGGATAGGGATGGTGGGTCTGGAGGAGAAATTCCAAATGTTTTTTTTTTTTTTTAATTTCTAGACAAACCCTTTTAACTTAAGAATAATTTTAACGGCCCCGTTGAACTTAATAAAATCTTGAGACCTCTACGCCCCCCCCCCCCCCCCGCCATTTTTAGCAAAATCAGTCATATATTTTCAAGGACCCAAACGTAGAACGACCTATCCTTCTGTAGTAAAGACTTCTTACTGTTAGATTTATAACCATTTTAAAACCATTGTGTAGTTCAAGAAAAAATTCATACCCCCATGGAAGGTCATTGGAATTTCCTAGGGGTTGGGGGTCTCAAAAGCCAAAATTTTAGAAGCAAAGTATAAAGCTTAACTGAAATTTTCTTGGGGGATGGGGGGGGGGGACGAAAAACCTTCCGCAGGGGGGAGTGTGCATATTTTCTGGAACTACACATTTAAGATTAGTTGGGAAATCATTGTTACCAATCAATGAGCCCATGACAGACAAATAAAGAGAATGAATAGTGAGTATGACAGTGGAAGTAAATGAAAACAACTGGTTTGTTTGAAAAGAACCAATTACTCTTCAACAAGAACAATCATTGTCTTTATAACTTTAATGAAGTTGTAGTTTACAGTATTTATGATAAGTTGTAAACAACACAATGTATAGATCATTTCACTTATCCTAGGACTGCTCTACATGCATAGTTATGCAGAGCTTTCTGTCTTAACCTTTCTATAGTAAGTTGTAAATATTAAAAGTCAATAATGTCAGACACACATGACGAAAAGGATTCTGAAGTCTTTCATTGTATTTTCTGGTACCATAAACCTACCTTTATATTGGCATTACTTTGTTTATTTGTAATTGTTTACTGTGGTCCATCAGTTTTAATACCAAATTTATTTTTGTTGTCAGTTGGTGTCAGTCTGTACATTGTCTAATTAAAGTAACATTCACCACTGATGAACGGTCTACGAACAGTCAACACTACACTATTATAACTTTCATAATGAACATTGAAGATGCCATCCGTCTACTCAGTCTCAACAACAAACTTTTGATGGCTCACAAATGATATGAATATAAACAGTTCAAAGCTGCATGTTGAAAACATACTTCATGTCTTCTTGATTTGTTGAAACCTGTGAAATAAAATGGAAGGGTACACTGTAGTCATTAGTTTTTAACCTTCATTCGGGGCTGTCATTAATGGCCAGGGATTTGGGATTTGGCCTGGCTATTAGCTAGACATGTGAGTTCCGGCTACTGACTTTGGTAGAAACAAGATACATGTACATGCATGTTGACAACACAAGAAAATATCAGATCTCTGACTACTTTTCACATTTTACCCACCTATTACCCACCTTTTACACCACCATTAGTGACAGCCTTGTTCATTTCATAATTACTAGTCTTGGACATAAATGACTATCACAGTACTGTTTAATTGTTAATAAACAAAATTAGCATTTGGCAAATATTTCTGAGCCAACAGTTTTAGGTTTACATTAATACTACTTGCCAATATTTTTTTGGACCAAAGCAAATACTGTCAAAGTAAATTTAATATATTTTTTTATAATAAAATTTCAATATAAAGCACGCTCTGATTGGTTGAAACATCATGCTTTATCAGAGTACAGATGTACAGAGTAACCCGTGATGCCATTCTGTGTGCACTGGCAAGCTGAAAACCTTTCTTGTGCACGCTTGCAAGCTAGTAATAAAATTTGTTTTCTTGCAAATTAAAGCCAATTTCTTTACACATGTGAGCAAAACTATATTATAAAACAAATTAAAAAAAGCCAAAACCGTGCTTTGTTCTGTGATAAAGCACGCAAGAAAGTGACGAGAGCACTCAAGTAGGGAGAAGCACTCGCATGCTGCTTGTGTACACGCGACGCTTCTTTCGTGCTTTAGCCACTGCCTTGCATCTTTATCACAGAACAAAGCAAGGTTTTGCCTTTTTTATTTGTCAAATAATCTTAAACAACAGGGAGTAGTCTCCATACAAATTATTTTTTACAAAATGTACTTCAAACCAGCAGAAAGTTCACAAAGTAATGTGCTCAATACAAATCTGAAATTAAGCTGTATATTACCAGATTGAAGAAGGCAGAATAGCCAATAAAATTATTGTTGGCTACTCAACCTTCACCCTTTTCATCTACTTTGTATTTAAGCAATATACCGCACATTTCCATGGTTTATTGGCTGAACAAACCATGCGGGATGTTCGAAGAACACGTGAAGAGATTGTCACAAGCCGAAGGCGAATGATTTACAAGCTTTTCGAGTGTTATTCCAGCAACCTATTGTAAGTGGTTTATTGAACCAAAAACCATATGATTTACTGGTATAATAATCAACAGGTACTGACCAATCACAGCGTGTACATTATCCTCAGTTATTGAATAATAAAACATATCTTATGGTTAAAATTTTCCTTTGATTTGAAAATTTACAAACTAATTTATTTTGTATTTTCCTTTGTCTTAGATCCATTTTCCATAATCTGAGACAAAGGGAAACAAAAACTAAACTGGTTTAAAATTTTCAAACCAAAGACAATTTTTTACCAAACATATACAGGGCATGTGTAATATGTATGGATAATACTGTATGTACCTTCAATTAATGTAAATGAATTTAAAAGCATAAACTTTGCTTAGGGTCTGTGCAGGCTTTTTTTCCTTCATGTGAAGAGACCTGACAATTACACTTACCGGTACTGTACATTTATAAAGAAATCTGGTATAATGTTTAACATACAGCAAGTTGCAGGAACATCCAAAATAACTGCTCCCATGAGCAGTTAAAAGTCCCCAAGTGTCTGTATAAGGAGACTTTTGTCATCTGATTTTACATTTCCAAGACAACAACAATGTAAATAACAAAGACAATACCCACAGAACAAATTATGCACCATGTTTGAATCAAGCCTTTTCAAATAAAGACCAAAGAATTCATGCAGTATCAGACATGCATTACCTGTATATAAAACTTACATGTAGTAGTATTATTAATAAGAAGCATTGGAATCCCAAATCCTTGCATCTCATGGGGAGATATAAATTGGGTGTATAAATAACTGGGAGTGAAAAAAAAACAGAACTAAATTAACAATGTTTGGTTGGAGAAGGAAAATCAGTTTTGGTCAAAATAAAACACAACGAATTTTACAAGGCAATTAAAACAGACATCTGAGGGCACTGTCAAGTGGAAGATATTTATAACATTGCAGAACATATGAAAAGTCTCCAAAAAGTCACTACACTTTATTCCCAAATATTAGCATTTATCACAGGGCAATAATTATGTCAGGGACATGAAAAAATCAAGTGTATATTAACTAATCCTGATGGTATAAAAATCACTGCTTCTCACCAAGTTATTTCTTACAGACCTCCAAAACATGCAAATCTGGAGACTTTGAAAAAAAGCCCAGAAAAACCTGGAGATTAGGACCTCAAACCTGGAGATTTCCAAAATATGTGTTAAATGAAAATAAAAATGGTAGATTTCTTGTTTCAAGTATTCTTTACCTTATTTGTGCTACCTATTACATTCTTTTGCCGCATTTTTTGAAGAGTCAGTTTCTGTTTCGCTGTCGACGCAAGGCGCCAGTTTGAGTTAACTGTTCACAGCTCTAGCTTTCAGAGACCCAAGCACACCTATGTTTCACCGTAATGAGGTTGGAATTGTACCCAGGTTTCCCTCAAACATTAGATGTGATAAAATTCCCGAAAAATTGGCCATTTTTAACACGGATTTTTCAATATTGCTTCATACTACCTAAATTGTTTGGCAATTTCAAGGTTTTCTGATTCACCATGAGATTTGGAGGCCAAATCATGAGACCGTGAGTTGATAGCCCAAACCGTGAGTCTCATGGTGAAACCATGAGAGTTGGCAGGTCTGTTCTTAATTTTTTGTCATATTACAACTTTACATAAATAATACCCAAACAACACACCCACAACACACACATTACTGATACAAAGAAAGTTCTAATATAAACTATTCCCTGTTTAACAGCAGTTATCAGCAGTTGCCAAATGTCAACAGTTTAAGTTGATCCTAGGCCATAATGAATAAATTTTGTCCACATAACCGAGGATAAGCTGAACAAAATGCCTTGCAAGGCATTTAGCCCAACCATTTCAGCTTGTAGGCAACAAAGTTTTCATCACAATTTTGCACCCCGAGGCAAATTCCTCACTGCGTGTGGTAGTCATGAGAAACTTGCTGAGCCAGATTTATCAATGAGGTTGCTCACTTGGCTTCAAAGGTTGGTGTTCAAAAAAGCACCTGGTAGTCATCTCAGTGAAGTAGTAACTTTCTAATGTAGTAGAAAAACTTGTAGAATTATAACGGCCAAAGCCAATTCAAGCTGTCTTTCTCCAGATTTCAAAAACAGGGACAGAAGACATCTGGCAGTGACAGAAATCTAAAAAAAACAGTACTGTATTTCACGGCACTTATTAAATTGTTTGAAAGTTGTTAGTGCGTTGCTCATTTCAGGGTGGCACTTATATAAAACTTCCTATTTGGGAACATGTGCACAGTACTATGTTCACAAGTGACATCAATAACATAGCATCATCAGATTCCAATAAGCAACAATGACAGTAATAACAAGCCATATTAGCATTTCAGCATTAACAATGTCAAGAAAGAAATAGAAATCAATAGTGCCGCATTGTTGCTGGGATGATGCAGCACTAATACAAGGGCAGCACTCTTTCAGGTAACTATGGTAATTAAGAGGTAATGTTGAGAAATGCCATAATGCTTTCACCCACGACTTTGCTGGTGTAACAATACTAGACAGGGTCCCAAAGGGGTTTAGGGCTCCAGGGCTCCGGCCTAAAAAATGTAGGGCTCCAGGGCTCCTAGACAGAAAATTCAGGGGTCTAGGGCTCCATTGCTTCACTCCAGGGCTCCATTTAGCCAAACAGCATTTTTGTTTGGGCTCCAAGTTGAGAGAGGCTTTGGGCTCCGGGCTCCAGGCTCCACGACAAATATTTCAGGGCTACAGGGCTCCATAGACCCCCCCCCCCCCCCCGTGGGACCCTGACTAGAAGTATTTTCTCTCTCATATTAAACTCCACTGAAAACACTACCAGGTACCATCTTGAACTCCAAGCTGTGAAGTCGTGAGCACGACACACAGCCAGATTCTGCACACACAGAGAAGAATTTGTCTCAGAAGACAAAGTTTATAAAAGATGTTGAATATTTTGTTCATGACATAATTTGAGGGGAAATTGTTATAAAAGCTTTGTTACACACGAGAGGTAATTGCTGAGCAAAATGCCTCAGTGTGAGGCAGTTAGTTCTCTTTTTCCTTATGTGTGTAATTGTGTGTGTGTAATTGATAAACTACAATGTAGATTTCGGTTATTAAAACGCCAAACATTTACCAAACGATAACATTAATAAAGATTTAAGATTACTCCAGCACAATTGCAAAGTGGCCTAATTTCCTCGGGGAAACCGCAAATATGCAATTAATCCATTTTTTAGGGCATAAAGGCTTTTTTGTATATAGCAACATAAATGTTTAAAGGAAGATAAAGAAATCGAATACCAACCCTGAAGCAGCATGCCACGGAGGTGTAATTATGTAGCGCTCCGAGCACTTTACGTCGAGTGTTAATAACCTTCCCGATGTTAACACTTCAAACTGTGACTTCCAGCGTTTTCTCCATTATATTCCACCCAGGATAGGCTATTTTAATTAATGCCTTCAGTGAATCAGAAACCGCAAGAGCCAAAATCTTGAACGCCACTCGTTTTGAAAGTGCGAAAAAAATCGCCATGACATTCCCCGGAGTTGTGTGTCATTTATCGTCAAAATGATACTCAGCATATTTGTTTTGCCAAAATATTGGCTAAAATAGCTGGCAAAATACCTCTGTAACATCGATAATACACAACATACAAAATCATGGTTCACTGTTGGCGAAAATAACGAAGAAACTAAGTGGCCCCAAGCGTCCATCTTGAACCTTCGCTGATCAACCAGTTCAGCGCTTTTTGCAACCGGATGTGACGTCATATATCGTTGGAACATGGGTATACAAAAACTTGAGAAGTGTTCTGCCCCGCCCCTGCTTGCAACGCAAGGATCGTATCAAAGAACAATTTTGCTACAAAAGACGCGACCTAATAAAACGATCGCAAATCACTTTCAAAAACACAACATCCAAAATTTTTTTCCAAATTCCTTTCATTTTGTGTTGTGATTACATAAGACAGCAAGTCAGAATTGATTGTAGTGAACTCAACACTGACTCAAAGCTAGGGCTTACCTTTTTTGAGGAGCTGCTTGGTGAGATCGGCAAGAAAATACAATAGAAGATGGCAGTGGCGTCACCAAACGGCAATTGCAGGGATTGAACTCACGGCCGTGTGACTGCAAGCCGACAGCTTCACCCGCCAAGGCTGAAAACCTTCCAAACGTCTCTTCTTGAAATAACCGCAAATTCGGCGCATGGCGAAGAAATATCGCAAACAAACCAAACGAAGAAGGCACGATTTCGTACTTTCCTTGGTACGGGGCACTTCGCGCGCTTCACTTTGCTTCCCATGTGGGAATATCGAAATAAATTGTTGTTGTTGTGATAATATCATCCGGAAAGCGGGCGGGGAACTTCTTTCTGTTTGTTACAATCTAACAATTCCTGGCTTTTATCCGAGAAGTGGACGAACAGCACTTTCCTCGGAGCCATCGACCGGCAGTTCTATTTTAACCTCGAAGAGACCGTATTCTCAAATGACCTAAACATGTGATTCATGAAATTCGTCACTCGTCAAGCCTTAACTTGAGCCTGACATGTATCCTGTTTGATCCCCATTTACCTGGCATATCCTAAAAGCTGGACTGGACCCTGGACCCTGGACTCTGGAATCTGGACTCTGGTTTTTTTTCCTCTCAAAACGTCGTCCCCCCCCAAAAAAAAACCTCTATCTCCCCCCCCCCGAAAAACCTCTATATCTCCCCCATGAAACTCCCCCCTCCCCCCATAAACATTTCTTCCCCCAAATATAGTGTGCGTGTTTTCAAACAAACAACGTTATTCCCCCCACCCACCTCCCCGAAAAAACCTTTATGTCTCCCCCTTAAAACTGCTCCCTCCCAAAAAACCCCTCTCCCCTCCCCCAAATAAAAAATACAACTACATTGGAATCGATTGAACAAACACTTGTCGTCTCAATGTTCTTCCACAAATCAGCATTGAAATCACGAAGGCCATCGAACGACCCGACCCCAATCCTTTAAAAAAAGTATTTGGTGTGCGAACGTGATTGCATTACACAACAAGCAAAGATCAGATAAAATTCTCTATTCATCGATTCGACGTGTGCAAGCTCTTATCAGCTGTCAGTGACAATGTTGTTTACCTAAGGTGTTACAGTTACTCTTGTTTTCAGTCAAGCATAAAGTATTGTTTGTCCTTGAAATAAATTGCGTTTTTTTAGAACGTTACTTGTTCGATGGTCATACTAAAGCTTGTTAATTGCAGCCGCTCAGAGGCTCTTTCCGACCCCAATTTTGGCGTGCGAACGTGATTGCATTACACAACAAGCAAAGATCAGATAAAATTCTCTATTGTTTTATCGATGCGACGTGTGCAAGCTCTTATCAGCTGCCAGTGACAACCTAAGGTGTTACAGTTACTCCTGTTTTCAGTCAAGCATAAAGTATTGTTTGTCCTTGAAATAAATTGCGTGTTTTTAGAACGTTACTTGTTCGATGGTCATACTAAAGCTTGTTAATTGCAGCCGCTCAGAGGCTCTTTCCGCGCGCAGATAGGTTCTATTCACCGACACGTGCAAGGCCTTGCGTACTTTTATCAACTAATCTGATAACCAGCTTTTTAAAAAGCATACGCGTAATTAACTGTCCAGACAGAGACATGGGTGTCTCAGTTGACCAAGTTTAGGTGCTTTGATTTTAATTATTTATTAGCAAAAAAACCCTTTTCTGCAGGCAACATAAAATCCATAAGACGATAGGTGATTTGCCGAAACACACGGACAAAAATATTTTAACGGATAATACGGATAGCACTCTTCTTCGAGTAACAAAACAACTTCTCACCCTAAGAAAAGTGACGTTCCTGTATCAGTATCAGTCGCATCGATGAATAGAGAATTTTATCTGATCTTTGCTTATTGTGTAATGCAATCACGTTCGCACGCCAAATACTTTTTTTTAAGGATTGGGGTCGGAAAGAGCCTCTGAGCGGCTGCAATTAACAAGCTTTAGTATGACCATCGAACAAGTAACGTTCTAAAAAAACGCAATTTATTTCAAGGACAAACAATACTTTATGCTTGACTGAAAACAAGAGTAACTGTAACACCTTAGGTAAACAACATTGTCACTGGCAGCTGATAAGAGCTTGCACACGTCGCATCAATGAATAGAGAATTTTATCTGATCTTTGCTTGTTGTGTAATGCAATCACGTTCGCACGCCAAATACTTTTTTTAAAAGATTGGGGTCGGGTCGTTCGATGGCGTTCGTGATTTCAATGCCGATTTGTGGAAGAACATTGAGACGACAAGTGTTTTGTTCAATCGATTCCAATGTAGTTGTATTTTTTATTTGGGGGAGGGGAGAGGGGTTTTTGGGAGGGGGCAGTTTTAAGGGGGAGACATAAAGGTTTTTTCGAGGAGGTGGGTGGGGGGAATAACGTTGTTTGTTTGAAAACACGCACACTATATTTGGGGGAAGAAATGTTTATGGGGGGAGGGGGGAGTTTCATGGGGGAGATAT
Organism: Siderastrea siderea; assembly: GCA_964030785.1. Classification (NCBI taxonomy): domain Eukaryota; kingdom Metazoa; phylum Cnidaria; class Anthozoa; order Scleractinia; family Rhizangiidae; genus Siderastrea; species Siderastrea siderea. Next base: position 49,640,341 of record OZ034972.1, read on the forward strand.
AGAAGTTTTTCGGGGGGAGATAGAGGTTTTTTTTGGGGGGGGGGGATAAAGTTTTGAGAGGAAAAAAAACCAGAGTCCAGAGTCCAGAGTCCAGAGTCCAGAGTCCAGGGTCCAGGGTCCAGGGTCCAGTCCAGCTTTTAGGATATGCCCATTTACCTCGCTTTGTTGACAGAAATTTAATTACCGAGTAAACCGCAACTTAATTAATTCGGAAATCGGGTACTTCCAGTTCAAACCCACTTGCGTCTTGTCATGGTGTCAAATATATCTCTCAAATATATCTTAAGCTTTGTGTCTAGTTTGATCCTCTACTGAAACAAGGATACAAGGATGCATTGAAAACAGTCAAACAAAGTACTTGAAATTAATTGCTCTGACAGGTTTAACGAGGAAGCAAAAACGGTTCCCGTACGTTAGAATCAGGTTGATTCGGCTCTGCAGTTTAAGTACTTTAAAGTAAACTGTACCCTACAAGGACTGATCAAACGACGTAAAAAAAGCACTGCCCGAAGGCAACGCAGTTCTTAACACAACACCACAGTCAACAAGACCCGGCATGATAAGCGCTCATGACTAGAAGGCAGATACGTCACTTTCTTCAAATCCGTTTCATGAGCGGAACTCGAAGCCAAGAGGAAAAGTGCGAATCAAAGTTATTTGCGGCTGTAATGGGCAAAATTTGCCCCGATTTTATATCAAAATACATCAGACTTGGTGTAGCTGTAAGGCCTGCAGCGGCCACATTCATACCATAGTTATGCACTTAATTTCAATCAATATCATAACAAGAGTTTCACTGTAGAAAAATTGAAAGAAAGAGTGTTCAAAAGTTCAAGTCCGTCGGGACTCATGCAAAATCTCTAGCTAGATGTTAGCTATTAGATTAGTTTTCACATCCTATCAGTTGAAAAACATGTTTGTTGTGAAAGATTCAATCCCCAGTGCCCTTCGTTCTCCTGTTGCATACAAATTTACATGATATGTGCAGGCTGTGATGCCTGTTATGCCGGCGAGACAGCCTAGGCATTATTGGGCAACTGGGGTTTGTTAGTGTTTATTTTCGGACCGCAATGCGCACATCTACACACGCTTAAAGGGTTCGGAGTCTTGCAGGAATCTCCACTCTGAGGCCTGCTTTTTCTTCTTGGACTTGGCTCCCACTGCCAAAACTGTGCTAAGCATTGAAAGGCTAAAACATGCTAATTTGACAATTCTTTAACAAGAACAAGTAAAAGTTTTTTTTTTTAGTGCAGGTTTTTTATCTGTTTCACTGTGAAAGTTGGTACACTTGTCTGATATCTGCAGGCCACACTCAGTGGCTTTATCATTTTTTAGTATTTTGTCATGTTGCGTAGGAAAAATTTGGCCATTACAACTATGGAAACAGAGGCATTTTTCATTTTGCTTTCAAAAGCTGTGCCTTAGGTTTTGTCAATAGAATAAAGCTTAAAAAATTCTTCCCAGTCTAGATCAAGCTTAAATCAGTTTTAGAGAAATTGGACTGTAGATTTGCATTGGAATGTCTAACTCAGGGACTTTCCCTCCTGTTAATATATTAAGAAATTTTCTCAATTTCCTATATATTTAGAAAGCGAAGAGAGTTCCGGTCATAAATTGAGCGGATTTGTTGAAAACTACGTACTTTGAAGTAGTTAAACTGAGCTGAAAAACTGACGCTCACGTATCAGGTCAGAACCGTTTTTGCTTCCTCGGGTGCAATATTTTCAGTTCAATTAATTTCAAGTACTTCGATTGTTTTCAGTAGATTCCTGTATCCATGTTTCAGTAGAGGATAAAACTAAACTCAAATATATTTATGAAATATATATTTTAAACACTTCTCCAAGGAACGTGTTTTACTCTGTGGCAATAAAACGTATACTTCTATATTGTTCTAATTTTTAGGAAAACAGAGAAATTGCTTTCATTTCTTCAGTTGATTTGCAAATTTCAGTCTTATAGATTTTTTTTGCCATCAGTCATGGACGAATTGACGTCAGAGGATACGCCTTAGAAAGAAAAACTAACCAGTTACGTTACCAGTTCTCTGAGTTATTAATAAAACGTGCTATTTCCAGCCACAGAAGTGTTATTGCGGTTGTAAATCTTTCATCTTGCCTTCTTCCGGCCAGCAAATATCGCCCGAGTTCTGCGACGCATATCATATCGAAACAGTAGTTTCAATTTGCGTAGGATCTCAATTAATTACACTTCCGCAAGCGCTCACTGTAAGTATTTCAGTACTATCTTAACAACTACTTCAGTCAACCGTTCGGTTAAATCGCTACTCTTATGGCAAACAGCAACAGAAACTTGCAGAGTTCAAATTTAACTTCGTTACTGTTCCCTATTTAAATAAAGGTTCATAAAAAACGAAAATGAGCGCGCCAACTAGCGAGGATATTCATTTTTCCATAAACTATAGACGATACCTTGAATTGTCTTCGAGAAAACAGCCGTTTATAAACTTGTTTGACCGGAGATCACCACTCACCTCACAAAAATTTTCTTAGTGTGACTACAGTATAAAGCTAACGGTAATAAATGAACTAAAATTCTAGTTCTTCATACGTTTCAATAGGCGTCATGAATATTAGCGTTTAGTTTTGGTTAACATCTTCAATGACTATCCTTTTAAATTCCTAATCTGTGGCTTGAAAACTTCTCCCACACGCGAACAGCATTAAAACAGTATTTTGCTTGACAATCCAACTCTGACGATTCAGATTTGACGATCTTTCTATTTGTAACAAAATCGTGGAAGCATTGGAATATACAAAAGACCGAGTAGCCCTGTGAGAAAAAACTGGAAATATACAATTTGATGTTCACATCTTGTTGCACTTTATTTAAAAAATACTGTTTAGCTACTAACATCACAACTTTGAATAGTAATGTTTTTAAGAAATGGGGGAAAACAATACATCCATACGAAAATCACTGCACATTGAGGAAAAATTGAACACAATTTTTCCTATGCAAATTGTGTTTGCAACCTTTGATGACTTAAACCAGCAAAGGAAAGTTTTCGGATGATGAAAGAAAACCTTTTCAGGCGTAAAATGGTTGCGCTTTAACTGAGTGAAATTACATCAGAGGGAAAAAATAGTGTATAAAAACCGGTTGCCTTAATGGTGGGATAAGTCACTCAATTCCCCATCACATCCTCAGAACCTTGTAAGAAATCAGTCGACGAGAAGATATAGGACATGTTGAATATGAATCTGTCTTGTGAAAAGGTTAGAACCTGCAGAATTAGTATTTTTTATCTAATAATTATTATTATTGTTATGATTATTATTATTTAATATTTAATTAATACTTTTCTTGTTTGTCCCGCTAGATGCCACGTATTTTTCCTTTTTATCGCCAATATGCCCTAGTTCATTATTTTCATTTGTCTCACTCGTGCGTGTTACTGACATTGTAGAGACTCAAACAAAATAATTAGTTAGTATTAAATGATAACTGATTTACTTTTTTATCGTTGCTTCTTTCGACCCTTGTTTTGAAAGTTAAAAGTTACAAACTTACAAATGAATATGTTTTTATGAACTTCAGCTGTTTGCTGCTGCCGTGTTTGTTAGCGTCATTTCTTCGACGTTTCAAATCTCTTGCCGAGACGTTCATCAAAGCCCTCACAAGACGCTCAAACGTCTCCGACGAAATTTCTTGTTTGTGGAGAAACCTTCTGTCTCCTTGCAGTCATCTCTGGGGATTCCCCGACGTGTCGGCCGTGACGTCATAAGCCAAATGCCCGGCACCTCACATTGCCCCTGGAGCTGGGCCCAAGATGATAACCCTGATCGTATCCCACGGTTCCTGGCCAAAGCTGTGTGTCCTGATTGTGCGCATTACTGCCGCTCAGTGTTATATTACCACAGAGGACTGGTGCAGAGATGTGACGTCAGAACGGGACAAACTGTTTGGAAATGGACTTTAGTTGAACTTCCGGTGGCTTTTGTTTATGATCCCTGAGAAAAACATTCTGTGTCTGCAGATACTTATAGCTGATATTTATAGTTATTGTTTTACCATGAAGTAACTGAGAACATAGGAAAGAGAGATAAGATCTATTTATTTAAGTATCTGAGAATATGTTCGTGAATTTTATCTAGTTATTCTCAATTTGTTGAACACTTGTTTTTATATTTGTCTGTAAAGAAAAGCGATAAGTTGTTTCGTTTTGTAGAAACACGTGTAAAACACATACATCGATGATCCGCAAAAGGATTAACCTTTCAGTAAATAATTTGTATCATAATTGATGAGAAGCCATCCCGGCAAATGTAGACAACGTAGATGCGTTTATTTTATGAGTGGTATTTATGTACGTACCCGTTAACTTGCAGAGATTGAAAGTTTGAGAATAAAAGATACTATACTATAGTGAAATGTTGTGAAAGTTTGCTTTAGTATTTATTAATTAAATGAGCAGCTAGTGAATCAATCAAACCAACCAATTATTCCTTTATCCAATCAGTCAGCCACTCAGTCAGTCATTAAACCAGTCAATCGATTAAACTATTACATATGAACGAACGACCGAGGGAACGTATTGATGAATGAAGGAATAAGAGAAAGAATGACTGAGTAAGAGAATGACTGACTGACTGGCTGACTGATCATGACTGACTGACTGACTGACTGACAGCTGACTGACTGACTGACTGACTGACTGACGGCTTACTGACTGACTGACTGACTGACTGACTGACTGACTGACTCAAGGCTGACTGACTGACTGACTGACTGACTGACTGATTCACGGCTGACTGACGTACTGACTGACTGACTGACCGACTGACTGACTGAACTGACTGACTGACTGACTGACTGACTGACTGACTGACTGACGGACTGACTGACTGACTGAACTGCCTCAGGACTGACTGACTCACTGACTGACTGATCATGACTGACTGACGGCTGACTGACTGACTCCCTGACTGTGTACCAACCAAAACACATTCCAGTAACGCCATAGCAGTCAAGAAGAAAAATGGAAACAGCGGGCAAGAGCAAACAGTGGGACACAAGCCTTTAATGGGTAACAACGTCTTGGTGTCATGTCGGGTAACCGGACAGAGTAGGAGTGCCCTGGAAGGTATTTGGGTGCCATGTGCATATGAAGTGAAAGACAAAACAGGATTACGACAGCTGAGGAAAGATTTGAAGGAAAGCCTGCAACGACTAACTCCAACAGCTCAGAATACGATTTAATATTACCGGTATTACACTCAAACGAAGAAAACCGTGAACACTGAAAATATTTCTGGAATGTTTATTGTGTTTTGACCAATCACATGCGAGACCTTGTAACCGCAGAAAACAAGTGGGTTTCTCAGTCACGGAATCGAGTTGGTTCTCCATTTGTTTTGAAAGACCTTCATCTTAACTTACAGGAATTTAAATTGTTATTTCTTTTTATCTGAGAGCCACATGCGCTACGGGAGCGAAAAATGTGTGAGTGGTCTTTGGCTTGTTGCGGCTGCATTGTAGCAACGACCGCGGACTGTCAAAAGCGGCGTTCGTTATTCTTCAACAGCCTGGTGTACCGTTGCTAAATTAGAAAATATGTCATTTTCAAAATGTGCAACTACACGTTATAAAATATGATGCAAGCCCTGCTCGAAGGCACAGATGATTCGGCCTAAATAAATCGAGTCAGCCTTGCTGTCAATGGGCGAATTTGGAGAGAGAATATTGCAGTTTTTACTTCATGGTGAAATAACTGCCGCTTGAGTTGGTTTTATTTGAAATGTCGGAAACACTGATTGTTGCGTCGGTTTGTCGAAAAATTTTATAAGGCAAAAGCGCTCAAACCTATTTTCGCTTGCGTAGTGCGTGGGGCTCTCAGATAGAAAGGAATAGCACTTCCAATTTCTGTAAGATAAACTGGTGAAGATTAAACCTTGTCGTCTTTAGAAACAACTCGATTCCGTGACTGAGAACCCATTCGTTTTCTGCGGTTACAAGGTCTCGCATGTGATTGGTCAAAACTCACATTCCAGGAAAATTTTCAGTGTTCACGGTTTTCTTAATTTGAGTGTAATGGAGACTGACTGCTGCTAATGTAGATTATTCAAAGACTGATTCTTTCGAATTCTTATTCAAAACAGTAAGATACGATGTAATAAGTTTCTCCAAATAAAAATTTTGTATGTTTTCACATTTGTCGAGTTTTTATTAACTTCGAACGGCCCATGTACACGGTCCACGTTTTAGCTACCCGAAAGTAGCGACCCCCCGAAAGTAGCGACCCTCCGAAAGTAGCGATAGGAAAAGGCTGCTAAATCTAAAAGTAACGAGGGTCGTTACTTTCGGAACCTTACGGTATTAGATGAATGATTGGTTGGTTGGTTGGTTGGTGTATGGGCGGGTGGGTGTATTGGTTAGTTGGTTTGATTGGTTGATTCCCTAGCTACTCATTTATTCACAACACTGTTATAAAACCCTAGTCTCGTATCTTTTATTCTCAAATTTTTAATCTTTGTAAGTTAATGTAAATAAATATCCCTTATAAAATAAATAAATCTACAATCTACACTTGAAAGGCTTTCAATATAATGGAAATGATTCACTGAAAGGTTAATCCTTTTGCAGATCATCGATGTAGGTGTTTAAAAGGTGTTTCTACAAAACGAAACAACTTATCAATTTTCTTTACAGAAAAATATAAGAACAAGTGCTCAGCAATTTCAGAATAAATAGAAAAATAAATACATAAAATTCACGAACTTTTCAGATACTCATCTCTCTTTAATTAAATATACTTAAACAACCTCGGCCGTTTCCTTCGTTTGCTATTTGTTCATAGCAACATAATGGTAAATCAATAACTATAGATATCAGCTTTAAATATCTGCAGTCACAGAACGTTACGTCTCAGGGATCATAAACAAAAGCCACCGGAAGTTCAACTAAAGTCCATTTCCAAACAGTTTGTCCCGTCCTGACGTCACACCTCTGTACCAGTCCCCTGTGGTAATACAACACTGAGCGGCAGTAATGCGCACAATCAGGACACACAGCTTTGGTCAAGAACCGTGGGACACGATCAGGGTTATCATCTTGGGCCCAGCTCCAGGGGCAATGTGAGGTGCCTGGCATTTGGCTTATGACGTCACGGCCGACACGACGAGGAATTCCCAGAGATGACTGCAAGGAGGAAGAAGGTTTCTCCACAAACAAGAAATTTCGGCGGAGACGTTTGAGCGTCTTTTGAGGGCTTTGATGAACGTCTGGGCATAAGATTTGAAACGTGGAAGAAATGACGCTAACAAACACGGCAGCAGCAAACAGCTGAAAGCAAGAAAACAGTCAGGACCAATAAAAAACTCGCCCTTAGTCTGAGGCACCCAACAAGATCATTTGTCGTTTCTGCTTTCTCTGATTGTTAAATGGCCTTTTATAAGGGGATTTTTGTAAGAAACGACCCGTTTGTAGTGGCCATGTCTGTATCGTTAGATGTTTTAAAGATATTCCGAAAGTGGGGAACTGTTAAAGCTATCCTGAAGAAGTAATTTCAATGTCTTCCACTTTTCTCTGAATAAAGATCTGGTGGAGTTCTTTAACTGAAAAATTAGGTCGCAGTAAGTTTTTATATTTGAGAACGAAATCTTATCGTCCGAATTTCCAAGCTGCTGTACTGTTGGCTTTCCAAAAATGCTAGCTATCCTATTTTCGCGCTATTTTCACGCTATACTATATTTGCCATTCTGAAGACACTGTCACACCAGTCAGACAGATAAAAAGAATCGGAGAATATTGTCGATAAAATTCAAATAAAAATAGCACGAGAAATATTTGAAATTAAGGTTGTGCTAAATATAAAATGCTATAGGTTCTCACCTTTTTACAAGTCAACTCCATGTGCTATCTTCTCGTCGAAAGAGCTTTTACAAAGTTCTCAGGATGCGATGTCAAACTGACTTATCCCACGGCATTGAGGCGACCTGCTTTTATACACTGTTTTTTCCTCAGATGTAATTTCACTTAGTTAAGGCGCAGCCATTTTAACTCAAACTTTCACCCCGTTAAACCAGCGGAACCAGATAAACCAGTACCACAGGTGCAAACATTTTACTTATGAAAATGTTCTTTCGTCTTTTGCTCGAAAGCTTTAATTTACTTTTCCCGTAATAGTGATTTTCCACTAGTTCTTCCGAATAGCTTGCCTAGAAGTGTGTTCAATTTTCGTGCAATGCATGTGCAGCGTTTTCTCTATGAATACAAATTCTTTTAATAAACATTCTATCCAGATTTGTGTGTTGTAGCTTAAAAATGAATTGTGAACAAAAGACATGTATTGGACTTTCATCGTTGCAATATTGCACTTGTTCCTCGCAGGGCTACTCAGTCTCTTGTTTTCGAATGCTTCCGCGGTTTTTGTCACAAATAGAAAGTTCGTCACATTTGGATCGTCACATGCTCGCGCATGCAACGATTGCCACATTCGTAGACACGGAATCATAAGGGAACAATCATTGAAATTTTTCACCAAAAAATAAAGACTGAAATTTACGCTAATGCTATGATGCTTGTTCACGCCATCTTTTAAATCATCAAACTGGGCATTTATTTATCTTAATTTATCGTTTCACTTTGCATAAAATACGAAGACAAAGACTGACATAAAAACTGTTTAAGAAGCAAGGGAAAATAACTCACAGCCACGTGGCTAGCTCCGGTCGAACGAGTTTATACACTACTGTAGTCTTTCAGACGATTCAACATGATATCGTCTACAGTTTATCAGGTAGAATCAATCCTGATCCTCGCTAGATACAAAATTTCAATTTTTGTAGGAATCGTTAACACTGAGTCAAAACAACTGTAGAGAAGTTTAATTTGTAATACTGTAGTTGTTGTTGTTGTTTTCTTCGAGTATAACGATTTGTTAGCTAGCGGAAGTTTAATTGAGAGCCTACGTAAATTGAAAACGCTAGTACTGTTTTGATATCGCAGAACTCGAATGCTGCGCTAACCGGAAGTCCGGAAAGTTGAAATTTCAAACCGCGTAGTATCACTGTGTGTGCTAATGTGTGTAACGGTGCCAGTCTAACTAACGGAAGAGTTATCGATTCTCAGGCAGAGACCAATCAGAACACCAGACTGCTTAGACGCTACGTGTACGAAGATCTACGAAATTGGAGCAGTAGCGAAAGTTTGAAGGTCGCAGCAAGCGCAAGTGTATATGTATGTAAACGGGTTGCTCTCTTTTTCAACCGAGCACCGGAAGGCTCTGGGTTCGAGAATGCACGAGGGCACGTGCACATGAAGACTTCGGTGCAGACGCTCTTCAGGCTCGTCCGTGCGTTCAATTGAGCTCGTAACGCCCCCATGAAGCGTAGGAGGTTGGTGCACCGCGGGTTTGCCTGGTTGTGCGTAGAAATAACTGAGATGAAACCAACTCTTGTTTCGTAATTTTTTCCCCAGTCTGCGTCCTCAATGACTTTTTCTCAATCATTAAAACTTTTGAAATAGGCTGGAAATAGTCAGTGATATTTATATCAGAGAGCTGATAACTTTTTTTTGTTTAGTTTTTCTTCCTTAGACGTATTCTCTGACGTCAATTTGTCAAAACACTAATTGTTAAGAATTAATAAGACGATATCAAACGCATCACTTCAATTCAGAGTGTAAAAAGTTCCCTTGATCTAGTAGTAAGGGTGTCAAATACATCTCTGAAATATATCTTTGCGCCTAGTTTTATCCGCTACTTAAAGATACAAGGATGCATTGAAAACAGTCAAACAAAGTACTTTAACTTCATTGCACTGACAGGTTTGACGAGGAAGTAAAAACGATTCCCGTACGTTAGAATCAGGTTGTTTCGGCTCAGTTTAAGTACTGACAAAACTTCCTAGTAAAAAGAGCAAAAGTGCCTAAGTTTTTTTGTGGCTTTAATGGGCAAAATTTGGTGTCACCAGATTTGGTGTCGTGTGAGGCCTGAAGAGGTCATATTCATACCATATTCATATTCATACGGAAAATTTGAAAGTGCAAGTCCCTTAGAACTCACGCAAAATCTCTAACTAGATCTTAGATATTACATTAGATTTTACATTCGATAAGTTGAAAAACATGTTTGTCGTAAAGGATTCAATCCCCCCCGATGCGCTTCGTTCCCCTGTTGTATACAAATTTCCATGTGCAGGCTGCGATCTCTGTTATGTCGGCGAGACGACTAGGCTGATTTGTGGGCTCGAGTTTGTGAGCATTTATTTTCGGATCACAATTTGCACATCTACAAACGTTAAACTGTTCATATTCTTGCAGAAATCTCTGCTCTTAGGCCTGCTTTTTCTCCTTGGACTCGGCTCCCATCGTTTTTCGACTTTAAACACGTTAATTTGACACGTCTTCTTTAAAAACTTTTTTGTTCATTGTCATCACTTTATTTTCTCACTCATTCAAGCACCCTGTTATTCATAATAAGCCACGTTTGTCTCTTCTAATTAGTATTTTTTTGTTATTTACTTTATATAGTAGCCATATCATGCTTCCACTATGAATTTAGACTAATGACAGATCACTGAAGTGTCCGAAACATGAGCTCTCATTGAAACTTAAAAGTTAGGCCTGCTTAGTTCGCTATAAACAACCATAAGCGCTCTCACGTGGAAGAGGACTGTCGGCTGGTGTGTACTAGGAGATGGCATCAAAATATCACAAAAGTCCAAGACCGGCCCTTAAGGAAGCGGTTATATAAGGTTTAATTAGCATCCAATTAACGGCGTCAATTTAATTCAGTCTTAAAACGCGCCTTTCAACTGTAAATATAACATTCAAGAAAACTGAAAAAATTATTCGAGCAAAATGAGCCCCCTTTTTCTTAAGTTTGTGTCGATCACAGATCTATCATGGTACGTTATGACTGGTTTCTGAGGGGCTTGAACAGATGAGTTTTTTTTTTCCTGTAAAAGTTCTATACTGTCTGATATCGAATATAGAAGAAAAACCCATAGCTCCATTGCAGGCCACACTCAGTGGCTTCCTCATTACAGCCATGGGAAATCCTTATTGCTGCAAGTGCAAACAGAGGCATTTTATATTTTATTGAAGCTGCGTCCTGTTTAAGGGGTTTTGTCAATAACATAAAGCATAAATTCGTCACCTAGATCAGTTTTTTTAGAGAAATCGAACATGTCGGACTGTAAATTTGCGTTTGAATGTCGAACTCGGGTACTTTCCCTCTAGTTAACATACGAAGAAATTTCGTCATTTTCCTATTTAGAATGATAAGCTGCTAAGAGAGATCCGGTCATTAAGCGGACTTGTCAAAAAATTACTTGAAGTAGTTAAACTGAGATGAAAACCTGACGCTCACCTACGAAGCGGTTTTGCTTCCTCAGGTTCAAAAGTGCTTCGATTGTTTTCAGTAGATTCTTGTATCCACGTTCAGAAGAGGATAAAACTACATATTTGAAATACATATTTGCAACACTACTTCAAGGAATACTTTTTGTACTTCGTGGCAGTAAAACGTACTCTTATATTATTCTAATTTTTGGGAAAATAGAGAAATTGCTTTAGAAGCAGTTTATACTTCTTCAATTTTAATCTTATAATTTTTTACAATCACTGTTTTGCGAGATGATTGACGAACTGACGTAACAGAATACGCCTTAGAAAGAAAAATTAAACAGTTATCTGAATTATTAATAACACTGGCTATTTCCAGCCACAAAAATGTTCTTACCTACTTGCGGCTAGTACAGCCCGCCCGAGTTCTGCGATGCATATCACATCCAGACAGTAGTTTTCAGTTTACGTAGGATTTTAATTACTGGCACTTCCGTAAGAGACTCTCACAGCAAACAACAACAACAAAACCTTGCGGAGTTAAAAATTAACTTCTCTACAGTTTTCTTACGTAATAACGATTCATCCTAAAACAAAATGCGAGCGCCAACTAGCAAAAATATTCATTTTTCTATAAACCATACACTATACCTTGAATCATCTCACAAACATTTTCCTAGTGTGACGAAGCTAACGGTAATATATGACCTAAAAATCTAGTTCTACGTATGTTTAAATGAGGTGGCTTCAATAGACGTCATAAATATTAGCGAAAATTTCAGTATTTAGCTTTGGTTAATATTTTCACTGATTTTTCCTTTTCAATTCCTTGTCTGCGGTATGAAAACGTCTCTAGGCGCGAACAATATTAACAGTACTTTGCTTGACGATCTAACTGTGACGATTCAGAATTCAGATTAGACGAACTTTATATTTATAACAAAATCGCAGTGGCTTCAATAAGCGTCATAAATATTATCGAAAATTTCAGTATTTTGGTTTGCTTAATATTTTTTCCTTTTCAATTCCTTGTCTGCGGTTTGAAAACTTCTCCATATTTTGCTTGACGATCCAACTGTGACGATTCAGATTTGACGAACTTTCTATTTATACTAAATAGCGGAAGCATTTGAATCAAGAATCCGAGTAGCCCAGTGAGGAACAACTGCAAATATACAATTTAATGTTCACAGCTGGTTTCTCTTTATTCAAAAATACTGTAGAGCTACTAACAGCACAAATTCCATAGTACCGTTTTTAAAATATGAGAGGAAATCAATACATCCTTGCGAAAATCGCTGCACATTGAGAAATAATTGAACACAATTTCTTCTAATGCAAATTGAGTTTGCAACCTCTGGTGAAATGGGAAATCACTTTAACCACCAAAGGAAAGTTTTCGGGTGATGAAAAAAAAACCGTTACAGGTGTAATATTACATCAGAGGGAAAAAGCAGTGTATAAAAACCGGTTGTCTTAATGGTGGGATAGGTCAATTCCACATCTCATCCTCAGAACCTTGTAAGAACTCAGTCGACGAGAAGATAGAACATGTTGGGTTTGAAGCTGTCGGGTGAAAAGGTTAGAAACTGAATTCATATGTTTTAGTTAACATTATTTAATATTTTTCTTCCCCTTTCTATCCGCTAAATGCCACGTGTTTTTCTTTTTCTTTCTTTTTTAACTTTATCGGTAATATTCCCTAGTTTATTTTTTCATTTGTCAGACTCCTGTGTGTTTACTGATTGACATTGTAGAGACTTAACAAAAATGTTGATTAGTTACTGATAACAACTGATTTATTTTGTTTGGTCAGTGCTTTCTTTCTACCGTTGTTTTTTATGTTTCCATTTGTCCCATAAGCTCTTTTTTTCAACAGTTTTAACAGTTTCGTATTTTGGCTTTTAGTTCTTACAAATTCCGTATATATCACAATGAAGTTCAAAAAAATCACTTGTCAGAGAGCTTTCATAGTTTGAAAGTTTCTTAAAAACACAGACTGTCTTGTCACTAACAAGTTAAGTCGTTAAGAACTTACAAATCAATGTTTTTATAAACTTCAGCTATTTGCTGCTGCCGTGTTTGTTAGCGTCATTTCTTCGACGTTTCAAATCTCTTGCCCAGACGTTCATCAAAGCCCTCAAAAGACACTCAAACGTCTCCGACGGAATTTCTTGTTTGTGGAGAAACCTTCTTCCTCCTTGCAGTCATCTCTGGGGATTCCCCGCCGTGTTGGCCGTGACGTCATAAGCCAAATGCCAGGCACCTCACATTGCCCCTGGAGCTGGGCCCAAAATGATAACCCTGATCGTGTCCCTCGGTTCCTGACCAAGGCTGTGTGTCCTGATTGTGCGCATTACTGCCGCTCAGTGTTGTATTACCACAGGGGACTGGTGCAGAGGTGTGACGTCAGAACGGGACAAACTGTTTGGAAATGGACTTTAGTTGAACTTCCGGTTGCTTTTGTTTATGATCCCTGAGAAGAACATTCTGTGTCTGCAGATATTTATAGCTGATAGCTAGTTATTGTTTTGCCATGAAGTAGCTAAGAACATAGGAAAGAGAGATAAGATCTATTTATTTAAGTATCTGAGAATATGTTCGTGAATTTTACCTATTTATTTATCTATTTATTCTCAATTTGTTGAGCACTTGTTTTTGTACTTTCTGTAAAGAAAAGCGATAAGTTGTTTCGTTTTGTAGAAACACGTGTAAAACACATACATCGATGATCCGCAAAAGGATTAACCTTTCGGTAAATAATTTGTATCATAATTGATGAGAAGCCATCCCAGCAAATGTAGACAATATGTAGATGCATTTATTTTATAAGTATTTATCTACGAGTTAACTTGCAGAGATTGAAAGTTTGAGAATAAAAGATGCTATACTTTAGTGTGATAACAATGTTGTAAAAGTTTGCTTTAGTATTTCTTGACTAAATGAGCAGCTAGTGAATCAGTCAAACCAATCAATTACTCATATGCATTCACCTAATCAGTCAGTCATTAAATCAGTCAATCGATTAAACTACTAGATTAATTATTGACGAAAAACTTTATAAACGAACGAACGACCAAGGGAACGAATTGATGAATGAAGGAATGACAGAAAGAATGAATGAGTAAAATAATGACTGACTAACTGGCTGACTGACTGACTGATTGATTGACTGACTGACTGACTGACTGACTGACTGACCGACTAACTGACTGACTGACTAACTAACTGACTGACTGACTGAATGACTGACTGACGGCTGACTGACCGACTGACTGACTGACTGACTGACTGACGTCTGACTAACTGACTGACCGAATGACTGGGTGACTCACGGCTGACTAACTGACTGACTGAACGAACGAACAAAGGAACCAACGAATGAACGAACGAACGAACGAACGAACAAACAAATGAATGAATGAATGAGTGAATGAATGAATGAGTGAATGAATGAATGAATGAATGAATGAATGAATGAATGGTTGAATGAATAAATGAAGGAAGGAAGGAAGGAAGAAAGGAGGAATGAATGATATCTTTTTCTTTTTTGTACATCAAATGAATATATATTTACCTATTTTTGAGGCTTATTAGAACACTTTACGATTGAATGTCGAAGGTCATGTCGCGTTTACTTTGGTTTTGCTTCATTACGCTCTCTGATTGGTTAGAAAAAGACTTGCACTACTGTCTTAACCGATCTTAAAAATCGTGACTTGCTCGCACGCATCTTCCCGCCCTTGACGCTAATTACTTGCATTCTCTCCGAGTTCTCATTTGAGTTCATTGTGTTCTCTGCGCCTGTTATGATTGGTTAGAGCTTCAAATTATAACTTTAAAACTTCTTAAGGTTTTCAGTTTCTTTATTAACAAAATTCAACAAATTCGCCTTTTTTTCTCAAAAATCATAAACCTTAAACTTACACACATTCACCAACCGTTGAAGCATTAACAGTAAAAGTTGTACATATGTTCATTATTGTATGCAGTCTAATACCTTCCTTTGGACATGTAGGTACCATAACAAGCACTGTTACTGTTACCTGCTCACACACACCTTCCGTATTCCTTCCTTCCCGTCTTCCTTCACTCATCATTTTATTCGTTCGTTCATTCATTCATTCATTCATTCATTCATTCGTTCGTTCGTTCGTTCTTTTATTCATTCCGTTAATCAGACGGTCAGTCAGTCAGTCAGACATTCTTTTACTAATATGTCATTCCTTCATTCATCAATTCGTTGGTTCGCTCATTTGTTCATTCTTCGGTTTGTTTTTTCATTTATCTCATTTATCAATTCGTTCGTTATTAATTAATTATCTAATTGTTTAATTGCTTGACTGACTGACCGACCGACCGACCGACCGACTGACTGGCTGACCGACTGACCGACCGACCGACCGACCGACCAACTGACTGACTGACTGACTGACTGACTGACTGACTGACTTATTAGATGAGTGATTGGTGGGTTGGTTGTTTGGATGGATGGTGGGTGGGAGGGTGGTTTTATTGGTTGATTCCCTAGCTGCTCATTTATTTACAACGCTGTTATAAAACTCTAGTCTCGTACCTTTTATTCTCAAATGTTTAATCTCTGCAAGTTAATGTAATAAATATCACTTATAAAATAAATAAATCTACACTTGAATGGCTTCAATTATGACAGAAATTACTCACTGAAAAGTTAACCCTTTTGCACGTGTTTCTACAAAACGAAACAACTTATCGCTTTTCTTTACAGAAAAATATAAAAACAAGTCCTCACCAAATTGAGAATAAATAGAAAAATAAATATATAAAATTCACGAACATATTCTCAGATACTTAAATAAAAAAATCTTATCTCTCTTTAATTAAATATACTTCAACAACCTCGGCCATTTCTTTTGTTTGCTATTGCTATTCTTGTATTTTTCATCCAGTCTGTCTGTACTTTGTTTTTTTCTGCATTGTTGTAATAAGTGTTCCTTTTGTTAATAAATTGAAAAAAGGAAGAAAAAATCTTCCTTTGGAAAAGAACTTTGAAAACAAAATTCACGAACGTATTCTCAGATACTTAAATAAATAGATCTTATCTCTCTTTAATGAAATATACTTCAACGACCACGACCATTTCCTTCGTTATCTCTTTTCTTAGTTACTTAATAGTAAAACAATAACTACATATCAACTATAAATATCTGCAGACACATAATATTAAGTCTCAGGGATCAAAAACAAAAGCAACTGGAAGTTCAACTAAAGTCCATTTCCAAACGGTTTGTCCACTTCTGACATCACACCTCTGCACTAGTCCCCTGTGGTAATATAACACTGAGCGGCAGTAATGCGCACAATCAGGACACACAGCTTTGGTCAAGAACCGAGGGACACGATTAGGGTTATCATCTTGGGCCCAGCTCCAGGGGCAATGTGAGGTACCTGGCATTTGGCTTATGACGTCACGGCCGACACGACGGGGAATTCCCAGAGATGACTGCAAGGAGGAAGAAGGTTTCTCCACAAACAAGAAATTTCGGCGGAGATGTTTGAGCGTCTTGTGAGGGCTTTGGTGAACGTCTGGGCAAGAGATTTGAAACGTGGAAGAAATGACGCTAACAAACACGGCAGCAGCAAACAGCTGAAAGCAAGAAAACAGTCAAGATGAATAAAAAAACTCGCCCATAGTCTGATGCACCCAACAAGAGAATTTGTCGTTGCTGCTTTCTCTGATTGTTAAATGACCTTTTATAGGGGGATTTTTGTAAGAAACGACCCATTTGTAGTGGACATGTCTGTATAGTTGGATGTTTTAAAGATATTCCTAAAGTGGGGAACTGTTAAAGCTACCCTGAAGAATTAATTTCAATGTTGTCCACTTTTCGCTGAATAAAAATCTGATGGAGTTCTTTAACTGAAAAATTAGGTCGCAGTAAGTTTTTATATTTGAGAACGAAATCTTATCATCCGAATTTCCAAGCTGCTGATGGCTTTCCAAAAATGCTAGCTATCCTATTTTCGCGCTATTTTCACGCTAAACTATATTTGCCATTCTGAAGACACTGTCACACCAGTCAGACAGACAAAAAGAATCGGAGAATATTGTCGATAAAATTCAAATAAAAATAGCACGAGAAATATTTGAAATTAAGGTTGTGCTAAATATAAAATGCTATAGGTTCTCACCTTTTTACAAGTCAGCTCCATGTGCTATCTTCTCGTCGAAAGAGTTTTTACAAAGTTCTCAGGATGCGATGTGTGTCGGACTTATCCCACGGCATTGAGGCGACCTGCTTTTATACACTGTTTTTTCCTCAGATGTAATTTCACTTAGTTAAGGTGCAGCCATTTTATAATTAACTCAAACTTTCACGCCGTTAAACCAGCGGAACCAGTTAAACCAGTGCCACAGGTGCAAGCATTTTACTTATGAAAATGGTCTTTCGTCTTTTGCTCGAAAGCTTTAATTCTTGACTTTTCCCGTAATAGTGATTTTCCACTAGTTCTCCCGAATAGCTTGCCTAGAAATGTGTTCAATTTTCGTGCAATGCATGTGCAGCGTTTTCTCTATGAATACAAATTCTTTAAAAAAAAAACATTCTATCCAGATTTGTGTGTTGTAGCTTAAAAATGAATTGTGAACAAAAGACATGTCTTGGACTTTTATCGTTGCGATATTGCACTTGTTCCTCGCAGGGCTACTCAGTCTCTTGTTTTCGAATGCTTCCGCGGTTTTTGTCACAAACAGAAAGTTCGTCACATTTGGATCGTCACATGCTCGCGCATGCAACGATTGCCACATTCGTAGATACGGAATCATAAGGGAACAATCATTGAAATTTTTCACCAAAAAATAAAGACTGAAATTTACGCTAATGCTATGATGCTTGTTCACGCCATCTTTTTAATCATCAAACTGGTCATTTATTTATCTTAATTTATCGTTTCACTTTGCATAAAATACGAAGACAAAGACTGACATAAAAACTGTTTAAGAAGCAAGGGAAAATAACTCACAACCACGTGGCTAGCTCCGGTCGAACGAGTTTATACACTACTGTTGTCTTTGAGACGATTCAACATGATATCGTCTACAGTTTATCAGGTAGAATCAATCCTGATCCTCGCTAGATGCAAAATTTCAATTTTTGTAGGAATCGTTAACACTGAGTCAAAACAACTGTAGAGAAGTTTAATTTGTAATGCTGTAGTTGTTGTTGTTGTTTTCTTCGAGTATAACGATTTGTTAGCTAGCGGAAGTTTAATTGAGAGCCTACGTAAATTGAAAACGCTAGTACTGTTTTGATATCGCAGAACTCGAATGCTGCGCTAACCGGAAGTCCGGAAAGTTGAAATTTCAAACCGCGTAGTATCACTGTGTGTGCTAATGTGTGTAACGGTGCCAGTCTAACTAACGGAAGAGTTATCGATTCTCAGGCAGAGACCAATCAGAACACCAGACTGCTTAGACGCTACGTGTACGAAGATCTACGAAATTGGAGCAGTAGCGAAAGTTTGAAGGTCGCAACAAGCGCAAGTGTATATGTATGTAAACGGGTTGCTCTCTTTTTCAACCGCGCACCGGAAGGCTCTGGGTTCGAGAATGCACGAGGGCACGTGCACATGAAGACTTCGGTGCAGACGATCTTGTCTCGTCCGTGCGTTCAATTGAGCTCGTAACGCCCCCATGAAGCGTAGGAGGTTGGTGCACCGCGGGTTTGCCTGGTTGTGCGTAGAAATAACTGAGATGAAACCAACTCTTGTTTCGTAATTTTTTCCCCAGTCTGCGCCCTCAATGACTTTTTCTCAAACATTAAAACTTTCGAAATAGGCTGGAAATAGTCAGTGATATTTATATCAGAGAGCTGATAACTTTTTTGTTTAGTTTTTCTTCCTTAGACGTACTCTCTGACGTCAATTTGTCAAAACACTAATTGTTAAGAATTAATAAGACGATATCAAACGCATCACTTCAATTCAGAGTGTAAAAAGTGTTCCCTTGATCTAGTAGTAAGGGTGTCAAATACATCTCTGAAATATATCTTTGCGCCTAGTTTTATCCGCTACTTAAAGATACAAGGATGCATTGAAAACAGTCAAACAAAGTACTTTAACTTCATTGCACTGACAGGTTTGACGAGGAAGTAAAAACGATTCCCGTACGTTAGAATCAGGTTGTTTCGGCTCAGTTTAAGTACTGACAAAACTTCCTAGTAAAAAGAGCAAAAGTGCCTAAGTCTTTTGTGGCTTTAATGGGCAAAATTTGGTGTCACCAGATTTGGTGTCGTGTGAGGCCTGAAGAGGTCATATTCATACCATATTCATATTCATACGGAAAATTTGAAAGTGCAAGTCCCTTAGAACTCACGCAAAATCTCTAACTAGATCTCAGATATTCCATTAGATTTTACATTCGATAAGTTGAAAAACATGTTTATCGTAAAGGATTCAATCCCCCCCGATGCGCTTCGTTCCCCTGTTGTATACAAATTTCCATGTGCAGGCTGCGATGTCTGTTATGTCGGCGAGACGACTAGGCTGATTTTTGGGCTCGAGTTTGTGAGCATTTATTTTCGGATCACAATTTGCACATCTACAAACGTTAAACCGTTCATATTCTTGCAGAAATCTCTGCTCTTAGGCCTGCTTTTTCTCCTTGGACTCGGCTCCCATCGTTTTTCAACTTTAAACACGTTAATTTGACACGTTTTCTTTTAAAACTTTTTTTGTTCATTGTCATCACTTTATTTTCTCACTCATTTAAGCACTCTGTTATTCATAATAAGCCACGTTTGTCTCTTCTAATTAGTATTTTTTTGTTATTTACTTCATATAGTAGCCATATCATGCTTCCACTATGAATTTAGACTGATGACAGGTCACTGAAGTGTCCGAAACATGAGCTCTCATTGAAACTTAAAATTCAGGCCTGCTTAGTTCGCTATAAACAACCATAAGCGCTCTCACGTGGAAGAGGACTGTCCGCTGGTGTGTACTAGGAGATGGCATCCAATATAAAAAGTCCAAGACCGGCCCTTAAGGAAGCGGTTATATAAGGTTTAATTAGCATCCAATTAACGGCGTCAATTTCATTCAGTCTTAAAACGCGCCTTTCAACTGTAAAAATAACATTCAAGAAAACTGAAAAAATTATTCGAGCAAAATGAGCCCCCTTTTTCTTAAGTTTGTGTCGATCACAGATCTATCATGGTACGTTATGACTGGTTTCTGAGGGGCTTGAACAGATGAGTTTTTTTTTTCCTGTAAAAGTTCTATACTGTCTGATATCGAATATAGAAGAAAAACCCATAGCTCCATTGCAGGCCACACTCCGTGGCTTCCTCGTTACAGCCATGGGAAATCCTTATTGCTGCAAGTGCAAACAGAGGCATTTTATATTTTATTGAAGCTGCGTCCTGTTTAAGGGGTTTTGTCAATAACATAAAGCATAAATTTCGTCATCTAGATCAGTTTTTTTTTAGAGAAATCGAATATGTCGGACTGTAGATTTGCGTTTGAATGTCGAACTCGGGTACTTTCCCTCTAGTTAACATACGAAGAAATTTCGTCATTTTCCTATTTAGACTGATAAGCTGCTAGGAGAGATTCGGTCATTAAGCGGACTTGTCAAAAAATTACTTGAAGTTAAACTGAGATGAAAACCTAACGCTCACGTACGAACCGGTTTTGCTTCCTCGGGTTCAAAAGTACTTCGATTGTTTTCAGTAGATTCTTGTATCCACGTTCAGAAGAGGATAAAACTACATATTTGAAATACATATTTGAAATACTACTTCAAGGAATACTTTTTGTACTTCGTGGCAGTAAAACGTACTCTTATATTATTCTAATTTTTGGGAAAATAGAGAAATTGCTTTAGAAGCAGTTTATACTTCTTCAATTTTAATCTTATAATTTGTTACAATCACTGTTTTGCGACATGATTGACGAACTGACGTAACAGAATACGCCTTAGAAAGAAAAATTAAACAGTTATCTGAATTATTAATAACACTGGCTATTTCCAGCCACAAGAATGTTCTTACCTTCTTCCGGCTAGTACAGCCCGCCCGAGTTCTGCGATGCATATCACATCCAGACACTAGTTTTCAGTTTACGTAGGATTTTAATTACTGGCACTTCCGTAAGTGCTCATAAACTTGTAAATACTTACTAACTTAACAACTTCTTCAACCGTTAGCCAAATCGTGACTCTCACAGCAAAATACAACAACAAAACCTTGCGGAGTTGAAAATTAACTTCTCTACAGTTTTCTTATGTAATAACGATTCATCCTAAAACAAAATGCGCGCGCCAACTAGCAAAAATATTCATTTTTCTATAAACCATACACTATA
This sequence comes from Siderastrea siderea, assembly GCA_964030785.1. Taxonomy (NCBI): domain Eukaryota; kingdom Metazoa; phylum Cnidaria; class Anthozoa; order Scleractinia; family Rhizangiidae; genus Siderastrea; species Siderastrea siderea. Next base: position 49,661,995 of record OZ034972.1, read on the forward strand.
CCTTGAATCATCTCAAAAACATTTTCCTAGTGTGACGAAGTTAACGGTAATATATGACCTAAAAATCTAGTTCTACGTATGTTTAAATGAGGTGGCTTCAATAGGCGTCATAAATATTAGCGAAAATTTCATTATTTAGCTTTGGTTAATATTTTCACTGATTTTTCCTTTTTCAATTCCTTGTCTGCGGTTTGAAAACTTCTCTATATTTTGCTTGACGATCCAACTGTGACGATTCAGATTTGACGAACTTTCTATTTATACTAAATAGCGGAAGCATTTGAATCAAGAATCCGAGTAGCCCTGTGAGGAACAACTGCAAATATACAATTTAATGTTCACAGCTGGTCGCTCTTTATTCAAAAATACTGTAGAGCTACTAACAGTACAAATTCCATAGTACCGTTTTTAAAATATGAGAGGAAATCAATACATCCTTGCGAAAATCGCTGCACATTGAGAAATAACTGAACACAATTTCTTCTAATGCAAATTGAGTTTGCAGCCTCTGGTGAAATGGAAAATCACTTTAACCACCAAAGG